>NW_006497781.1:2170256-2330245 GCF_000471905.2 Amborella trichopoda
CGTACGTACGTACGTACGTACGTACGTACGTAGTACGTAGTAGTACGTACGTAGTAGTAGTACGAACGTACGACGTAGAGAGAGAGAGAGAGAGAGAGAGAGAGAGAGAGAGAGAGAGAGAGAGAGAGAGAGAGAGAGAGAGAGAGAGAGAGAGAGAGAGAGAGAGAGAGAGAGAGAGAGAGAGAGAGAGAGAGAGAGAGAGAGAGAGAGAGAGAGAGAGAGAGAGAGAGAGAGAGAGAGAGAGAGAGAGAGAGAGGGAGAGAGGGAGAACGAGAGAGAGGAGATGGGGTGGCAGCTTAACTGCCATTCCAATAAGAGAGAGAGAGAGAGAGTCAGAACTGATGGCTTAGCCGCAATTCAGGGGAGAGAGAGACCAAGCGAGGGAGAGAGAAGAGAGAGAAACCTAGAAAGAGGGATAAGGAAATAGAGAGAAAGAGAAAGAGAGAGAAAGAGGCAAAGAGAAATAGATCTAGTACCTAGGGGTGAACCAGTGACTTAAACCTGCTGGCTAGGTGTGATCCCGTTGGTCCTTGCAAGCTCCTTGAAATAGAGGTCAATGGTTTAGGGAACGAAAGGCTAAGGGTGTATGGAGTATGGGATGTATGGGTCTTTGATGGTCTATGTGTTTCTGTAATCCATGAGTTTTGGTGTACTAGTTGGGGTATTCTATAGGTTTTGGTCTATGGATTGTGGTGTATGGGTTTTGATATTCTATAGAGTAGGATGAGGGTAAGTGGGGGATATGGTGGGTAGAGATCGTTGGTCCATGGGTAGCTCTCTCAATAGTAAAATATTCTCTCTCTTCACTCTTTGATGTCAAGCAACAAGCACAAAAGTAATTTCTTAAAGAGCAATCTTTGATGAAATGCTTAACCTCCTTACCAAACGAAGCCTTTAGGCTTATATATCATCCTTAAGAGTATTATCAAAAGTTAACCTAATTCATTGAAAATACACTTAAAATGAAAAAAAAACTACCATTTTTAAGCAAAAATGATCATTTTTCCCTTATCTAGAAATATGAAAATGATAAAACCATCCCTCCAAAAGGGGCCTTTTGCCTTTCCCATGGTTCAAGGCCATTTTTGGCGTGTTCAGGCAAGGTTCAGAGTGATCTAATGATGTAGAAGTGTAGATCATCTCGAGGCGATCGTTTCGATATAAGATTTGAGACTTGAGTCAAACTTTTGTTTATGGTTTCAAAAAATCAAGCCAAACCCACAAACTTGAGATTTTCGATCTATCATGCCTCGTCATGTTTCTGATCTTCTTTTTCAAAACAAATCAAAAGAGAATTAGTTGTGATCATTTTGCAACAAAACCCCCTCGATTTGGAGCCCGTTTGAGTACTTTTTCATTCATGGAGGTCGCCAGATAATGAGATTTCGAGGATCGAAAAACTGTGCCTTCTTGCGAGCTTTAATATGATATCTTCCTGGCCTCTATTATGAGCCCTCTGAGTCATGATCGCAAGATCTAGCTTTGAGTTTATAGGTGTCTGAAATATTGAGATTTGGTTGTTAGAGTGGCGACATACGCTGCAAAAGAAATTCTACATTTTTATATTTCCAATCAACTTTCTCTCCAAGATTTTTCTTTATCCAAAGATCCCCACCATGCATGCCACCCACCAGAACGAGCGTCTCGACGAGGGGAAAAACATACAAAAATTTGAAATCGGTCTGCTTCATAGTGAGAGAGAAACATGTTTCACAAGTTGCCCCAATTTTGGAATACACAATTACTATAAATAATAGCTGGTTCAATGGGGCTCAAGTGAATAACAAAATTCTTGCTTTTTTTGCAACGTAGGACCTAGAAAGGTCCGTTTGAGCTGAAATTTGACAGGTAAATTGGTTTCGGCCTTCTGAATCTATTTGTGGTGGTCCCATAGACACTAGAGATTTTTAGAGTAGAGTTATAGCAATGCATCACCACAGTCATGTTAGTGATATGAGCTCGAAATTGATTTTGTATTTGTTTCTCATATTTGCACCCGAATTGAAAGAAACTTAGAGGGCATCCTTAAATCATCATAGGAGGCTCATATTCTTCATTCAGGGCTGAAAGGATATCGTTATCATGGCTCTTCAAAATAAGACTTTTTTTTATTCAGGCTTCTGTAGTCCATAGGCGTGACTGGCACCCATAGGCCTGAGTCGCAACCGCTTCCTCAATTATTCAGATTGAGGAAATTAGTGTGTCAAAAATATGCACTAACATGGACCTATGGCATAGCCTGGTCTGAGGCTATTGAGCCAACTGATGATAACTCATATCTAGTAGAATAATTTGAGTTGGTTAGGCTGGCTGAGGGTAGGCCTGAACTAATGTTGTAGCTTGAATTGACTAAGCCAGAAGGATATAGGTCAAGGCCTATAGCGCAATCAGAATAGGGTGAGCCAAAGGCTATTAAACTGGTGGTGGTGGGACCACCAGAGATGAGTGGGTCTTCGATTGGTGTTATTGGGCCAAGGGACCTGACTGAACCTAAGGATATTGTGCACGTGTCAGATGGACTAAATGAACCTATTGTTGTTAGGTTTGGGCCAAAATGTTGGCCGGAATCGACTGGGTCTGGGATTGAGGATGTGTGTCATTTAGTGGTGGTTGCTGCACATAGCTGACTTGAGGAAGGGCCACCTAAATGGGCTGATTCATATGGCTGGTTTGATCATGGGATTGAAGAGGACCCCGGCCAAGTTCTTAGACTAGGGCTTAGGGTAGGCCTTGAACTACATACGCTTGGCATCCTAAGGCCTAGACCAGGGGATGTTGTTGGAGCAGGTTTAGGCTTAGCCCGTGAATTGCCATGTCGTCACAATTGGGAATGTCCCCAATTGGCATTACTTAGTTTGCTAGAAATCTTCTTGACCCTCTAGTGATAGGTAAATATGGGCCCTCACCTCCCTCCTCCCTGAGCACTATTTTATTAGAGAGAATATGGATTTCACTGCCCCTTTAGACTTTGAGTTTGGATCAGGGCAGGAGGCCTATCTCTTAGAGGATAGCACCAACCTAATTCCTGGGCTATTGAGGACTTTCGAGGTGATGCATACTTCATGGGTCTCGATACCTTGAGGATGTAAGATTGGACTCCTTATGTTAAGTCTATGGTGCGGGATTATAGACCTATTGGACCATTGTTTCAGCTTAGCATTGGGGTTAAGTCCAAGGAACTGCTATAAACAAGTAACAAGATAGGAAAGTGTAAATTTCTCTTTCCTTTTGAGAAGATAATATAACTAGATAGGAAAGTGTATATTGCATGTAACAAAATAGGAAAGTGGATATTCCATTATTGTATTACAATTATATATACAATGAAAGCACCACCACAAGCTTCTTGGGGCACAATTATTTTTTATCACAAAGTTCCTTTCTCTCTCTAAAATTATTCATGGTATCAAAGCATCATCGATCCTCTTAGTCCTTTTGCATGAAGTAATTTCTCAATCCAAAGAAGGCGGCAACCTCGTCTTGAGTCACGCCCCTCAAAAACCGACATTCACACTTTAAATAGCTTTGTTAGTCATGCCCCTCAAAAATCCACTGTCTCACTCTAAACCTTTGAAGCGATCCTAGTTCCGTTGTATACTCATCCATCTATTCTCAAATACCTTATGTATCCAATGGATACTCCGTCATCCATGTATCCCTTTCCTTCCACCCTTAATGTAGGAAATTTTGTGTCAATTAAATTAACACAAAACAACTATTTGTTATGGGAAACTCAAATGCTTTCATTAATTGCAAGTCATGAACTTTTTGGATTTATTAATGGTGATTTTTCTACACCAAGTCAAAAGATTCTCTCTCTTGATGGTAAGAGTGAAATCGAAACCCAGACCATAAATCATGGTTAAAGTCCGATCCACTACTTAAAGCCTGGATTATAGGGACACTATCAAAAGAGTGTCTTGGTTTTGTTGTTGGCCTCAAGACTTTTGTAGAAGTTTGGAAATGCTTGAAGAGTACATATGCATGTAATTCTCAAGCTAGGGAGTTCCAACTTACCCAACAACTCTAACTTTGCAAGAAAGGGAATTTAACCCTATTAAAGTATTATTTGTGAGGATTTGGTAGCTATTGGAAGACCTATACCCGATTAAAATAAGGTTTTTTGGCTTTTTAATGGACTTGGTCCAAAATATGAGAGTTTTGCTACCACTATGCTTAAGCCTCCAATTCCTCCATATTATGAATTATACCTCTCCTTCAAAGCCATGAGAATAGAAATAAGCCATATGTTTCCAAAGAACACTCTGAACCAAATCAAAATGTGGCATTTATTGGACAACAAAATTTTTTAAGGCCCAACATAAGTAACCATAATTACAGAGATAGGGGGAGGAACAACTATGGTCATCAACATTTCTTCGAAGTCGTGGATTTGTTCAACATAGTCAGATAAGTAATGTGGGTCATGAGGTGCCTCAAAAAAGTCAAGACAATGGTGGTACACTTTCTATGTGAAACATGGATCAAGGATTCCACCAAGATTTACCGATACAACAGTAAGCTCAGGCACCTTAGAAAAAATATCAAATTTATGGAAAACATAGATACACTATATTGAAGTGTTAGCATCACTTCAACCACACGTACCAAGCAGAACATATTCCTTAGGCCCTTGCCGTAATGACTATAGTTGATTCATTAGGCTCATAATGGTTCTTGGACATAGGTGTCTCCACTCCTATAATAGGAGATCCAGGTAAGTTCCAAAGTCTTTTCCAAAGTCTTTGTCCCTATATTGGCACAGATATAGTCATGGTTGGTAATGGTGAACAACTAACTATTTCATATGTTGGTGATGCAAATATTGATATTGGGTTTGAAAAATTCAATGTTTTTAATGTTCTTTTGATACCCAAAATGAAAAATAACCTATTATGTTTGTCAATTTACAACATAATTTCCTTGTATTTTTTAGTGCTCATCAGATGGTTTTCTAATTAAGGAAAGGAGTACAGGGAGAACTCTAGTAAGCGGGAATAAAAAGGGAGGATTTTATACACTTGGAGAAGTGAAACAAGTTTTATTATCTAATCAGAATAAAAGAACATCATTAGATGTATGACATCAACTTCTTGGGCATCCTCAAAATAAAGTTGTTCGTTACTTAGAATCTAAACAGTTAATTAATATTGATGCATGAAATAAATCTCATTTTGTCTGTGATAGTTATCAAATGGCGAAAAGTTGTAAGCTTCCCTTTAGTAGTGTTGATAAAACCTCTATTGAACCTCTTTTTAAGATTCATTCAGACTTATGGGATATTGCTCCAACTTTAAATAATCAGAGTTATCACTATTATGTGGTGTTTTGCATTTATGAAATTTCATCGTATGGTTGAAACAAGGTTTGATAAAAGAATTCAAGTTTTTCAATGTGATGGAGGTGGTGAATTTACTAAGAATGAGTTTATTGATCATTCTAATGACAATGAAATCATGCAACAACTATCATGTCCTGGTACCCCTGAGCAGAATGGAATAGCTGAAAGGAAACATATAATATTGCAGAATTGAGCCTTATAATGATGTTTCATATCTGAATTCCTAAATGTTTGTGGGTTTAGGCCTTTCATACTGCAATATTTGTTATCAATTGAATCAATTGAATTACCTCTACTAATTTACAAATGGATTTACCATACTCATTACTATTTGGATTCTTACCAGACTACTCCTCACTTCGAGTATTTGATTATCGGTGTTTTCTATATCTTTGAAACTTTGATACAAACAAATTTAGTGCTCGTTCTCTTCCATGTGTATTCTTGGGCTATAGTATTCAGCATAAGGGTTATAGATGTCTACATCCACCCACAGGACGAGTCTATATCTCTAGACATGTTGTATTTGATGAAAATATATATCTTTATGCTAACCTCAGTTCTTTATTTGATAGTGCTCATGTTCAAGGGGTGCTATCCACCTATGTAGAATGGTTAGAGTGTTATGAGCATGACATACTTACTCTTTCCTCTTTTGATTCATCACTTCCACATAAACTGCCCATACATGACACCCTTGATGTATCTGGTCCCTCATGTCTTGCTTTTCCCATCATCAATGATAGCTCTCCAACTTTTCTTATAGAGGGAGATGTTACCACTACACCACCAATCCAAGATGTCCAGGATAATGCAACACACATTCTTGGGGATGAAAATGTTGGTACTCAAAAACTCAATCTAATTTTTTACCAGCCTCTAAGCATCCGCATCATCACATGGTCACAAGATCTCAAGACGGTACTCGAAAACCTTCAATTCTTCCATCCATGGAAGCAATATCAAGTACTCCTACTTTTGAAGCTATCCCTTTTGAACCTAAAACCATTAGGTCTGCCTTGGGTCATCCAAGTTGGCATCGTGCGTTGGAGGAGAAAATTAAAGGCCTACATGGTAATTCAACTTAGGAGCTAGTTTCTCGTCTTCCAGATATGAATGTTGTTGATTGTCATTGGCTCTATAAGACTAAATTAAGTCTGATGGCAGTCTAGAGAGACTTAAGGCTAGACTAGTTACTAAAGGATATAATCAGGTTGGTGGAATTGATTTCTCTGAAACATTCAACCTTGTTATTAAGCCTGTTAGTATTCGGATTGTGCTTACCATAGCTATTGTGCGCAACTGGCCCATCAAATAGCATGACTTGAAAAATGCTTTCTTGCATGGCTTTCTTAAGGAACCTGTATTCATGGAACAACCTCCTGGATTTGTGAGCTCAAAATATCCAAATCATGTCTGTAAATTAGAAAGAGCTTTATATGGTCTCAGCACCTCGGGCATGGTTTGATTAAATTTAGTATTTATTTTAACATTGGAGTTTTATTACAGCATAGCTGATTCACCTTTATTTATTTCTCACATTAATCAAGGCACTATTATCTTTCTCCTTTATGTTGATGATATTATTGTTACCGGTGATAATTCTGATCTTCTAGAATGGTTAATTTCCCAACTTAAAAGGAAATTTGTAATGAAAGATCTTGGACCTCTTCACTACTTTCTTAGCATCGAGGTATCTTATTTTTCAGGTGTGATTTTTCTCTCAAAAAGAGACTATGCCCATGATCTTCTTGATCGTGTTCAGATGCTCGGTGCTAAGCTTATTTCAACACCAATGGCTATGAAGAATGTTATTCATGAGAATTCTGATCCATTTCCATATCCATCTCTTTATCAGAGCATTGTTAGTGCACTGCAATACATTACCATAATGCAGCATTGGTCGGAGCTTGGTCTTCGTGTTGGTCCTCGTGCGGGCATAGATGTGGTGCTCGCACTGGGCGAAAGAACCTCTCTAAAACAACCACGGGGAATACGTGCGTGCTGGGCACCTGTGGGTACGCGGGCGTGGGAGCTCTCCTGTGCGTGGATAGGAATCAATAATGAGAGATTTTATATCGAGGGAGGTGCGTTTGCGCCCTTGCCTCGTCGCTTGGGGTTCATGGGATTCGCCAGGGCGGTTCTCCCTCTTAGAACAATCATGAAACTCACCGGCTATCTGTCAATGCGGTTTGGACATGGACTCTCTTCAGTTCAAAAGGTATCTTCTCTCTCTCTCTCTCTCTCTCTCTCTCGTGCGACTGCAATGGGGCTCGGCTATCCCCTTTTCATGACAGTTTCCTCTTGGAAAGGGACCAGCTGGATGACTTAGGAAGGTGCGAGAGAAACCGGGGTTCGGCACTCATGGACGTGCTGGTGACTGTGCGTCCTTAGTGAGCACGGGCGGCTGCCTAGGGCAGATGAGGCATAGAGGAGAAGAGAAAGAGAGAAAGGGCGCGAGACGTGATCGGCATGAGAGAGGAAGAGGATGTGCTTGCGTAGGCACATATGTTTTCTCGCTTCGGGAAGGATGTTGCTGTGCACTCAAGGGTATTTTCTCTCTTTGAAAAAGTTTTTTCTCTCCTCTCAGTGGGATTAAGTGTTCAAAAGCAAAAGACGAGTGAAAACAAGCATTATGCCTCTATTTTAGTAATGAATAATGCTCAATAATCCGCCCTTTTGACTTAAGCTTGCTTATATAAAGGATTCACTAAATAGGGGTGAATGCTAAGAAACAAAGCTTAATTATAATTTAAGAAATTAAGATAAAATCCCAAAAATAGGTGAAAATGACCAAAACACCCCTGAGCCCTTTTGTGCTAATAACGAAACCATCCCTGCTTGAGTGTCCTTCCGCCACTGCCAGATCTTGAAAGATTTTATGTGGACTTGTAGTGATGGTTCAGCCGATTTATTGTTATATCCTTAGTGCTTGTTCGATTATGAGCATTTTGATGCCCTTTAGTCGTGTTGAGGCAGCCTTTTCCCATATGGTGCAAGTCCGACCAGATTCGTGAACTTCAATCATTAATGCCCTTCGACCTGTGATGCTCTGAGTCTTTATTCTGGTTGCATGTGAAAGAGGAGACTGTCACAGTCGTTTTGCACTAAGTTTGGTCTGTTTTGATCTTCATTTGCAGCATTTCCTAATTTGGGACGTCACCGGGAAAAGGGATTTCGGTGACTGAGTGGGTTTTACTTATCGAGCCTTAGATGAGGTACAGTAGTTATAATAGTTTACTGCTCTTTGCGAGGTGGCTGCATTGAACTTGTCCTCGCGATGATCCCATGCTCGGATTCTGAGCTAAGCTTTATAAGGTTCGAGATGTCTTATTGTTAAAAACCATGATTTTTCTGGTTTTGTGGTGACCTTCTTTCTAGAAGAAGTTTAACTTTGGGTCGCGCCATAGTGCATGCCCTAGGTGAAAATGACGGGCTGGCGTAATCTAGAATATGTCAACGTCTGAAATTTTTCTGGTTATAGGTGAAAGTATTGTGGGTTCTTTGAAGTCCATCTCGAGATGCGATGCTGCAGTCTCCGTGCTTGGGGACTGGTTCAGTGAAGTCGCACCACGATAGTGTAAAACTTACCCATTTTGAGGCAGTATGAGCGTAGACCCTTTTTGGGTGGTCCTATTGTGCCCAAATTTGGTCCTCGGGGGCTTTTCGACATGTTGAGTGCGATGGAGGTGGTCTGGTACTGTTTGAAGCTGCTAGCATAGAGCTACAATTATATGGTCTCTCTTGGGCGTGATAATATTCCTCTCAGGTTGCCTAGTCCGAGACTTATTTAACGGCGTAACTTTCGTTTGTCAGTTTTGTGACTCCTAGCAGGACCAAGTTGTTACCAGATCTCTCCTTATTCCTGTGGGAGATGTAAGTACGTAAAAAATGACGTTTAACATTTTGTCCTGACGGATGTTGCGCTTCTAGAGAAACAAGAAGTGCAACATTAAAAATAAAAACTTTACGTCAAAGTTCATCTCTTGAATCCTCACTAAAACGTGTTTATTTCCTCTCAACATAAGTTTTTCTTCTTACTTACATGTGTCAGCACAATCCTTGAGGGCTAGATCTTGCTTAGCTTTTCCCTGGAGAGGGGGCAACCAAAATGGTCTCTACAGAACTGGTGTCATACTTGGGAGCTTTCTCCAAGTCCTACTGAATTATGTTATATTTTTTGGGAGAGCGGGCAGATACGTAGCCTTGTGGAGGGCTGACCATTCCATACCAGTGGGATCTCCGAATGGCCGAGCAAGCGGGAGCCCTTTTGTGGGTGTTGATTCCAATCTAGCTGATAAGGAAAGAAAGTTTTTTTCGTCCTTTTGGGTGGAATTTGTGTTGACGTTTTGGGGCCGGAGTTTGTGTTGGCATAGGGGCTGGGCTTGTGTTGGCATTGGGGCCGAAATTTGTGTTTGGCCTTTTGGGGTCAGGATTTCTTTGTTTGGCCCTTTGGACGGAGTTTTTGTTTGGCCCCTAGGCCGGAGTTTGTGTTGTTACTGGGGCCGAAATTTTGTTTGGCCTTTTGGCCGGAGTTTGTTGGCATTGGGGCTAGAGCTTATGTTGGCACTAGGGGCAGAATTTATGTTTGGCCTTTTGGGGCTGGGATTTCTTTGTTTGGCCTTTTGGCCAGAATTTGTTGGCACTGGGGCCGGAGTTTGTGTTGCCACTGGGGGTGGAATTTGTATTGGTATTGGGGCCAGAATTTCTGTTTGGGCTTTTGGGGTTGGGATTTGTTGGCCTTTTGGGGCTGGAGTTTGTGTTGGCATTGAAGTCAGAATTATTGTTGGCACTGGGGCTGGAATTTGTGTTTGGCCTTTGCGGGCAAATTTTTGTTGGCGTTTTGGTCAGATTTTGTGTTGGCAATGGGGCCGAAGTATGTGGTTACACTGGTCGGAGTTTGTGTTGGCACTGGGGCCGAAATTTGTGTTGACACTGGCGTTAGAATTTGTGTTGGCATTGGGGCCGGAATTCATGTTTGGCCTTTTGGGGCCGGGATTTGTGTTGGCTTTTTGGAGCTGGAGTTTGTGCTGGCACTGGGGTAGGAGTTTGTGTTGGCATTAGGGCTAGAATTTGTGTTTGGCCTTTTGGGGCCGTAATTTTTTTTGGCCTTTTAGCCGAAGTTTGTGTTGGCACTTAGGCTAGAATTTGTTGTGCTGGCTCAAGCGCCTTTACAAGTTTTCACTTGAACCAGGTGGAATTGGTGCTACGAGGGTGGTTTTCACCAGGTCCTTTTGCTGAGGCATTTTTACCCTTGACTTCGAGATCACGTCCCCCTGTTGATTTCCTTTTTACTCATGACGCCCTTGCAAGTTTTCATCATGCCCAGTTTTCTTGATTTCAAGACGCTTTTGCTCATGTCTTTGTGGCCATGTCTGCCTGTTATTTTTCCTCACGGTGCCCTCGCGAGTTTTCACTATGCCTATTTTTCTTGTTTTTAGCAATTTTGCCCATAGACTTTGTGGCTATGTCCACCTAAAGCTCTATTTCTTTTACTTGCGATGGTTTTCATGGCGCCTATTTTTTTTTTGTTTTTTTGGAGGAGGCTTACTGAAGCAGCAATCCTCGTAGATGATGTGTTGGAGGAGGTGAGGGCAGCTTGGATGCGCTCCCATTGTCGACGGGTTGAGCGCTTCTCTTTGACGGCCTTTTGTGAACGACCTTTGGAGCGAGCAGAATGCCTCCGCCTGGAGGTCCTTATACAGTGGGAAAGCAGGCCGTTCTCATGGCAGGGTTACTTGTCTCGAGAATGTAATCCCATGAAGCATGTGTATTCAGGGATTAATGCGCCAAGACGGTGCTCTGATGACGAAGTGTCCATGGAGTGACACGTGGCTAAAGTAAGTGACGCGTGGGGGGCAAAGCGGCGGGAGATCTGTTTTGTGCCCTGTTTATGATGACTCCTGAGGGGCAAAGTGGCTGCAGATTTGACCGGTGATGCTTCGAAAGTGGCACCTGGGAGGCGAGGCGTCAGAACATTCAAATGAGGCACCCTTGTGATGAAACGTGTCCTCTTGTCGGGTGAGGTGTCGCTCGAGAAGCACGGTGCTTTGATGTTGGGCTTATAAGAAGGCGGGGTAGAACGAGTGGGAAAGCAGTTCCTCTCATTGTTTTGAGAAGCTTCCCTTTCGGGATTCCTCCTTTCTTGCAGCGTCTCCTTGAGAAGCCATATCATTTGCTCAGGTTTTCTCATGGGTCCCGGATCCTGAAGGGAATTCGGATGTTGTGCTTCTGGGTGACGGTGTTCGACCATGCGAAAGCGCTAGCGGACCCATGCTGAATGTTGGGTTTGTGCCTTCAGGTCCCTTCTGCTTGCTTGGGCTCCGGAGCGCAAGGTCCAAGGCGGTGCATAAGATGTTGAGGGCTGTCGTGCCTGAACCCAATCTTGTTCATCTAGGTGTGATTATGGATTGTGGTGGTTTTTGTTGGTCGAACATAATACTCGTGCTGGTTGACCAATCAAATGGTGTGGTCAGTTTCATTGTCCAGCGCCTGTGTGAACCACCGTTATGGTTGCCAGGAGTGCTTTGCTCAGGCTTTCACTCTTGGCTGCTCCTTTTAACCAGCATCCGGCTCTTCGTCCTTGTGTAGGGGCAGAAAAGAGCGAGAGGTCATTTTCAAGAGATTGAAAATGCATATTGGAGAAGATTGCTGCCCTGGAAGGCGGCAGTGCATTTGGAGGCGGTATCTCTTGATGAGAGCGCTATTTCAGAACGGATGTATATGTGTTTGGAGTCACAAATTTCATTGTAACAACAATCTTGTGATCCTTCTTTGTTCATGAAATAAAATCTCCGTTTTAATTTCAATTCTTCTGCATTGCTCTACATGCTTACTTTGCCCATGGTTTGCTTCGTCTTCTTTTTCTTCGGATGATTTATTATCCCTACTGATGGTGAGGATAAGAAATGGATTGTAGGACACTCATCTTGCCCGTGGGGCAATCACCTCTCACCTTGGTTTGGATGGTTGGGATGCCCTTGCTGGTTTTCGTCCCAACCCTTGGGGTATGCATCATTTCTAATTTTCGCGAGGACCCTGGATTGTTTTTTTGAAAACAAAACAAAACAAAAAGGATGACAACGCAAGGTCCCATTTGTACAAGTGGTGCAAGGAACATGATTCGCTTGCCCATCTAGGTGGCGATGTACGAGTGCGTAGCGAGCCTCTGAGTGGCCTTGAGATTCGTGTGGGCTTGAGGGAAAATGTCGCGTACCTGAGAGGCACCTCGTCGGTGGTGGATGTGTTGTTCTTGGTGAAAAGGGTTGCGCATGGAGTGTAATAAATGCTGCATGAGAGTGGTGGTGTCGGGATTGCACGATGTCTTGATTGCGTGTTCTTTGGTGCCTTCTCGGGACGGGGCGTGATCTTTGACCCGTGTGGCACGTCTCTTCCCGTGTTGTTCATACTTTTGTACCTCTGAGTCACAGGACATTTCGCTTGTACAATGATTCGATTCACACACTAGTAACACTTCTGTGCCCCATTTTCACGCGACATGTTGTTTCATGTGTTGCTGGCATTTCGTCATGACTGGGCCGTGTGTCATGTTGTTATCATGCATGATACGACATCCTTCGCTGCCCTCTGGATTTATAAAAGGGGGTGCACAAGGGCAGTCTTCGTTTTTATCAGGATTTTTAACCAGAGTAGAGACCCTAACTTTTGTTCAGTCTTCTGCCTGTGTTCCTTTTTACGTCGCCTTTTTGAGTTGAGACCCTCAGTACTCTTCGTCGCCCTTGTCAACAATTATGGTTGGCACCAGTTCGACAGCTCCTCCAGGTAGTGTTGCCTCTTTATGTGCTTCAACGTACCCTTGTCATGGTCACTGTGTTGTTTATTTTGTTTTTGAGGCTAACCCGTTTCTTTGTTTCTGACTCTCCTTCTGCAGCGAAAATCCTAGATGTTGACCTCCTGCCCCATGAGGAGGGGTCGGGAAGTGTCCCCTTAGGAGCATGAGAGGAGAGGCGAGAGGGAGGAAGAAGCGAAGGGCTCGAGGGTGCCCGGCCGGTCCTGCTAGTTTTGAAGAAGAGTACCCGTCCGAGAAGAAGGGACTCATCTGCTGTTGGTATGTCGCCTGCTGCTGATGGGGCCAAACGCGCTAGAGTGGAGGCTTCTGAGGATTTGACCCCTTCCCCTTTGACGTTGAAGTTGAGGGGGGAGTCCCTGGAGCTGGTGCGATGGCTTAAAAGACTTCTGCCCCTAGGCATTGTGGGAGGGGACGTGCCGGCAGAGTCAGCGGTTCTGGACGTGTCTGCATCGGGGGCACAAGTTGGGGAGTCCATGTCTGGACGTGGCATTGTTCTTCTAGAGTCTTTGGCCCTCGTGACTGGTGGGCCAGCGTTTGACGTCCCGCCGCTTGCTTCTACTGGGTCATCAGGTCCTACTCCATCAGCGCCAAACTTTAAGGCACTCATAGTGAGGCGCATGGTTCATGCTGCCTTCAAGGGCTCAGGGAGTGTCCTCTTTCTATCCTCAAAGGGGAGCTCGAGGCTGCTAAGGCTTGTACGTCTAGCTTAAAGGTCGTATAAGCCGATGAAGAGACCTTTAACCAGCTGAAGAAGTTGCTACGGGATCTGGCGAGGTAGGGATCTAAAGTTCTTGCGTGTGAGACCTCAATGCAGCCGGTTCTCGATTCACACATAGCCTCCTTGTGGGAAGGGCGGGCTAGGCAGCAGGCTCTTGTGGAGGGTCTCGCAAAAAAGAGGGAATCACTCCTTACGCGACAGGCTTGCCTCACAGAGGAAGAGGCTGATTTTCCTCGCCACATCCTAGCCTTAGAAGACGGGATTGGTTCATTGCAAGTCTGTGCCTCTGATTTGAGGGCACATCGGATTTCCATGAGGTCTCAAAGGCTAGAGTATTTGAACTCCGATATGAAGGCGATCCTTGATTCATCAAAGGCAATTCCTCAGAATATTTCCTTTCTTGACGAGAGGAAGCATGCTGCGGTGGAGGAAGCAAGGGATTTAAGGGCGAAGATGCACTAGGCCCTCGACCATTTCTGATGGTCTTTCTTTTTTCTTTTTGTCTGCGGGTTTCAAAAGGGTGCTAAAATTTTGTAACCTTCCGTTATGTGAATATGATGGCTATCATCTTTCTTCTGTTTCTTGGCTTTGTTCAGTTCATCGATGTTTGTTTCTTTTCATGCTCTTGCCTCAAACTTTGTCCTTTGCTTTAAGGAAATGAGGGGATGAACCCAAAAGCCTACTAGGAAGGCATTTGAGTCCCTTCATGTTTGTCATGAATGCCCACTAAGGTTTTTGTTCCTAACCTTTGCATTATTATGATTATTATTATTATTATTATTATTATTATTATTATCATTATTATTATTATTATTATTATTTTTGGGGAGATAGTTTTAAAGTCATACTGTAATGATTATAGGGAGGCGAGTTTAGAGTCTTGCCTTCGAGACTGCGAGTAGGGCATGCCTTCTAGGATTTCTCACCCGCAGTAATGTATTTACCTTCCTCATTAAAGATAATTTGCCTTGGGATAAAGTCATGCAAGGTAGGAAGGGGGAGAGAGGATCGCGCCTCAATAGGTTGTTGAGGGGATTCGAAATTGTGACCTTGCGTCGATAGTCTCTTTTGTTTTTCCCACTTTTTGTCAAGCGGGCGAGACTCTTGAGCTTGGGGTGCGAGTGCCGTATCTGCTTGAAGAGCAGCCTCCCTTATGATGCTTTTCATCTTGTCGCGACCATGATATACTTCCCATGGCAAGGGATATCCTGTAGGGGTGTAGGCAGTGGGCGCTTCTGAGGTGCTAAAGATAGGCCCTCAAGCCTACTCGACCTCCCTCTATTGTGGGATTTAAACTTTATGAGTTTTCCCCGAAGGCAGAGACCTTCCGTCAGTTAGGACTATCCTACCACTTTGTAGATGCCTCTCCAAGATGGATCGGAATCCGAAGCAGTACGTCAAATTGTGCCCTTTTAGTTGATGATAGTGGCACCATGATCCCTGGTTTCTTTGGGCAGTATGCCTTCGTTTGTTGGCGCGCAATGGGCTATCATCTTGTGTTGTACCATTACGTCAAAGGGGGCAGGAAATAGGTGCGGAGATAGTCTTAGCGTGGGGGCATCATTTGCCAACTCTTCCTTGACTGTGACCATATGGGAAGCTTTCGGAATTTCGAAAGCCTTCTTGAGGTCCTCTGGTTTGATTTGCCCTTTTTGGATTAGAGGTTCGATGTATTCTTTCAGCTGAATGCCGTCTTGCACCGGATGGCCTAGCGTTCGGTGGTAGGTGCAGTAGCTGGGGTGGTTTACGAGTAATGCCTGATCTGGCCTTTTGATGGCAAAAAGGACCACCATATCCTTCTCGACCAACATCTTTATGAGGGTTGGTACCCCATTACTTGTTGAAGCTATATTGTTGATTCAGTCTCTGCTGGAACTCTTCGGTTTGAAAATAGCTCTACGGGGAGGCACTTTGTTATAATTTTGTTTTCGAGGGGCCTACTGCTATGTCCCCCCCTGATTTTTCGGCTGCAGCCCCCGAGAGGTATCTAATGTTGGTAGAGGAGCCACATTAGATACAGGTTGAGAGGTGGTGGTGATCGCCATGCTGATTAGATTCTTTTGTTGGTTAGCAAGAGGGTTAGATCTGTTGTCCCGACCCTGAACTCCCCCTGAGGTTTGAGCTTGATCTCCTCCATGATGTCTCAGCAGACTCTTGATTTTTGCCGCTTTAGTAATCATTATGAAGAAAGTGGAAAAGTAAGGAAATTTCTTTCCTCATGTTCCTTATGCATGTTTGTACGACCTCAATCTTGCCCATGGGGTTGCTTTGGCACATCGCAAGATCTCTCCACCTTTGGATGTATTGGCCTACTGACTTGTTCGGATTTTGAGCCATTGTGAGGAGCTCTATGGTTTGAAAATCCAGCTTTGCTTCGTAGAAGCGTTTATAAAAAAGCTGCTCCATCTCTCACCAGGAATGGACCGAGTAGGGCGGCAAGTGGGTGTACCACTAGAAAGCATGCCCAATGAGAGTTTCTACAAACTGTAGGAGTAGCAGTCTGGGGTCCATGGAAGACTCCTAGCATGTAGATATGAAGTAGGCCACGTGCTGCTGAGGCAAACCCATGCCACCGAAGACCGGCAATCTCCCTTTTTAGTACCCAATAGGGAATGGGATTTGATCAATAAAAGGTGGATAAGGCTTCTGGTATAAAACACTTTCTTGTGTTTTCGACACCTATAAGTCCTGAATGCTTTTATCGATCATCCGTTGTACGTCCTCTTGCATGAACATTGATGGTGTAGCTTATGAGGCTACGTGGGGCAGTCCTCAAGAGAGATAAGGGGATTCAAAGGCCTCGAGGCTTGGGCGAGAGGGGGAGGTTGAGGTCTTTCCTCTTCTCCATGTGGTGGCTCAAGAGGAGAGTTTGCCTCATGATGGGAGGACACCACATTATGGGTATCTTCTAGCCCTTTGAGTCTGTCAAGAATGTTGTTTAATAAATTCTCGTAGCAAGCCATTGGGTTTTCAGGGTCTTCCCCATCATGGCTCATACCATTACCTCGACTTGCTCACCAGAGTCGGGTAATTTAGCAGGCAGTGTGATCTTGGTCCTCTTCGTGCCTCGATCCTTCATCCCTACATGCAAAGGCTGGGATTGGCCCGCTTGATCCTGAGATTGCTTTAAGGGGAGCGTTAGCACATGCTCTAGGTGGGCTTGGGGCTAGGCTGGGATTGCTTTAAGGGGAGCGTTAGCACATGCTCGAAGGCCTTGGGGCCATGGCCTGACTTGAATGGGCACCGAGTGGCCTAAGGGCCAAATCCCAGTTGTTGGTTCTTGACGGCCTTGGGACCATGAGTCGGTTGCAGTGGGCTCACGCTCTTGGACCTCAACGACATTGTAAAGGACAACACCGTTTGTCTTGGGTTCCTTCGTGGCTTGCAATGGGTAAAACAAATTTTGTTTCCGTAAGTCTCCTGAGACAGAAGACCCCACTTTTTTTTAGAGGGGTGGCACCTCCATCCCTTTTGCTTGTTTGAGCCACATGCTCCGGTAAATCTTCCCCTAGAATCAGAAACGATTCCAGTCTTCTTCTTGATAGGCCTGCTCAATGGACATGCGAGCAAAGCTGATCAATTCGGGTAAAGAGTGATGCCTCGGAAGGAGGGAGTTTACAGGTGGCTCTGGTGGTTGGGGGAAGTCTAAACGAAGAGAGGGTTGACTGGTCATCGCCAATGGAGTCCTTCCACCTTGAGCTCTGCTTTGGGGGTTGGCTCGCTTGTGCATGGAAGGAGGGATGGAGAGGATGGTTCTCGAGGGAAACTTCTTCGAGTACCACGTAGCGAGTGGCTTTGGGGCAGTCGAGGGGACGATTTATGCCTGTTTCCCTTTTTCGTCGACAACTTCCTGAACTTGCATGTGTGTGCAGGACCCACAGTGGTGCTTGGGGCAGCCCGTTTACTTTTGGGAGGCCTTAAGGCCTCCAACATGCAGGTATTTAATCATGAGACTTTCGATTGTCTAAAAAGTCGTGTGCTCGTTTGGTCGCAGCCTTTGGGCTACCCCGAGCTGCAAAGCTAGCATGTATGAGATGGGTGGTCCTAGGACCATGTGTGTTGCGTCAGGGTAAAAAAAAGACATGAAGTAATTGAGGAGAGCGGGGTGGGCTGTTGCCTGCCCTGACTTGTCACAGTGACTGTTATACCCTCAGCGATGATGTATGTGTAGGTGTGTGCAACAACCGATGGGCCGCGCTGGGCTGGCATATAAATTGGCAGAGTGTGGTGTACACAAGGGCGTGCCAGTGCTGGTGATGTGCTTGTGCAACATAGATGGGGTAAACTTTTGGTTACCCACAGAGGTGGTGGCCTTGTCGGGGCTCATTGAGTGAAGATGAGTAGTGGCTTGAGGACCACGTCGAAGTTTGTGACCGACGGGATGCCCGCCAGTGATAGGGTGTTTATGCAAAGGGGTGGCGGAAGTGCCACCCATGCTATTGACATCAAGGGATCTCCCTTTGATGTCAGAGGAGGAGGGGTAGGAGGCTTGAGTGCCCATGCCCGGAGCCTTCCTCGGTTGACTAGGCGCTTGAGTAGGCCGTGGGGGAGGCAGAATCAGGTGATCTGCCCGCCACAGGTAAAGTCACAAATATGGGGATGTAGAAATCCCCAATCTGGTCAAAGGAGGAGATGAGAGAGAGAAAGGGCGTGGGTCGTGACCCTGCTTGAGAGAGAAAGAGGATGTACTTGAGCTGGCGGAGATGTTTTCTCGCTCAGGGAAGGATGTGGCCACACACTTAAGGGTATTTTTTGTCTGGAAAATTTTTCTCTCTCCGCGAGATTAAGGGTTCAAAAGCAAAAGACGAGTGAAAACAAGCATTATGCCTCTGTTTTAGCTATGAATGATGCTCAATAATCTGCCTTATACAAGTGACTTAAGCTTGCTTATATAGAGGATTCACTAAATAGGGTGAATGCTAAAAAACAAAGCTTAGTTACAATTTAATAAATTAAGATAAAATCTCGAAATTAGGTGCAATGACTAAAATGCCCCTGAGACCTTTTATGCTAATGATGAATCCATCCCTGCTTGAGGGTCCTTCCGCCATTGCCAGATCTTGAAAGTTTTTTTGTGGACTTGTAGCGATGGTTTAGTCGATTTGTAGTTATATCCTCAGTGCTTGTTCGATTCTGAGCATTTTGATGCCCTTTAGTCTTGCTGAGGCAGCCCTTTCCAATGTGGTGGAAGTCTGGTCAGATTTGTGAACTTCGATTGCTAATGCTTGTGATTCTCTGAGTGTTTATTCTGCTTGTGTCATAGTTGTGTTGCACCAAGTATGGTCATTTTTTGTCTTCATTTGCAGCATTTTCTAATTTGGGAGGTCACTGGGAAAAGGGCTTCCGGCGACAGAGTGGGTTTGCTTTTCTAGCAAATTGGGGATCTTTACTTATCGTGCCTTGAATGAGGTACAATAGTTCTACCAGTTTGCAGCTCTTTGCGAGGTGGTTTCATTGAACTCGTCCTCACATGATCCCATGCACAGATTTTGAGCTGTGCTTCATGAGGTTTGAGGTTTCTTCTTCTTAAAAACCCTTATTTATTTGCGTCACCTTCTTTCTAGAAGAAGTTCGACTCTGGGTCGTGCCACAGGGCATGCCCTGAGTGAAAATGATGGGGGTGACATGATCTAGAACATGTCAAAGTCTGAACTTTTTTTGGTTATAGATGAAGGTAATGTGGGTTCTTTGAAGTCCATCTCAAGATGCGATGTTGCAGTCTCTGTGATTGGGGACTGGTTTAGTGAAGCCGCACCACGATAGTGTAAAACCTACCCGTTTTGAGGCTGTACGGGCGTAGACCCCTTTTGGGTGGTTCGATTGCGCCTAAATTTGGTCCTTAGGGGTTTTTCGTTATTCTGAGTATGATGGTGGTGGTCTGGTACTATTCTAAAGCTGCTAGCATAGGGCTACAGTTGTAAGGTCTCTCTTTGACATGATAGCATTCCTCTTAGGTTGCTTGGTCCTTGATTTATTTTGGGGCATAACTTTGGTTTGTCAGCGTTTTGTGTACCAACAGGACCAAGTTATTACTGACTCTCTTTTTATTCGTGTGGGAGATGTAAGTACGTAAAAAATGACTGACCTTTCTCATGGTGTTAATACAGTGTGTTAGTTTATGCACGCCCCTACAATGGCACATTTTCAGGAAGTTAAGCGTATTCTTTGTTATCTGAATGGTATACAATCCAGTGGTATAAGAATATTTTCTCCTAGTTCCCTTGAGTTATATGCCTTCTCTGATGCAGCCTGAGCTGGATGTCCATCCACTCGTCGTTCCACCACTGGTTTCTGCACCAATCTTGGTTCCAACTACATATCTTGGAATGATAAGAAACAATCGACTTTGGCTTGTTCTAGTTTTGAAGTGGAATACAGATCTATGACATCCACTAGTGCAGAATTGACATGGCTTTCTTTTATTTTTTGAGATATTGAGTTGCCTCTTCCTCAGCCACCACCACTTTATTATGATAATGTTAATGATCTCTACATGACACTTAATCCTGTTTTTCATGCACGTGTTTGAAGACATTTTTCAGCACCATGGATCCCCGATGCGGAATACAAGAGAGATGCTATTCAATAATGCTTGACAAGCAGTGGAAATTTTGACAGTCTTAGAATGGCCCTAGAATCGGTCAATATCTTCATAAGGACTCCAGAACTTCTCCTTCTAAGTTTTGTTGCATTCCGACATGTTTAGGGTAGTGTAGACTGAGAAAGAGTTTCAGCAGAATCAGTCTCTAGCACCCTGAAATGGCTATAGCTGGAACCCTACTTTTGGAGCATCAAATGGCTATGGGACCACTGCCATTGGGTCCGACACGGTTGAAAACCCCTAGGGGTCAAATTTTATCTTAAACAGACACTCCAGGAAGAAGTTATGGGCAAAACATTAAAATAGGAGGAGCGGCACACTATTCCCGTGTGGCCACCCTGCAACTAAACTCTATTTAAAGCACAATCATGAATAGTGAATTTGCAATTTCCATATCTCCCTCGTTTGAGATCGGATGGTGCTCAAACTTGTTGGAGCGTGTTCGTTTCGTCGAAACGAGCGTTTTGATATGTGGCACGTCCCGTGACGATGTTGGAGCAAAGAGAAAGCTAGAGAGAAGTTCGTGATTTGAAGAAACATGTTGCAGAAAATCAGCAGGACATCCACTCACTTGTGCGGCCAAATCACAAAGCCCGCAAACTTGATCGATGCGAGACCAGTTGCATCACGTTCGTAATGTTTGTGGCTATCGCTGGTCTGAACTCCGCTTGTGATGAACGATTGGATTTAGCATAAGATTTAGTTGAAGTCACTACAGATTCTGGCAGCCGGAATTCTAAATTACGGCTAAAAGTTCAAGATTGTCAAATCTTCGTTTAGCCACCAAATCGCGTCTCGTTAAGGCTTTCTTCTTGAGTTCTCTTGAGCATGCTTAGAGAGGAACCCCTCCTATCTTCGAGGTATTTTCTCTCTCCTCTCTTTTTCTCACTCTTCAGTTTTCTCTTTTCTTTTTTTCTTCTCTATCTTCTTCTCTTTCTTCTTCTTCGGCTTTCTTCTTCTTCTCTGCTGAGTCTTTCTCAGAGGCCATGCATGGCAGTGGCAGTGCCGTGCATGACTCTTTTTTTCTTCCCCCTTTAGTGGTTTCGCAAGCCGTGCATGGCGATGGTAGCGCCATGCGTAAACTTCTTTCTCTTTCCTTCTCTCTTCTTCGTCTCCTTTCCTCAACATTGTTCATGCATGACGTTAGTTGTTGTTGTGCATAACGCTGTTTGAAGGAGTACACGGTGAGCCTAGATGTGCTCAAGTAGCGGGTTAGGCTCCTGTTTCGGTTCCAAAATTGGTGTCACGCACGGCGATATGCATTGCTGACCGCGAACTATCTCTCTTTCTTCTCACGGGTCGCAGACGATGCTGCTGATAGTCGTCTGTAGGCTTGTCTTTGGCATCGTACGCTAATGCAGACGACGATAGTTACTGCCATCCATAGACATGTCTTCAGCATCCCACACCTATCGTAAACGACGATGCTTATCACCGTCTGCGGGGGTCTCACCCGTGCTTCACGTCTGTCACAGACAGCGATGCTTATCGTCGCCCGCGCTTCACGTCTATCACTGACGGCGATGCTCACCACCATCTGTAGGTCCTCTTTTTTGCCCTATGCTTATCGCAAACTATGATGCCTATCGCCACCCGCGAAGGGTTGTTGCTGCCTTCTCGTGTCACTGATGGTGATGGCCAATGCCCTCTGCAGTTCACTGCTCAGCCCTCTGCCGCAAGCATCAGTGTCCAACGCCATCCAGGGGCCATGACATTGATACTCCCTAGCTATGGGTAGTGATGCCTAATGCCACCGAGACCTTTATACTCCTGCGTCTCGTGTTTTTTCTCCGTTCTCCTCTCTTTTCTTCTCTTCTCGCTTGACTAAAGGTCAGACTCAGTCTAGAACTATCATAGAGGTCTAGCTGTCGAGCAGTATTGCCGTCGTGCTGGTCTAGAGTACCATGCCCATCGTGCGACACCAGATTAAGATGGTCATATCGGCCTTGGTTTCGAGTAGTATTGCCATCGTGCTGGTCTAAATTACCATGCCCATCTTGCTATCACTTCGAGTCGGTCATTCTGCTAGTCCAGCTATCCTGCTAGTCTCGTTCCCTTGTCAAGTCTTCTTGTCTTTTCTCCTTCTTATTCAAACCCTCTTCTTCATCACCCTAACTTCTCAAGTCTCGGTTCTTCAAACCCTCTTCTTCATCACCGAGAGAGCGGTCTCAAGTCTCGGTTCTTTTGAACCCGAGATACGTGTCACCCAATCATCTAGATTCGAGGGGCGTGATCGAGGCATCCAACCAGTTTGGTGACTCCACTGGGGACTTACTACCCCTTTGTCAGTTCTCTCTTGCTTGATCAGCATCACTTTTTATTTTCTCCACTGCATTCCATGGAATTTGGGTTATTTTAGCCGTTCATCCGAGTTGGGGATTTTCTCATCCCTGCACTTGTGACCGTCCTGGGGAAGTGAGTTTCTCAAGCCTCATTCCCTATGCTCCTCTTGAGTCAGGACTCGTAGTCCGGCTTCCAGGTTCTTTCTTGGATTGTACGAGAAGGGACTTGAGGTTCCTTAACTCCCCACTTTCTCGTCCTAGTGGACCCACCACCAAGGCCCTTAGCATTGGTAGCACGTTTGCTACCACCCACAACATGCACCCTGCTACTGGCAAGTCCCTTGCCAGTCACATTGCTATGGTACGCCGAAAGGCTGCCCTGTCTGCTTGTGCGAGAGGCAAGCAGGTTGCACCCCCCATACTCCTTCATCACCCCGAACCTCTATGCCTAGAGGCTCGACACACCAAGGAGGAGATCCTAGGGCCTCCACCCCTCGCACACACTAAAAGGCTCATGGTCCGTCCACTCGAGCCACACCTCGGGGCAACTTTCGTGCTGCCTTGAGCCCGCATCCAAGGCTAGGCCTTCTTAGGCTGGATCCTGCACGTGCCATGCATCTGCATCCCATAGCTCAGGGCAGTGCTAGTTCAGTGCCAGCTCGAGCACACGGGGGTCAACCACTTTGTCCTCTTTCTCAGCACACGGTTTCGGCCTATGAGAGATAAGTTCCTACCCAATCCCTGATAGACATGAGCTCGTACGTCTCGGCCTTGTAAGGACGAACCAGCTGACAAAACTTGGGCTGACCCCCAAGTCACCCTGTGGGCTGCTTCCAAAGGTGCACATGTGCTAGCTTCACATGTTCCTCCCTGATCCCGACTCAGGAGGAGTCACGAGCTAGTTCCTTCTTCTGCCACCCTTCCTTTGTCAGGCAAACACCTCGAGACCTGATACTCAAAGGTTTTCCCTAAGAGTACCATCTTGAGTCAGCCACCTCAGGTCAGCCATGCACCCGGACCTCACAAGGGAATTCGGTGCAAAGGTCTGATGGCAGATAGAAGCCTACAGCCTCCAAGGAATCAACCCCGATTGCCCTCTGTCCTTGGACCTCACTCTCTGCTTCAGCTGATGGACACAGCCCTCGTATGCTCAAGAGAGATGGAGCAGTCTAGATCCCAGGCTCAGTTTTGAAGTGAAGTCTATTACAGAGGCCCCTAAGGCAGTTGAAGTTATCACTTTCGATGACCTCCTGCTCCACAATCCCTTCTTCCCTCTTCGGATTCCAGAAACTAAGCAAGAATTCCAAGAATATTGATCGATGGTTACCATCACAGGAAAAGACCGAGCTGACAAGAAATCACAGTCCCAACACCGTCAAGAACCGGTCCTCATAAGGTCGACGTACAAGACTCGAGTCCAATCGAGGCATGCTGTGCCCCTACAAACTGACTTTTCGCGTTCGACTTGCCAACCCCGGCAGTCCGCTAAACCTTGCTTTGACCCTCTAGAAGAAACGGTCAGCATCATGGTGATCAACGTGCCGAGTGACGCCTAAGAAGAGCAGATGAACAGGTTCAAGATGATGATGCAGTTCACTCTCGAGAAGATGGATTGCCTGGAGGCCTCCAAGCATCCTCCTTCTTCTTCTCACCATGAGGCCAACTCCCTGCTTAGAGAAGACACAGCTCCCAGGAAAACTCCCCTACCAGCCTCCCAAGACAGCTCTTCTCCTCACACGGTTTCGCAAGACGATATGGATGCCATGGTGACCCACAGTATCAAGAGTAAGATCCCAGGCATGCAAGGGGCGCTGCTTTACCAAAAGCCATATCCCTCGTATATCGACTAGGTGCCATTTCCCCCAAACTATCACAAAGAGAAGCTCTCCATGGTCAATGGTATTACATCCCCGCACCAGCATATAGCTCACTTCCAAGCGGCTTGTCGAGAGACGACAGCTGACGGCTAGCTCCTCCTCCATCAGTTCATCGAGACCCTCAAAGGACCAGCCTTTCATACGTATGCTTGGCTACCTCCAAGCTCGGTACACACATGGCAGGAAATGGAGCAAGCGTTTTACCAATGCTTCTATGAAGTCTAGAGAAACGTGAAAACCATAAAACTCCTCACTCTCACTCAAGAGCCTGGTGAGCCAGTTGATAAGTTCATTGTCCGATGGAGAGAGTTGACAACCTATCATGCCACTCTCATGACTGAAAGAGAAATAGTTCAGACCTGCATACGAAATATGCTGCCTGAGATCGTGTTGCATGTTGAGGCTTCCAATCGACCCTCTATGTTAGAGCTCATCTCTAAAGTGGTTTGTATAGAAGGTCTATCCAAGCACAATGATAGATCTCATCAGCAGCCCTCTAGCCCAGGAAATGGCCGAGGCAATGGTAATTCTCGCTCCAATAAGTGGGGCAGCCAGCAAAAAGGAGTGATTAGTGCGGCTGTTACCATGACTGACACTAAGAAGGCCGCCCCTTAAACCTTGGACCTCTCCAAAGGGGTAGTCGCAACCAAGGCACAGACAACACCTCAGGCTGGAGGCAAGCAGCAACAGTCCTATAACAAGGTCATGCCCCTTAGAAATATAAATGAAAGTGACTACTGGATCCAGCACCAGAACAAGGTGTACCCCTTCAAGAAGGAGCGTATTCCAGCACTGCTTCGGTTACTACTAAAGCAAAACATGATCTAGCAGCCAGAGGTCAAATCCCCAAAGCATGCTGAACATGAGACTTACGAGAGATACTGTGCATGTCACAGGAGTGTTGGCCACCCTACTCAAGAGTGTTATATGCTCAAAGACATTATCGAAGCCCTTATTAACAAGGGCCAGATAAAGCTTGATGAGCTAAAGAAAGCATTCGGGGCAACTAAGGCTTCCCACGTAGTGACAATCCAAGAGGATGATGAGGCACCTACCGTCCTCCATGCAGTATTCTCCATAATGCTTGAAGAAAGTCTCACAACACTGAAGCCGATAAGGCAGCCCAAGTTCCTGCCTCTAGGAACTGAGAAGTTCTGGTGTCCATATCATCTGATACGAGGCCATGACCTAAGCGAATGCACTGACTTCCACAAGCTCTTGGCAAAGAAGATGCAGCAGTACCAAGAAGTTCATGGTAACCCAGAAGGACACCCTCAAGCCCCTGCTCCACCAGTGCAAGAAGACCTCCCAACAAAAGCCCAGGGATGTGCTCTAAACAGGTTCTCGTCGAGGCGATGCTCCAATAGGGTCTCGTCACTCCTAAACCCACCAGCCAGCCTAGGCGTCTTGCCCAGGGTACATAAAATCTCTGCTGCCCATATCACCAGGTATGGGGCCATGAGCTGAGGGAATGCTCTGGGTCGAAGCTGTAGTTGCGAAAAAGGTACATAAAGGCCACATTGTTTGCACCTTTCTCTCAGAATGCATCGAAGCCATCACTCCCGTCCAAGAGGAAGTCCCACTACAGGTCCCCTATGAGCATACACTAGACCCTTAAAAGCCCTTGACTTCTCAGTCTTAGGAAGTCTACCATCGATGAAGTAGGCTCAAGTCCCTAAAGCGTGAGGTAGTCCGCGAAGCTAAGGCTTCTCTTCAGCCCGATAGGATGGACCAAACACCTTCCAAGGGATCCAGAAGGAGACAAGCGCCCAGGTCAACTCACCGAAGGAACAATATCCCTCAGTCGCCAGTTGAGGAGCAATTCCTCAAGCCCCTTCCTCCACTGCCGACCTTATAGGACTTCATCCCAGGCCCAACTCGCCTTATTCATTCGTCCAATCAGGTGGACATCCCTGAGTCATCAACTGCTTGGGACTCGTCCAATACAGGTGACAACGTTAAAAGCATCTCCCTTTGGTCAGAGCTGGGGCAAGACCTAAAATACCCCCTGCACACGCCCAGTTCCGGTGATGATGTAAAAAGCCGCCTAGAACACTCTAACTCTGCCTCTTCTTCTTCTCCTCCCTTTTCTTCTATCTCTTTCACAGGTACAACCTGGCAATGTCCAGACTTCGAAGCTCTAAATAAGGAGCTCGAAGGCACCAACATCAGCAGGTTGCATTGGAAGCGCTTAAGAAAGATGCTGACCCAGACGACTAGATTCTTGACAGTCTACCCAAGCCAAGTCCAAGCCATCTTCGAACTCCTATTCCCGTGAGGCCTATCACATGGTTCAAGTTCATGAAGCGCCACCCAGCTCGGGGCAAGTACCGAGTGACCTCAATCACGATGCCATGGACTCCACGTTCGAAGTTGACCCTTTCATTGCCTAGTCCGGCCAGGGACTGAAAATCGTTGCCCACATTGGGACCCTCTTAGAAACCGAAATGTCAGGATCATGGGTCTCTGCACTTGAGATTGATAAGCAGCATCTTGAATCCCTTGACGAAGAGTTGCAAGAAGCTCCAGAAGAGTGGGAAGAAGGTGGTCAGGCCACAGCTGACGAGCTCGAAGAGATAAACTTAGGGGATGAGGCCAACTGAAGGCCAAATTTCATCTCGATAAAAATATCTCCAGAGGAGAAAGAAAGTTATATTTCCTTCCTCTGAGCAAACTGGGATGTCTTCGCTTGGCATTATCATGGGATGCCTGGTCTAGACCCTCAAATCGCTATCCATCATCTCGGCATTGATCCGTCCATCAAACTCATTAACCAGAAATCAAGAAGGTTTAGACCCAACCTTGAGATGCAGATCGATGCTGAGGTGAACAAGCTCAGGCAAGATGGATTCATACGTAAAGTCAAATACCCAAGATGGATGGAAAATGTTGTCCTAGTTAAGAAGAAAAATGGCCAAATCAGTGTCTGTATTGACTTTCGTGACTTGAATACCGCCTGCCCCAAGGACAACTTCCCCCTATCATTCACCGAGATGCTTGTTCATTCTAAGGCTCATTGTCAGATCTTCTCCTTCATGGATGGGTATTCTGGTTATAATCTGATCAGGATGGCACCAGAGGATGAAGAGGCCACTACATTCTTGACCCAAAAAGGTATCTTTTGCTACACTGTGATGCCTTTCAGGTTAAAGAATGTTGGTGCCACATACCAACGAGCCATGATGACCATCTTCAAGGATATGATACACAAGGAGGTCGATTGCTATGTGGATGACTTGGTAATGAACCTTAAAAAGGTATTCGAGTGGCTGCCGCATCACCAACTCAAGATGAACCCCTTGAAATGCACGTATGGCGTATGCTCAGGAAAGTTCTTATGGTTGATTGTGAGGTATCATGGGCTGGAGATTGAGCCGATAAAAATCAAGGTGATCTAGGACATGCCACCCCCTACAACCCTGTGTGAGCTTCGGTCTCTTCAAGGGCAGCTGGCCTACATTCAAAGGTTCATCTTGAACCTCTCAGGACGATGCAAGCCCTTTTCACACTTGCTAAAGGATACTTCCTTCATATGGGATGAGGCGTTCCAAGCTGCACTTGATGATATCAAGCAGTACTTGTTGAATCTACTGGTACTCTCCATGCCGGTGTTAGGAAAACCTCTCATCCTATACATGACTGCTCTTGATGAGTCACTTGGGGCACACTCTTAGCACAAAACAACGATGTGGGCAAAGAAACAACACTATATTATCTTAGCCGCACGATGCTAGGTGCCAAGAAGAATTACCCTCCCATTGAAATGATGTGCCTAGCCTTGATCTTTGCGGTACAGAAGCTCTGCCATTACTTGCTCAGTCACGAAGTCAAGCTAATCTCAAAGGTGGAGTTCTTTATAACCTGGTCAAGTTCCTTATGACACAGCCATGCCTGTCAGGATGCTTGTCCAAGTAGACATTATTACTGATGGAGTTCAACATCACGTATGTACCTTAGAAGGCTGTCAAAGGTCAAGCCTTAGCAGACTTCTCGTGGCTCACCCTGTCCCTTCAGAATCTCCCTTGTCAAGTGATCTTTCGAATGAAGACGTTTTCTATACGGTACTAACTCAACCGTGGGAGATGTACTTCGATGGAGCATTTCAGTCTAATACAGGGGGTGTCGGAGTCGTGTTCCTGACACCCGATGGTGGAATGATTCATGTATCCTTCTCACTCACAAAGGAATTTTCTCATAATGAGGTTGAATATCAAGCCCTTATAATTGGATTGGAGATCACCTAGGAGCTAGACCTGGAGTAGCTGAACGTCTTCAGCGACTCTGAGCTAGTCATCCAGCAGCTTAAGGGGATTTATGACATAAGGAAGGATAATCTCAAGCCTTATCATGACACGACCAAATCTTATATGGCCCAGTTTGACGATTTCTCCTTAAAAGTCTAAACTTGCAGGCCGATCCTCTCGCAAAGCTCGGGGCCACCATTCAACTATCTACCTCAGAGCCCACGTCTGTCTGGGTAACAGAATGGAGATATGTTGACTTGACAACCGAAGTTGATGCAGATGATGAGAGAGATGTCTTCCCTGAATGCCCGCCTTATCCATTCGGAGCACTCCTTGCAGCCAAGGATGTCATTAAGGCAGAGCAGGAAATGTCCCGAGGTAAAAAATCCAAGGCTGAGAAGCAGGAGCCAGAATGCTTCAACCCAATATGCGCAGAGATTGAACAAGTGGAAGACTGGTGGGAGCCTATCATGAACTTCATAAAGCATGGAAGGCTGCCCGAGGATCTAGCGAAACACAACGGTATACAACCGATGTCTACCAAGTACACCCTTCTCGATGGGGATGTTCTCTTTCGCCTATCATTTGACAGAATTCTCCTCAGATGTGTCAAACCATGAGCAAAAGAGTTCCATGAAAAAAAACCCGAGCACGGTGAAAACTCAAAAGGGCACTGTGAGTAAAAATGGAAACATAAGGGTGAACGTGGCCGAATGGTCATGGGTAAAAGAGCACCAAATAAAAGGAAGTTGGAGAAAACCGTCTTTATGGCACCGCTTTTCAAGTCTGAGTGAAAACCCACAAAAGGGCACTTGGACCAATAAACAGGTTGATGCAGCACTCGCCTCAACAGGCGGCTTCAACCCGCATTCAAAAGAAAAATCCCTAGTGTCACAATACCAGGATCCAAAAACAAAAAGAGTCCTTGAGGGTGAGGACGATGAACAAAAGATCCCTCAAAATAAAAAAAAGAGTCCTTGAGGGTGAGAACAATGACCAAAATATCCCTACAAAACCAAAAAGAATCCTTGAGGGTGAGGATGATGATCGAAAGATCCCTTCAAAACCAAAAAGAGTCATTGAGGGTGAGGACAATGACCGAAAGATCCCTCCAAAAACAAAAAGAGTCCTTGAGGGTGAGGACGATGAACAAAAGATCCCTTAAAATAAAAAAGAGTCTGTAGGGTGAGGACGATGACTGAAAGATCCCTCCAAAAACAAAGAGAGTCCTTGAGGGTGAGGACGATGAACAAAAGATTCCTCAAAAAACAAAATAGTCCTTGAGGGTAAGGACGATGAACAAAATACCCCTCAAAATAAAAAAAGAGTCATTGAGGGTGAGGACGATGACTGAAAGATCCCTTCAAAACCAAAAATAGTCCTTGAGGGTGAGGACGATGACCGAAAGATCCCTCCAAAAACAAAAAGAATCCTTGAGAGTGAGGACAATAAACAAAAGATCCCTCAAAAACAAAAGGAGTCCTTGAGAGTGAGGACGATGAACAAAAGTTCCCTCAAAATATAAAAGAGTCCCTAGGGTGAGGACGATGACCCCAAGATCCCTAAAAAACACAGAATGGCTCACAAGGGTACCGTCCGATAGGGTGAGGGCTGTAAATACCAATCTCTCCATGTCACAAACTAGTCTGATAGGTTGAAGACATTAAAAACTAACCCCAATGGTCTTGTGACAGTGAGGACCGCGACAAGATCCCTCAAAGTCTGTTCCTCTCCATGGATGGATCTACGATAAATGCGTCCAAACGTCTAAGCATCCTAGTTACAACTTTGCCTAGATTTCTCCTTGACGTTCACGTAGTACTGTGGCTAGGAAGAAAAAAGAAATAAAGCCAGAGGAAATTTCCTTTTGTTGGTTAGCACGAGGGTTATAACTGTTGACCTGGGCTTTACCTCCCTCAGAGGTTTGGGTTTGATCTCCTCCATGATGTCTCAACAGACTCTCGATTTTTGCCGCTTTAGTAATCATTTCGGTGAAAGTGGTGGAGTTAGAAGCGTCAACATGTAAGGAGATTTCTTTCCTCATGTTCCTTATGCATGTGTGTACGACCTCAATCTTACCCATGAGGTTGCTTTGGAACATCACAAGATCTCTCCACCTCTGGATGTATTGGCCTACTGACTCGTCCGGATTTTGAGCCATTGTGTGGAGCTCTATGGCTTGAAAATCTAGCTTTGCTTCGTAGAGGCGTTTATAGAATAGCTGCTCCATCTCTTACCAGGAATGGACAGAGTGGGGCGGCAAGCGGGTGTACCACTTGAAAGCATGCCCAATGAGAGTTTCTACAAACTGTTAGAGCAATAGTCTGTGTTCCAAGGCAGACTCTTGACATGCAGACATGAAGTGGGCCACGTGCTGCTGAGGCGAACCCGTGCCATCGAAGACTTGCAATCTCCCTTTTTGGTACCCAATAGGGGAGGGGATTTGATCAATAAAAGGCAGATAAGGCTGCTGGTATGAAACACTTTCTTGTGTTTTCGACGCCTATAAGTCCTGAGTGCTTTTATCGATCATCCGTTGTACATCCTCTTACATGAACATCGATGGCGTAGCTTGAGAGGCTATGTTGGGCTGTCCTTAAGAGAGATAGGGGGATTTAGAGGCCTCGAGGCTTGGGCCAGAGGGGGAGGCTGAGGTCTTTCCTCTTCTCCATGTGCCGGCTCAAGAGGAGAGTTTGCCTCCTTATGGAAGGACACTGCAGGATGGGCATCTTCCAGCTCTTTGAGTCTGTCAAGAATATTGTTTAATACATTCTCGTAGCCAGCCATTGGGTTTTCAAGGTCTTCCCCATCATGGCTCATCACCATTACCTTGACTCTCTCATCAGAGTTGGGTAATTCAGAGGGTAGTGTGACCTTGGTCCTCTTTGTGCCTCGATCTGGCATGCCTACAAGTAAAGGCTGAGATTGCCCCACTTGATCCTGAGATTGCTTTAAGGCGCATGTGAGCATAGGCTTTGGTCGGCCTTAGGGTCGGGCTGGCTTGGAGCCTGATGCTCGAAGGCCTTGGGGCCATGGCCTGACCTGAATGGACACTGAGTGGCGTATGGGCCAGATCTCGGCTGCTGACTCTTGACGGCCTCAGGACCGTGAGTCGAGTGCAGTGGGCTCACCCTTTTAGATCTCGACGACATTAGAAAGGATAACGTCGATTGTGTCTCGGGTTCCTTCATGGCTTGCAATGGGTGAAACCGATTTTGTTTCCGTAGGTCTCTTGAGACAGAAGGCCCCACTTTTATTTGGAGGGGTGACACCTCCATCCCCTTTGCTTGTTTGAGCCACAGGCTCCGGTAAATCTTCCCTCATAATTGGAAATGATTCCAATCTTGTTCTTGACAGGCATGCTCGACGGACGCATGAGCAAAGCTGATCAATTCGGGTAAAGAGTGATGCCCAGGAAGGAGGGAGTCTGCAGGTGGCCCTGGTGGTTAAGGGTAGTTTGAAGGAAGAGAGGGCTGACTGGTCGCCGCCAATGGAGTCCTTCCACCTTGAGCTCTACTCGGGGGCTGGCTCGCATGTGCATGGAAGGAGGGATAGAGAGGATGGTGATCGAGGGGAACTTCTTCGAGTACCATGTAACCAGTGGCTTTGGGGCAGTCAGCGGGACGACGGATGCCTGTTTCCCTTTTTCGTCGACAGCTTCCCTGATCCTGCATGTGTGTGCATGACCCACAATGGTTCTTGGGGCAGCGCGTTTAGTTTGGGATGCCTTAAGCTGCAGGTGTATTTAATCATGAGGCTTTCAATTGTGTCGATAGTTGTGTGCTTGTTTGGTCACAACCTTTAGGCTGCCCCGAGTTGCAGAGCAAGCATGCATGAGTTGGGTTGTCTTAGGACCACATGTGTTACATCCGGGTCAGAAAAAACCTGAAGTAGTTGAGGAGAGTGGGGTGGGTTGTTGCCTGCCCCGACTTATCACAGTGACAGTTACACCCTCAACGATGATGTATGTTTAGGTGTGTGTAGCGACTGCACGGGCTGGCATAGAAATTGCTAGAGTGTGGTGTACTTAAGGATGTGCCAGCGCTGGTGATGTCCTTGTGCAACATAGAACGGGTCACCTTTTGGTTACCCGCAGAGGCGGTGGCCTTGTTGGGGTTCACCGAGTGTAGAAGAGCAGTGGCTCGAGGACCATGTTGAAGTTTGTGGCTGGTGGAATGCTCGCCAGTGACAGGGTGTTTATGCAAAGGGGTGGCGGAAGCGCCACCCATGAGATTGACATCAAGGGATCTCCCTTTGTTGTCGGAGGAGGAGGGGCAGGAGGCTTGAGTGCCCGTGCCCTGAGCTTTCCTAGGTTGGACTAGGAAAGCAAGGCCTGTCGGGCTGCTTGAGTAGGCCGCGGGGGAGGCAGGATCAGGTGATTCGCTTGCCATAAGTAAAGTCACAAATATGGGGATGTAGAAATCCCTAATCTAGACAAAGGAGGGATAATGGGATCCCATTGTAATTTTCGAGAGAAAAAAAGTGGAGGTTGGTACCTAAAAATAGTCCGAGCCAATGATAGGGTGATGTGTCCCCAGTGGAGTTGCCAGTTCGTCAGGGCCTGGTCTTGGCGTCGGTCCTTACGCTGGCGTGGATGTGGTGTGCGTGCAAGGCGGAAGACCCTATCTTAAACAACCGTGGGGGATCCGCACGTGATGGACACTTGTGGGTGTGTGAGCACATGGGCTCCCCTGTACACAGATAGGAACCAACAACGAAGATATTTTATGGCGGGGGAGGTGTGTTTGCTCTCTTGCCTCGCCGCTTGGGGTTCGTGGGACACGCCTGGGCACTTCGCCCTCTTAAAACAATCACGAAGCCTTCAGGTTGTCGTCAGCACGGTTTGGACAGGGACTCTCTTCAGATCAAAAGTCTTCTCTCTCTCTCTTGTGTTTGCAATGGGGCTCGGTTATCCCCCTTTTATGACGGTTACCTCTTGGAAGGGACTGGCTGGCTGGCTTAGGAAGGTGTGAGAGAAACCGAGGATCATCACTCACAAGCGTGCTCGTGACCGCGTGTCTCTAGTGGGCATGAGCGGCTGCTTTTGACAGATGAGGCATAGAGGAGAAGAGAGAGAGAAAAGGACGTGACCTGGCTTGAGAGATTAAGAGGATGTCCTTGCACATGCGGAGTTGTTTTCTCACCTTGGGAAGGACGTGGCCACGCAGTCAAGGGTATTTTCTCTTTGGAAAAGGTTTCTCTCTCCTCTCAGCAAGATTAAGGGTTCAAAAGCAAAAGACGAGTGAAAACATGCGTTATGCCTCTGTTTTATCTATGAATGATGCTCAATAATCTGCTTAAGCTTGCTTATATAGAGGATTCACCAAACAGGGGTGAACGCTAAAAACCAAAGCTTAGTTACAATTTAAGAAATTAAGATTAAATGCTAAAATTAGGTGTAATGACCAAAACGCCCCTGAGAACTTTTATGCTAATGATGAAACCATCCTTGCTTGAGGGTCCTTCTGCCATTGCCTGATCTTGGAAGTTTTTTGGTGGACTTGTGGCGATGGTGCAGTCGATTTGTTGTTATATCGTCAGTGCTTGTTCGATTATGAGCATTTTGATGCTCTTGAGTAGTGCTGAGGCAGCCCTTTCCCATGTGGTGGAAGTTTGGTTAGATTCGTGAACTTCGGTCGCGAATGCCCTCTGACCTATGATGCTCTGAGTCTTTATTTTGCTTGCATGTGAAAGAGGAGACTGTCACAGTCTTCTTGAACCAAGTTTGGTCTGTTTTAGTATTAATTTGCAGCATTTCCTAATTTGGGAGGTTACCGAGAAAAGGGATTCCAGCGACCGAGTGGGTTTGCTTTCCTAGCAAGCTAGGGATCTATACTTATCGGGCCTTGGATGAGGTACAATACTTATACCAATTTGCAGCTCTCTGCGAGGTGGTTATATGAACTCGTCTTCGCGATGATCCCATGCACAGATTTCGAGCTGTGCTTCACGAGGTTCAAGATGTCTTTTTCTTAAAACCTTGATTTATCTGGTTTTGTGGTCACATTCTTTCTAGAAGAAGTTTGACTCAGGGTCGTGCCACAGTACATGCCCTGGGAGAAAATGATGAGGCTGACGTGATCTAGAACACGTCAAAGTATGAATTTTTTCTGGTTTTAAGTAAAGTTAATGTGGGTTCTTTGAAGTCTATCTTGAGATGCGATGTTGCAGTCTCTGTGCTTGGGAATTGGTTCAGTGAAGCCACACCGGGATAGTGTAAAACCTACCTGTTTTGAGGCCGTACGGGTGTAGACTCCTTTTGGGTGGTTCGATTGAGCCCAAATTTGGGCCTTGGGGATTTATCAATATTCTGAGTACGATGGCGATGGTCTGGTACTGTTCTGAAGCCGCTAGCATAGGGCTATAGTTGTAAGGTCTCTCTTTGATGCGATAGCATTCCTCCCAAGTTGCCTAGTCCGAGACTTATTTTGTGGCATAACTTTGGTTTATCAGTGTTTTGAGTACTAGCAATACCAAGTTGTTACCGGCTCTCTCCTTATTCGTGTGGGAGATGTAAGTATGTCAAAAATGGCAGAGCTTTCTCAAAGTGTTAATACAGTGTGTCAGTTTATGCACGCCTCTACAATTGCACATTTTCAAGAAGCTAAGCGTGTTCTTTGTTATCAAAATGGTATACAATCCTGTGGTATAAAAATATTATCTGCTAGTTCCCATGAGTTATATGCCTTCTCTGATACAGACTGGGCTGTTTTTCCATCCACTCGTCGTTCCACCATTGGTTTCTACACCAACCTTGGTTACAACGACATATCTTGGAATGCTAAGAAACAATCGACTGTGGCTCATTCTAGTGTTGAAGTGGAATATAGATCTATGGTATCCACTACTGCAGAATTGACATGGCTTTCTTTATTGTGATAATGTCTTTCTTAAGAATTAAAGAAATATGAGTAGAGTTGATTCCTTTGAGCACTCTACCTGTATTTATAAATTCCTTGACCATTAATACACCATCATCCTTTAACCTACTCCAAAAAGCGGTGAAAGAAAACCAAGGGAAGCCATCAAGGCCGCATGCTTTATCTCTAGGAAGGGCAAAACTGGTTGTCTGACTTCCTTTTCAGTAGCCTCCTTCTTTAGCTCATGAACCTAACAAGGTGATAGACATCTAAAAAGTACCCTGTCCAAAATGAATCCAAGCTGAAATTCATTAGAGAAAGCGTTCTCAAAATAATTAATAATGGCATTATCTCTAGCCGAGGAATCACCCTCAGGAGCTCCAGGTAGAGTCATGGCCGAGATATCATTTTGTCTTCTGTGAGCATTTGCTATAACATGAAAAAAAATATGTATTTTTCTCTCCTTCCTTAAGCCATTTAATCCTAGACCTCTTTTTCCAATAAATTTCTACCAATTGAAGATAATCATGAAGCCTATTTAGCAAAACATTCTTTTGGATCACTATAACCTCTATATTCATCAAAATAGTTAGCTAATGATTTTCCTGTATAGAGAGTTCAAGCACCTCTATATTCATCAAAATAGTCTCTATTTTCCCTTTTAGTTGATATTGAGTTTCCTTCTTTAGGAGATAAGTTTATTTTTGAGGCAGATCAGATTTTATGAAGCTGGAACCCAAAACTTCCTACCGTATAACAAATGGCCCAAGTATTGTTAATGATATGAACTACTTCAGGTTGCTCTTGCCAATTACTGTCAAGACGAGAGGGGTCTAGACGCTTCTTCCTCAGTATGAAGGCAAATGGGCCGGTGATCTAAGGAAAGCTTTGTTAAAATATTAACTTTAACAACAAGAACAAACCTTTCCCAAGCCTCAGAAATAAGAAATCGATCAAGCTTAGAAAGAATTAACTGACTAGAATAGTTGTTCGACCAAGTGAAGTGTGCACTTGACACATGAAAATCAAGAAGTTCATTATTCATAATGAAATCATTAAAGAGGTGCATATGAGAATTAAAATGAGATAAGACGAAATCTCATCAACGTGACGAATTAAGTTGAAGTCTCCCCAATACAAACCGTAAACCCGGAAGAAGAAATAATAGACTGAAAAGCATCCAAGAAAATACCCTTAGGAGAAGTAGCATTTGGTCAATAACATTAATAAGAACCCAATTAAAATATCTAGATGGGCTTTCAAAAGTGATAGCCAGAAATCTATCAGATTTGAAAACCTGGGTGTAAAGAAGAGCTGTCGGGTCTCAAAGAATCGAAAGCCCACCAGAATTCCTAACAACATCCACACCCTCAAAATAGAAAGACCCATTACTTCAAAAAACTTTAGCATCCAAGAGTGAAGGAGATACACGTTTTGCTAATTGCAAACTAACAACATAAGGTTTATACTTAGAGAATAAGAGATTGACCTCCTTCTTGCGGCAATCATCGCCCAAACCTCTCATGTTCTCGTTGATGATCTTCATTTTCAAGATGAAGGTTCACCGAGTCCCTCGAAGCCACCATCTTCATAAGGAGACACAGCGTAAGAAGAAACATTGTTGCTGCTACTGGTAGTACTTGATAACGAGGTGCGCCAAGAGCATAGAGCATCTGAATTAATCATAATCCCACTCGGGGGTCTATGGGCTGGACCACCTGTAGCAAGCATGGCTGAGGAGCGAGAAGGCTAGGAGCAGACCTCGGTTTTGGTTTGGGAGGGGCATAAACATCATCTGCATAGAGCTCTGGATGTGGGTATATGTAGGTATCAAAAGGGCCATTATAAGGGCAGGGAGGAATCTTAGCGATATCTGCTTGAACTTCAATTCTAGCTGCATAGACCATGTTAGCCATATCAGGAGCAGCCTTAACAACAGAATCAAAAGAAGCAATCACCTCAGGGGTAGTCGACTGAAAGGCCGCACCCATGACATCAATCATATTTAAATAAGCATAGTGATCCATAGCCAGATCAAGATGAGATTGCGATAATTTGGAAGGGTTCGGTGGAAACCTAGTCGCTGTCATTATAGCAGGGAGGCCATTTTCAACAGTCTCAGGAGCAGCAATCAAGCTATTTACCGAATGAACTTGATCACACGTGTTTAAGTCTATCTCTTGGCCTTCAACCCCCAAATAAACATCATCAGGAGATCAACGATGGAGTTCAAAAGATAATGTTTTCGTAGTTATCAAGAAAAGATTGAAGTTTATCACTTGAAGAAGACTATAAAAGCTTCGTTAGCAATCAAGAGGGGGGGTTCGCATATTTTCTTTGAGATAAGCACTCCCTTGGCCACATTTTGTGTTCACGTATTGATTACAGTGCTAAGATAGAGTGAGATAAAGAGAAAGAGAAAAGAGATTGATTCTGTGTTTTAAGATATCCACTTGACGCCCGTTCTCTAAAAAGGAAGCTGACATAGGATTAACATCCCTGTTGTAGCTCAAGTATATGGGTTAAGGTCCATTTGATGTTATCTCTTTTTTATTTAATATGTTTGTACGTATTTCTTATTAGAAACGAATGTATTGGTCTCAAGGCTAGAATCTAGGAAAATTGGCCTTATCTACTTTTGTTTACTATTTTCTCAATGTAAATTATAACAGGGGATTAAACCTATGTAGCTATTCATTTCCTAGTAATATAAAAAAAACCATGTGTTTCTATTACAAGGAAATGCATGAGTGAATTTGGCCCTAACTGTGATGTTCTCTGGTAAAGAAATTAATTGGCATCTATGCATGTTTTAAGTATTTTAAAACATCCCAATCTTTTTATGACATTTACATTTCAGAGCATTGAATTGGTTGCCTTTTTCTTCATGATTCGATGAGCCTGGGGACTATAAAGCTCCCACTGTGGCTTAGAGATTCCATCTTTGAAGGGGAGGGCCTTATATTCTTCTTTGTGCCATTTCTTGAACTTTTCTTTCAAAGGGGTAATGATCAGGCCATCATTGACATGGTGCAATATGTCCTGCTGAACCTCAACTAGTACCTCAGAAGTGAGGGGTCGGGTCCTTGCTTCAATATCTAAGCCTTCAAAGACCCTTATTAGGGCTTCTTTGATTCCATGATCATCATCAGAATTACTGTCACTTTTCGACATCTCCACAGAGTAGGGATCTGAGTTTTCGAGGCTGTAGAATTTAACATTTGCGTAATGGGATTCCACTTTGGTAAATGGCCTCCAATTGGCATAAACCGTAAGTATTTGAAGCACTGGTAGAGGGTCGAGGGGATGATGTCATTGTCATGTAACCAGGGACATCCTAATAAAACATTATATGATGCTTTGATTTCAATGACCTGGAATGTGGTGTATGCCTCCAACTCCCCATATCTTAGCTTTAATTTGATGCACACTATGGCTTTCTGAGTAGCTTGATTGAGGCCTTGTATTATTATGTGTCTTTCTTACAAGCTCTTGACATCCATCCCTACAGTTCTCAATGTTCTTAGAGGGAGTAGATTTGTTGTTGATCCTCTGTCTATCATTATTCAATTGACGTGGGTGTCATGCAGGACTCATGCTACCATTAAGGGATGGTTATGAGGCTTTGCTACCAACTGTAAGTCTGTGTTTGAGAAAGTGACCGGCATAACATCAGCCAAGACTGCCAGGTCAATCTCTACTTGATCGACTTCAGTTAGGAATTCTTCTGGTGATGATAGGGCATGTATTAGGCCCGCCCGAAGTTCTTTGGATAGCATAATAATGTCCTAAAAGCTTATGGCAGCCAATATTCTTTACAAGTGGGATGTTACATTGTAGTCACCAATCTTTCCATCTGCCAATTGTTTTACACGTCTGGTAGCATTGAAAGTTTCAACTTGTATTTCTGCGGTGGGCATGACCTTCTTAGGCGTGATGTCGTTAGGTGGATTTATCTTAGCAATCCTTTTACCAGACCTTAATGCTAGCTGCATGACCTAAAGGTCAGGGTCAGCTTTCACCACCCATGTCATGTTGCAAATTTCTTAGGGGACTTCATTTATCTCTTTTTGCTCATGAAGGTTGTTTATCATTAGAGGCTACGACATGAAATCTTTCAAAGTGGGGTAAGGGGGAAAAGTTGGTTGAGTGACTTTGTTGTTCAACTTCCTTGCTTGTTTTCTGTCCATCCTAGTGTAAGGAGATAAAGCAGCCTCCTCTTCATACCCTACTATTATCTGCACTTGAGACAACATCATTTCTAATGCTTCTAAACCGACTCTTTTCAAGGCTTTGACTTGCATTCATTTCTTCTCTTTTCAGCTAATATAAGTAGTCCAGTCGTAGCTTGAAACTTCCTCAGTGTTAGCCGAAGAGTTGAGGTTCCTCGAATACTCTGAGCATAGCTCAAAGAGTTCCAGGTGAGGGAACCCTTGAACCTTTTCTAGTATAAGGACTTGGTGAACATGGCATTCAGAAGGGGCATGATCCATGAATATAGTCCCATTGCTTATTTATTCTTATATCAGGTCCTCATGGGGCCAACAATCTTGCAACCTATGATTATGGGAACCGTGATATCGGCAATACGGAGTCCCCTTCGAGGAAGGTTTTGTCCTTGACGCCCTGTTTCTTCTCAAAGGGGTGAGGAGTCTCATAACAAGGAGCTGATCGTATATGTCAGATACCATGCTCCTATCAAAACCATAAGGCTCCTGATATTAGGGACCCTTCAACGTCTGCAAGGGCTCATATTCATTGGTCACAAAAGAGACCACACTAAACGCCATAATTTTGGGAGCCGGTGGCTATTGCTCACTTGGTTTGAGCTTTCCTTCTTTGATGAGATTCTCGATAATGTCTTTCAAGAAGAAGCAGTCTGTTACTACGTGTCCGAACATTTAGTGACATATGCAGGAATAGGGTTGATCAGTCTGACCGACTTGATCAAAGTACTTTGGTGGAGGGAGCATGATGGTCCTAGCCGTCAAGAGATTTTCTAATATTTTCAGGACTTAATCCTTATCGAAGGAATATTCTCTGTCAAGGCAGTCGCGGAATGTATGCTGCCTTCCTCTTTTCCCTCCTCATCCACATCCTGATGGTCGCGGAGAGTTATAGCTCTTAGGAGGGGGATATTCTTTCCCCTTCTCCCTTGAGCAACGACAGAGGTAGTCATAGAGGTTTTAAACTTGAGTAGCCCTGGGCTTGCCTTTGTCAGAATCTTTTCTCATGATTACTGGCTTAGGGCCTAGTCAAAAGCTTTCCATGAGGTTCTCTAGATTCACAACATTGGAAATGAGATCGCTGAAAGTGCGAGGATTGGACATGTGCAAGGGCATCGCAATCTCGGGTCTCATATTTTTAATGCACATGTGCACTCCTTGATTTTTAGGAAGTGGGGTCCCCTATCCCACGCCTATCCATGTAATAAATGCGAGAAACAAATATGGCTTAATGTTGGCATCCACCATTAGTTATGCACATGTGTTATAACTTATGGTTTATGATGAGAGATCATGAAGACATTTTTATTTGAGACGGAACTCCGGAATGTATATGTTTTTTACCACATAAATGCCTCTCCACTGGATGATGGAGGAGTTCTAGATGAGATGTAAAGGGGAACCTCGTTGTATGTTGATATATTGAGGTAAATCCCTAAAGATATACATGTGGAGGCTTTATATGCCTCAAGATCCATGAATGATATGACTTGAGCAATATTTGGACTTGGCTTAACCCATGTTTGTATCTATTGTCAGTTTGGATATGCCTTGACTGATACCCCAAAACTTGATATTTTTTGGATTAAGCTGAGACTCTCAGGAACCCATGTTTGAGGCATTAGGATCCTCTCCCTGAAGTTTCGTATTATTCGAAGATGAGTTAGCCCATTATCTATATATCCTGATGTTTGGAGCCTTAAAAGCCCCATACTCGTGCATTCCAAACAGAATGATACTTGGCTACTGAAATTGACATTTCTCCCTTATTATGAGGAATTTTTTCATGGGATCAAGACCATTGGATCCTGGATTCAATATTCTATCACCCTTAAAAGGTGTGAAATATTTGATACAAGTAAAAAGAAACATTCATAAATATGTCCAACTGGATGAGTAGAAGATCGAACCAACGAGTAGTGAAAAGAGACAGTATCCTGATTTTCTCACAACATTGCTTTGTTGGATCGCAATCTGCACATTCAAAATTGAAAGTGGATGTTGACCGGATATGAATGGATGAATCTATAGGTCACAAAGTTAAGTATGAATTCAAATTTTCATATAGCTGAGATTGATTTCAAAAGATCTATTTGCAAATTCAAATTTGCGTGTCCCAAGTTTGAACTCGAACCAGCTGCAGACTAGCTCGTCGAATTCAAATTTCGGTCCACATAATTAAATATGAATTCCCATAAGAGATGAGGATGGAAATTAGAATTCAACGTGAAGGTTGAAGAAGAGATAAACATTATCGGGAGATCAACGATGGGGATTAAAAGATAATGTTTCATAGTTAGCAAGAAAAGATTGAAGTTTATCACTTGAAGAGGACTATGAAAGCCCCGTTAACAGTCAAGAACGGGGGTTCGCATATTTTTAGGCACTCCCTTGGAGGCACCACATTTTATGTTCAAGTATTGATTACAGTGCTAAGATAGAGTGAGATAAAGAGAAAGAGAAAAGAGATTGATTCCGTGTTTTAAAATATCCACTTGAGGCCCAATCTCTAAAAAGAAGCAGACATAGGATTAGCATCCCTACCGTTGATCAGGTATATTGGTTAAGGTCCATTTGATGTTATTTCCCTTTTATTTAATATCTTTGTATGTCTTTCTAATTAGAAATGAATGTATTGGTCTCAAGGCTAGAATTAATGGTAATTTTCCTTATATACTTTTGTTGTACTATTTGGTCAATGTAAATTGTAACAGAAAATTAAGCCCCTGGAACTATTCATTTCCCAGTAATATAAAAAAAACCATGTGTTTCTATTATTAGGAAATGCATGGGAAAATTTGAGCTTGAGTGTAATATTCTCTGGTAAAAAAATTAATTGGAGTCTATGCATGTTTTTAGTATTTTAAAACATCCCAATCTTTTTATGACATTCACATTTCGGAGTGTCCAATTGGTTGCCATTTTCTTTAGAATGCAGGCGTTGAAATCTCGAGAAGTCTTACAAAAAATAATAGCCAGTGCGTACCCATCTATTTTTAATGAGTTTGAATTAAAGGATGATGAGCTGGAAGTAGACGATTCAGAAGATCCTATGCAAGGGTTAATTGCTGAGGAGCCATGTAAACTGCCCAGTCCATGTTTCAGTGGAACTCCTGATTTCACCATTAGAGGCTTGGCCCAAGCTAGTCTAATACGGGATTCATTAATAGGCTGAACATGCTTTTACTTTGTTCTTTTAAGGACATCAACCCAAGATTCTTTTTCCTCCTTGGGAGGAGGGCCGGGTTGCACAATCTCGGGAGTAACCTTCACTAAATATGAGCCTTCAACAGTAACATTTATGACAAATTGATCAGCCCCAACAGTAGGTTTATCTTCAAGGGTATTTTGGAACGTGTAGATCTTAATATCTTAACCCTTAAAAAAGATAGGTCAGACCCTACCATTGATTCTATATCAACATCAATGAAAACCCCAGCAATGTTACCTAGGAGGCCTCCATATTCTACGCATGTAGAGGGACGCCCCAAAAGTGAATCCAACAAGTAGAGCGTAAGGTCAAAGAGATGTGATCACTAGGTTTTCAAGGGTTGACTGAGAGAAGCTTATCTCCAACACGGCAGGTATGGCGAAGGCTAAGACCAAAACGAACATCATCAACCAAAGCAAGAAAGAAAGAAATCATATTTGTCCCAATGCTACGAACCACCGACGAGTAGCTGAGACCCTATGTTTTGTGCTCTGATACTACTTGTTGTGTGCGAAAGCTCTAAACTCGATCGCTTGATTTTTTGGCAAATAAAGTATGAAAAGTAAAGCATGAAACACATACAACAAGAACACAAAGATTTATGTGGTTTACCCTTTTAAATCTGCTATCCCAAACAACACCATGCCAATTCTCTCATTTCTATTCCATAACTAGACCACTGTCTAGAAAGAGAACAACTTTGAGAGCAAACGAGACTTATCTCACTAAAAAGGGAAACAACTCAAAATTTTCATGGGAACCGCTTCTCTACAAGATTATTCATAGGAAGCTCTCTGCTCTCTAAGAGAAAATTGCACACGAGAAATTGCATCTTATGCACAAGAGGCTCTGCCTCCCTCTTTCTCTAGAGGAACCACTATTTCCATATGGTGACCCAAAAATATAAGATAGGGTACACGAATTCTCTACACTTTCATCCCATATATATAAGATTAGGAGTTCATACTAAATCGGAAACTTCCTATAGATCTTACATATATCTCAAAACCAAGAGATGTATCCAAAAGTCCTAAATTTTTTTGAATTTCTATTTCCCTTAGAAAACTTATCAAATATCAATCTCAATCCCAAATATTTCAATCCCACATAATATGAAAATATCTCAATCATTCCTACAAAATTTGAGATTTTTTTATGTGGGTGATTTTGGATAGTACCAAATCCAACACTATACACTCCTGGCCCACTCACTAAAGCGTCGGATGTCAAAAAAGGGTGGGAAAAAGAACCAATAATAAAAAGGGAGGTAGCTTTACGAGATTCAAGAGGAGATAGAGGATCAATGGAGAGGATGAGAGGAGAATCCATCAGGGGAGGGATGGAAAAGGAACTACATCCTCTAAGACTTTCCGATAATTCTTGTCCCTTCTCTTTCTCTATCAAAATAATCACATCATCAGTCAATTTTAATTGATTATGATATTTTCGCCTTAGAAGGGATCTATTTCCAATCACTAGGGAATCCTGACCAAATGATCATTTAATTTTCATTATCATTTAAATTTAAGCGAAGGAGAGAGAATAACATGAATCATTCGAGCATTCGAACTTGGATCACTCAAAATCCTAGCGTACAAGCACCAAAGAACAAAATATCTCTTCACACACTAGAATCTTACCTATGTATGTTACAAAAACCACGAATCCTGGCTGCTTTATCATTTTGCTTCCCACCTTTGATAGGCCTTCCAGACCTAAAAAGAACATTAAGAGAACCCAAACCTGGCTCAACCATAAAATTAAAGTCTTTCTTTTTCCTTTTTAAAGTGTTTAGGAAGTTAAAAGTCAACTAAAAAACTTTGTTAACCTAAATGGAAGTCGAACTCCAAAGTGATGCTTTTCTGCCTTTTTTTTCATGAGTCCCACCCCACTCCCATGGTCTTGAAGTTTGCGAGATTTAATTTCAAGGGGCCACCATAGGAGATTCTCTTGATTCAAATTTGAAATGTCACTAAATTTTTACGGTGTTAGCTCCATTTGGGCAACTTTTTCTTCCTTTGGGCATACAAAAGGAACTCTAAAGCTAAATACTTGGTGAAGGGAATGTCTAAGGCTTATTGAAGTTTAGATTCGTAGGGCATCCCCCTTTAATTCAAAAGTCAAAACCATAGCCACCGCAAGCTGATTGGTTTTTCTGATAATTCTAAACTCATTAGATGCACCCATTCCATGCTGGTGGGTGACAAGAATAGTAGGGCTCTGTCCCAACTACCAATGAGTTCCGCTAATTGAATTATTCTCTAGTTGTAAATTTATCCATGTTTATTCCTTTCTAATGAATATGATACCTTTTACTTTTTATGGGGAAGCATTCAATGTATTTGCCTGAAATTAGGGGATTTTTTTTTTGGATCTCTAAACCAAGGGTACTAGTAATATCCTTTTACTTACTAAGAGGTCGTGTTCTCACACTGGAAATGTAGCATAAAATTTCATGTTTAACATTCATATTGTTATTATTATTATTTTTCAATGTGAATAATTGGATATCAATGTTTTGGGACTCAGTCGAGTTATTCTGACTCTAAGTCCTTGTTGAACTGAGAACTCTGATAAAACTCAGGGGTTATATAAAAATTTGAAAAAACAATAGAAATTGGTTTAAATTATAAAATCAATGCATAAATATTTTATATGCAAATTTAATATTTTTTAATGATTTGTGAATGTTTCTTGTCATGTGCCCAATTTTTATACTTTGCTATTTTTCTTGATTTTTTTTGAAATGTTTGCAGCTTTAAATCAATTTTTTCTAAATTCATGTTTTACGTATTTTTGTCCATCTTATTTGGATTTTTAATGTTGTTTTTAGTGTATTTTGATCTTGATTATTTTATTTTATTTTGAAACATATTTTATTTTTTCACTTTTAAGGATATTTTTTGCCATGTATGCTACTCGAGCGAGTCAACTCAAACATTTGCCTGAGTCACTCTTCTCAAGCCGGGCCCAAATCGAGTTCCTTAAAGTTTACCGGGACAAAAGAGTAATTTGAATATTTATTGGCAATGCAATTCTGATTTTTCAAACAATCTATTTCCTTATTGTCGCTATTCTCGAATTTAACTTTAATCAAAGTACCATTAGACGCAGTGTGAACTATGTTCAATTTATTTGTTTTCGAGTATTTTCGAGAGTAAAGGACAAGAAATGCAACAACACAAAACTTATTTTGAACAGAGGATTGAATACTTACAAAATAACGCATTTAAAAAAAGAGATGTATACAATGAGACCATTTATTTTTGTTATATCATTTTTGACCTATTAAATGTGAAATCAGGTGATTGGGGATATGTCACCAACTAGGCAAAAAGTCCAAACTAATATTTCTTGAACATTGTGATATACTTTAGGATAATTTATACTTTAAGCTAATTTCAAGATTATGACTAAAGATGATTGCGACATTCTTATAAGTGAATAGTTTTACAATATACATCCCATAGAATAATGGTTGGATATTTACCACCCAAATGATAATTTATTTGTTCAATTTAGAAGTCCCAAATAGTAAAAGGAAGGAAAGTTCGGCCAATAAGAAGTATTTGACCAAATTCAAAATATGCAGGCGCATCAAGTCATGGACACAATTTGTTTGACATGGTAAAGGTGGGCATGGCAATGCATAATATCATAATAGCTATTATTGTTATTGTTATTATTATTGTTATATTATTGTTATTATTATTATTATTATTATTATTATTATTATTATTATTATTATTATTATTATTATTATTATTATTATTATTATTATTATTAACGCAGCTACTAGCCGATTTGATAACCTTAGCTGGAATTTATTTTCATTTCAATGAATTTGATAACTTAAAGATGTGCTCTTACTTCTTTTTAATTGCTTTCTACGGGAAATGGTTGCTTTAATATTATTTTTTAAAGAGTCAGGGTAGGTTTGAGTATTATATAAAAATTAGAAATATTTAATGTGGGTTTGGTGATTAGGCGATAGTTGAAACTTTAAGAGCACAAGGGTAATAACAACAACATCAATAATAATAATAATAATAATAATAATAATAATAATAATAATAATAATAATAATATAATAGTGTTTTAGATTCGGCCGTTTGAATCCTTCATTAAGTTATGGTATTCATGTTTGGTCTTTTTTAAGCATTTGAGAAAAAGGATTACACACCACATAAATGTTTTCTCCATGTCTCTAAAAGGAGTGGAATACTGACTTGGACATGCCTTAAAATAAAGCATGTTTCTTCTTTGAAAGGGATGAAAATAATAATAATAGTAATAGTCATAGTAGTAGTAATAATAGTAACAATAATACTAACAATTACAATAATACTAATAATAATGGTACAGTTGGCATACGGATGCATCTGTAGCTGGAGAGGTAAGGTGCGCCTTCAAATTTTATCATGGTATATAATTTTGATATAAAATATTCTTAGGATTATCTCAAAATCTATTTTTATATCTAATTATAAAATTTTAAATTTCAAAAAATAGTTAAAATCAAGTAGATCTATAAACATATGAAAATCTTGAAAATGGACGGTGTAGATAATATGTTGTAAAATGCACTATTTCTGAGACTTAAAATCTTTTTATTTTTCATAGTCATACATCTCGATGTCGAGATGATCAATCAAAGGGTTTTTCAAGATTAAAACTACCTTTTCCGATAGATTTTTAAGGTGCATCCGTAGCTCTACATTATAAGGTTTCTACTTTATATAAACTGTTTTCATAATAAAAACAACAATAATATTTTAGATTCGGCAGTTTCAACCTTGGATTAAGTTATGCGCTTCATGTATGGTGCTTTTTTAGCATTGGAGAAAAAGGATTATACACCCATAAATGTTATGCTATATGCCTCTAAAAGGAATGGAATACTAACTTGGACATGCCTTAAACTAAAGCTTCACTCAAAAACTAGCGAATGTTCAATAGAGTGTGTTTCTTCTTTGAAAGGGATAAACATTATCATCAAATCACATGTTCCTTGGGTAATTAATAAAGGATTTGGAATCGGACTTTGTTCAGGATCGGTTTCTTATAAATGAATAAAAAATACTTGCGATTAAAAAATGTCCACTCGGATTCACATTTGCAAATTGTTTTTGAGTATTTGCTGCTTTCTAAATTGAAAATGATAAGAAAGAGGATGCACATTTCAACTCCTTCACATAAAAAAAATAAAATTGCTTTGCTTTTGTTGCTAACTACTCTTGAGAAGGATTGTCGCATAAAGCAGGGATTGTGTACACTCAAATAAAGCAGGATTGTGTGCACTATGTTATCAGAAGGTGAATCGTGCAATGTTTGTTTGTTCATGTGATTTTGTGGTTGGTGTATGGGAGAGAGAGGTTTACAGCATAGGTCATGGAGTAAGAGGGGCGAGAGACTGGAATTTCACTATAGAATTGATAGATTTTCTAATTTTGGTTGGAAAGAACCTGCAACATTTAAACCCTTCAGAAGATTTTGCAGAAAAAGTTCCGGTAAGGCATTAATATTAAGCTATAGAAGTGAGGTGCACCTGAAAACATTATCTTAAATGGTTGTTTTGATGCTTGAAAGCCTTTAATTGATCGTCTTGTCCTTAAGATGTATGGATATGAAAATAAAATTGATTTCAAATCCTAAAAATTATGCTTTTTGAAACATATTATTTGGACCATCTATTTTAAAAAATTTCAAAAGCTTATAGATTTGCTTGATCTGCACTATTTTTTTAGTATTAAATTTTAGAATCAGGGGCAGTGATAGATTTTCAACTAATCATTAGGATTTATGGCATCTTAACTATATGTTCTAATAAGATTTAAAGATGCGTCTACTTTGATTGTTTAAGGTTGATACCCTATATACACTGTGGGAAATTGACTCAAATAGTGTGCTAGACTGTATGTTATCAAATGTGGGAAGTTGAATAAATCATTCGTATGCGACTTGTATGACACAGCCAAGTTGTTCATCTGAACCACCTCGAATTCAAAGAAATATTAATGGATTCGTTTTGGAGTGCTATTCGTTTGGGCCTAGAAAAATGATTCAACTTTTATCTAATTCGGGGAGGCCTCGCCTCGTTGAGCATTTCAAAACATCAAAGAAAAATTTTCAAACAATTTTTACTATAATTTCTCTAAATACATCAATATATAAGTTATATTCACTATATCTCGAATATTGAAAAGGTGCTTCTACAAAAACTTTAGTGTCGTAAACGTAGGTTTTATTTTATGTACTATTTGTGAAAAAAATAGTAAAATATATGAAGTACTGTCACGACCCCATCCCCGACCTCTTTACCGTACAAGACGAAGGATGGCCGAGTGCAGGTCTGTGATCCCAAGGTAGCGTATGTCACTCAGGTCGGAGTGAGCTCAACGCTTTTATCTTAGTAATAACAAAAAAAACCATGGAATTTAAATCAATAATTCTAAGTACATGTGAAAATTAAAATTTGGAGAATCCATACATCAGAAAAATGGGCACTACATAAAATTCCTTATCCAAAATGTTACACTTGAGTCTGGGCCATCAGGGCTCAATATTACATTATTCCAAATTAAGCAAAATTCGGGGCTAAACTGCCCAACCACGTACAAGGTTTGTGTCTCTTCTTAGGAATAAAACTTTAACTCTCAACTGCAAAACACGAGCTTTTGGCCCTTGAACTGTCGCTATTAATCTACAAGAAGGGAGATACTAGGGGATGAGTTATAATGCCCAGTAAGTAGATCTAGGTACTATGCATCATTAATGAGTCTATTCATACATCGTAAGCAGTTCTTTCAATTATAAGAAATCACAGTACAACTGTCATGTAAGTCAGAAAGCATATCAATGCCTCAGTTACAGGCATTATACTCAACTATCATAGCTATTATTCAATCATTACAATCACTATCATTCTCATTCACTATTCAAGTATTACCCACTCACTCCTTAGTTCACCTACTCTCGAAGTAGAAGCTCTATCTATCGGGCTAAGCCAATTCCATTGCTTAGACCTCTACCAAGGGAGGGCAATGACAAGTGGGTGAATCCACTTCGTAATGCCCTCGTACTTACACACACGACCCCCAGCATGCATTGGGGGTTTTGATAAGCACTTACTTTATAAGGCATCAGTCACTAGTCTCCTCTCATGAATTTCGGGGGGTACGACCCTCCCATATCACTTTCACCTAAACCCATCCTATCATTTAGCGAGTTAGGGAATATTGTCGAAACCACTTTTCTCAGTGTAATAGTATCCGCTACCGATGGGTGTGCCATCATGTAGCGTGCAGTATCAGAATAACAATATCTACTACCAATGGGTGTCCCATTGTATAGTGGCCAGTATCACAGTACCATAACAGAACAGTACTCACTACCAATAGGTGTCCCATCGTATAGTGGCCAGTATCACAGTATCATAACAGAACAGTACTCACTACCAATGGGTGTCCCATTGCGTAGTGGCTATTATCACGATATAATATCATACTCAAGCATTTAATTCATTCATGCTAAATCACTGCCTTATGACCAATAATTCAAATTTTCATCATGCAAGGTTTGAGTCTTATGCATAACTATCCAGCAGTCACATAACATTATGACACCTAGCATAAAACATTCATCATATGAGGGCTATCACATGGCATTATGCTTAGCAATCAGCATTAGCAGTTTGGCACTTATCAGGTAACATTTGTCATGGAACTATCACATTAGCATTGCACTTATCAATTTTCACAGAACGCATAACTGTATAGCATCATTCACATAACACCATAACACTATGGCATTTAGTGTTCATCACATGAAAATTATTACTTAGCACTCACGCTTATCACTTATCAGAGATAACACTGTGCCACTTTAGTTTCTTAGTGAGTAATCCAGTAAAAGGTAACACAATACGAGCATAGAACTAAACTTTTTGTGACGTGTAACGGTGATGAACCCCTCTTCTCAAGGGAGTAACTCCCAATCTAGAGAAAATTTCAATATGGTTCAAATATGCAACTTTAAGCTCATTCATAGATCTTTCAAGTGGTGATGTTTGAAGGTGTTTGGACAATGTTTGATAGGTCAAAAGCTCGAAGAAAAATGCATGACAGTTGCTGAAAATCCCTACAACTGTAGAAGGTGATATAACCTCACATTTTAGGGTGTCTCTCTTGACCCATACTAAATTTTAACATAGTGTAAAAAGCAAAGTTATAGTAGACACGCATATCTTTCATTCAAGACTAATATGAGCCTATTTGAATGCCGTTTAATTACTGAAAAGTCGAGTAAAAATATCCTCACAGTTTCTGAAAATTCCTTTTGTTCTAGTTTTAGCATGCTTCAAATAAAATACAACGTTTCATAAGCCAAGATAAAATTTGATGTAAAACTTTGTTCTTGTTGAGCAAATCTTGTCAGTGAACTATTCTGTAGATTCCCACACCCAACAAGTTCCTTTACAATACGCAATCAACCACTCAACTTCATCTTAATTCAACTACACCCATCCTTTTCACTCTACCATGTTATTCATCATATTTACTCAAATATAATCATTACTATATTTAAGTGATGCATAGAACTAAACCCACTGACTTGCTTTTCACGATGTCTTCAAACCTCCCACTTGCATGCCACTCCAAGCTTCACAAGGTGGCTTACTCAAGGGCAGTAGTTAGCTCCCCCCTTAGCTTCTTAGAGAGAGAGGGACAAGTGAGGGAAATCGGTGTTGAAAGGGGAGGGGACAGGGTTTAAATACCCATGGTAGGTGGGATCTACTGTTGTTGACTGGGCAGGTGAAATCACCGTAGCTAACCGTGGGCGGCGCTGACCCATATGACAACAATCAAATCCCCCTTATTTCCTACGCAGTGATGCATCTTCTTTACGCAAAAAGCGCTACCCGATTTCATGTGCTCCGTCACAACATTTCATGCACGGCATTACCTCTTGCTGGTGCGGCATTGTGCCAACGACGCTACTCAAGTTCATGCACGGCGTTGGTCCTCCACACACAGCATTGCCTCTTGCACGTGCAGCGATGTGTAAACGGCATTACTCAAGTTCACGAGCGGCGTTGGACCTCCACACACGGCGTTGCCTCTTGCACGCGTGGCGATGCGCAAACATCGCTACTCAATTTCAAGTGCGGTGTTACAACATTTCACGTTACCTCTTGCACATGCGACGATGTGCAAACGGCACTACTCAAGGTCATGCGCGGCATTGGTCCTCCACAGGCGGCGTTGCCTCTTGTATGCGCGGCAATGCGCAAACGGCGCTACTCAAGTTCACGTGTGGCATTGGTCCTCCACACGCGACGTTGCCTCTTCCTTCTACTAACTCCATTGTCGTGCGTGTCTCATGACGAAGAAAATTTGTGGTCCTTATAAGTACACTTTTACCAATAAGTGATTCATTGTGCTCTTTGGTTTTGCGTCTTCGACCAACATTCAAAAAATCACCCGCCCAGCCGCCTAACTATCCCCACCCAAGGGCTATACCACCCTTGGTCTGGCAGTTGACTAGGGTAGATGAATAGTCACTTGCCCAGGTGCTTGGGCGTGCGCTTGGCTCCAACCACCCAGGTGCCCGCCCTATGAGCCAAAAATAGGCCATGTCCAAAAGGGGTTTTTAATGATTTCCCCCTTGAAAAAAACGAAAAAGGTTATTGGGGGTATTTTAGTCCCCCAATATCCTAGTGAGAGAGATTTTCCTCCCAAAACTCTATTTCATTACCATGAGTAGAAATTTGTTTTAGAAATTAATTTTGAACTTGAAGTTTTTTATTTCTTGTTAAATAAAAAAAGCCATTTGGCATGGGTCATTTTGGAGGCTAAAATGGCTAAAAAAAGAGAGGTTTTGGCATCCCAAAGTAAGCGATTGAAGCCCACTTTGATTGGGGCTGAATCATTAATAAATTTTAATGTTTGGTCTTAGGGTTTTTTTATGAGTACTGTATTATGTTAGTTTTTAGGTAATTTTCTTGTGTTTTTTAATTTTGGCATCCCTGTTATGGTGCAACTTCTTGAGTATTTTTTTTCTTTGTTTTTTCTTTTTTGAGGATTTGCTAGCTACTTTTGTGATTATAACATCTGTTTAGTATGCTTGGCTATGTTTCTGCTTCATAGTGCAAAATCAAAATTTTAAAATATATTGTGTGGATATATTTGGCATTGTTTCTAGATTTTAATGCATAGCTGAAAATTTAAAATGTTCTTTTGTGTATATTTGGATTTATTTCCATTGTATGATGCAAATTCATTTATAATATATTTGTCCTTTTTTTTTATTATGTTTGGTCATGTTTATAATTTATAATGCAAAATTGGATAACATATGTTTATGTATTTTTTAATTGTGTTTATAATTTATAATGAAAATTTGAAGGGATTGTATACAATGAGACCATTTACCTTAGATACAAGGTCACAAGTCCTTAAAACCATCCGATGTGAAATCTTATAGTTTTGGTGTGTCACAAAGGTCGAGAAAATTTCTTTTGAAGTTTGAGCTTAGTTAATGGAATAAATGCAACCATCAAATTTCACATCGAATGATCAAGATTAATTGTGACCACCTTGTACAAAAAATAAATGGTCCTAATGTATTCTTTTCCAAACTGAAAATATTACTATATGTTCACATATTTTTTGCTATATTTTCTATTTGTAATTCAAAATTTGACAATATTATCATATTAAGTAATATGCTTGGCTATGTTTTCAATATGTAAATGGATAATTCATATTTCATAATAAATTTTGTTGGCTAAGTTTGACTAAATTGAGCTTTCCTATACTTTCTGTTGATCTGGAGTGCTGACTCTTGAGCTATCAATTGTCACATACTGATATTCACAGGATCACAATGCCTTCTTCTGGTTCTACTAGGAAACAAATTGATTTGGGGTGGAAGCACGGTGCAGTGATATAGGGGGTACAATGCTCTTGTATACAATACTTGACTTTTGAATGTAGTTTAAAATCTAACAACTAATACATGTACATACAAATACAAATACGCTTTCACAACTATTACATCCACAAAATACAACAAATTTTAACTATTATATCACTTGAAAAACGCAAATTACAACTCAATGGATTTCCCAACACAAAATCTCAAATACTTGGTACATAAAAACTCAAACTATGTTACTTTATAGAAGCACACTTACATAAACTGCATATATAACTTTGCCATCATCAAATATACATCATTGACAACACAAATTCAAAGCTCAATGAAATACAACTTTTATGACTCAAAACCGCAGTAACTAGAGTGCCAAAAGTGTAAAGAGAAGTTAACAATTGAATCCTTAATAACCGGATCACAAATCAGATATTTTAGGGAATTAGTGTTGTCTCATATATGAAAGCAGGTATGACTCAAATTCAATGGCTAACTCACTCACATCAATGAGGAGCTTGAAATTACTAATTCATCATTTTGTATTATTCAAAATGTGAGAGAGAGAGAAAGAAAGAGAGAGAGAGAGAGAGAATTTTAAAGCCCAAAAAGGTTTGGTGAAGCGTAGAATATTAGCTCACAACATACATAGGCTATATGATAATGTAGTGAAGCATATTGTGGCATAACATCAAACAATTTTCTCTAACTCCAATCTCCAGCTAATAATGATTAAAATACCACAAATACTCCCTAATATTTATGAGAATAAAGCTCCAAATTTCAAAGAAAAATCAGGCATCAATACTCAAAGGTAAATAGTGTCTAGTGATAGAAGATGATGGCTACATAATGCATATTACAAAATACACATGCATAGTATGAGAAGGGCTATAATGGATCACCAAAGCTTAATGAGATAGAATTAAAATATTACTTTAAATGTTGAATTATAGTAAGAAAATACAAGGGTTATAATTCTTAGAAAACGAAAGAAAAATGGATAAGATGATTACTTTGACGGAGTAGAACTAGATACCAGGAGATTTGGCATACACCATCATGATGACAAGGAGCTTCTCCTAAAAAAAGAGGAAAAGGAAATTCTCTCTTATTTCCCTCTCTATAATGGCTTATAAGTATGTACAGAATTGGGGTGAGCAAGAGTATTTATAGCATTGAGGTGGAGAGATATTTGGAGTGAGTCACTCCCAACCCTTGATGTTTTTCATCTATGGCATATAAGATGGCTTTAATCCTAGCCAAATATCCATGTCTAGGAATTAAGATCAATGAATGGACTTGCACACTTTTATCACTCCATGAAAATCCTAGATTAAACATTTTAGCAAGTTGTCTTTATGAAAATAATAGAATATCATAAGGGTAGGCGCATGGCATTATGATAATTTAAAAAATATATTATAATTATGATAATATCCTATAGATTAGCCAATCACAATGTGTCATTCTATAAACTTCATATGGGGTTAGCCAATAAGATAGTGCCATTCAAAAAGCCACTTTGACTTTCATTTGCTCCAATGGATTAGGGTTTAAGCAAAAATATATTGTCTAGCCTCAACCCTTGGCACATACTAACCAATTCACATATGCCAAATTCCCATGTGACAAAATAATTTGACTTAAGTTACAAAATAAACTTTTATTAAAAACTATACGTGGACAAATAATATAATTTAAAAAATAGGACTCGTGATGATGTAATCGGCATGGGGATAACATGGGGAGCCTTGTGGTCCACCATATAGTCACTTGGATGGCACGTGAGATCGCTCCAAGTTTTCCTTCCCTAGAATTAACTCCAAATAATTTAAAAAACCATATATTTTTATTGGAAACAAATTCTAAAAATTTCTCAAAAATTACCAAAAATTCAATGAATGATTCTATATTATAAATACACATTCTCTTATCATCGTAAAATAAGACAATTGATAAATGAGATCTCTAAATTTAGATTTAAGCATTGGTGTACTACATTGGGCTAGTCTAGAATGGTAGTCAAAGTTTTCTCAAGATGACTCCACGAGTTTGTGTTCTAAAGTTGATGGTAGGGACACATAATTTGTCCTCATCAAAGTCAACCCAATCGAGCTTTCTATCACCCGGTTCTCAATAGATTACAGGTGCTTCCTTGTGGGACATATAAATGATCATATAAGGGGTCCTCTCAAGGCACATATACACCAGCTCTTCTTAGTCGGATTAAACATTAGAAAACTGACTTCCCATGCGACTGTGAGTGGACTTGCCTTAGGGTGGTCTCGTGTCCCATAAGTCTAAGCTGATAATCATAAATTACTCAGGTGTTTTATATTTTTTTGGTTCTCCTAGCCTTGACTAGTGGCATCAACCATGTCACATACTTATCAACATGGCCATGACTCGGAGGTGACCCTCACACCTCTCTGAGAGATTTCTCTATCTTAAATAGTAAAACACTCATTGCCTCAAATTCTCAAGGTATATAAATATGAGCCATAGTGCTCCAAGCACCTAGATTCATTATTACGTACTCCCACTGAACGAGAGAATCTTAGCTTTAATGCCTTGAAAGGCCATAAATCCAACACATGGGATACAACGAAATCTATTGTATAAACAAAAGATTCAATGCCATTACTTTAAGAGAATCTATTCATGCGAAATTAATAGATTCAGTAAGCATTTGGCAGGAAAACAAGGGGATGTTGCCCCCTTGCACTCGAGTCTCAATAGAAATAAAGAATGAGATGTTGGGACTTCTTCAAGAAGAAGAAAGAAGAGGTTAAAAAAAGTGGATGATATTAAGAGATCAGTAGATATTTGATATTATTTTGCCCAAAATGTGTCTCCATAATGAGATCAAGAAAGACAAGAAATCAGAATAACTCCGACCAAACTATCGCATGAGATCACAAATGGAGAAACGAGTCCAAATTTTATCGATATATAAATTTAAGTACAAGAAGAGTTTTAGATGCCTGTGTGGTCACCTATTTCTTTTACATCTAAGTTTAGTTAAGTGAACAAAGAACAACCATGATCGCGTAGCTCGAATTATAAAGAAAATGATGTATTAGAGTGGCACATTTCAGTTGATGGTTTTGAAAATATATGTAAGAGCAGACTTTCATTGCAGCTAGTCCATAATGAGATTTCCACTCGCCTTCTTACCCAAACTGCACACTTATTGTAGCAATGTAAGACCTAAGAGTGATTCTTCCCCCCTTTCCCACTGTCTGAAGTCCCTTATATAGACTTTTATGAGCGAGAGGATTTGTTGTGATCTTATCTTTTTCCAACTCAGAATCAATGATGATTTCCTTTTTATCTGATCAAAACAATCCTAGTCACTCCATTTCTGGTTGAAAGTTGAATTTCAACTTCATTAGTCCTTTCTTATTTCTGGTGGCAATTCCTCCTTCTTGCTTGCCTGCTTTTATCTTCTAGGATCATGTTGCTTGAGTTCATTTCTTCTTATCTTTGTCCTCTTATATCATACTCAGTTCGAAGTTGGAAAATCCCTTTTCAATTCTCGAAACTGGGAGCCATTTTTCTTTCAAAGGTTTTCCTTGCAAGTAGCCTTGTCACCCCTTTATCATTTTTTCCTTTGTATGCCTTTGGCGCCCAGTAACATTTTACCACTATAACACACCCAAACTTATTCCCCCCAGTCATACGAACACTTTTCTTCACTTTCTGAGTGCAACATTCAAATAAGATTTTTGGGTGATGTTATTGTTTTTTTCTTTTGGTATACATTAATCAAGTTTTGTCTTTCAAACTTCCTTCTTCTCGAGAAATGATACTCATTCATGTCTACCATAGCGGCTGTATATAGTAACACCAGCACCGTCAACTATTTTCCTTGTGCATTTCCTTTCTCTTTAGTCATAACTCCCTTAGTTCGCTGACTCTTTCTCATGGCTTCTTCCAACCACTCTTTTGACTCGTGTAACCCCAAGCATAATTGAGGTAAGGTCCCTCTCATTGCCATCCATGATGTTAACCTTGAGGCTCTCATTCAGGAATCCCTTCACATAGAGGCAGATTTTTATCTGGATAAACCTTATTTTTCGTGATACACATACTTCCCTTGTGGCTTTTGATGGTGGCTACCCCATCCGAAAGCATGGTTATCCATATCTTTCCATTTTCTGAGTGGGATCTCCCAAATTCATGGGTGACAAAAACCAAAAAAAGAAAAGAAAAGAAATCTTCATAGAAACCAAGAGGAATGGTCGCTATCTGCGATCTTGGGCCAAAGAATGATTTCTGACTTCAAAATCAGATGGTGTCTGGACAACCTTCGATGCCAAGGGGAGCATAAGCGCATTTCTGACTAGCTCGCATGGTCTTCTGAGGTATGCATCACTCACCAGACGATCCTCAACCAGATCGAGCTCTTAGCAACCATCCAATGCTTGTTCTGGCCCTATGACCATTGTTCACATGTCCCATTGGCCTTCTTTGAAACCTGGAATCTTTCCATCAATACCAACGCTTTCAAGTTTGCTGAAATGAGAATTCACTATTGGACCTTAACTCCATTGGTGCCCTCCTATTGACAGTTCACGCTTATAAAGAATTACACCCTGCTACAAGGTCATTTATCTCTCCTATTCATTAGGCAGCAGGCCACATATCGACATGCTAAGAGAACTCTTTGGCATTTATCAATGGTTGGCCAAGGTTTCGTAAGATAACAAGGAAGCTTTCCAAAGCTGACTAGCTCATTTGTGATCCAGACGATTAACAAGATAAAGGACAATCTTCCTTATCCTTTTCATAACAAATGTACTTCCTCTTCCCTTATCACAATTGTCTGGAATCTTGTAAACTAGACGAGTTACTTAGCTGCTTTCTTGATTCTTTTCCTTTGCAAATTCGCACTCCCCATAGATTGCATTCATCCCGAGTGCATTTTCACTGCCTGCAAGATGACGTTCGGTCGAAGAAATGAGTTGGGTCAACCAATCCTCTATAACATCTATGCAAGGCAGACTAGCATCACTCTTCACAAGGACCCCAGTGAGAATAGGGTTAGATTTCCGCTTCATTAGGTCTATGGATGGATTGCTCAGCGGTATTGGATCAGAAAGTCCCTTTTCTTATGAAAAATCATGGAGCAAAAGACAATTCATAAAGATGTAGTGGAAGAACATACCCTTTTTAAGTACTATTCCCCATTCCTTAAGTTTCCTTTTTGGTTCAGAGGCACTCATTGTCACATACACTCTGACATTCTAAAAGATGCGATAGACGGTGCCTTGACTCTCATGAGAGAACTTTACTTTTTCTTGAGCACCAGGAATTGCTTGCTTCCTCTTAGGCTAGTATTTTCCTATTGATGGGAGTTACAAAACCCACATCGGTTTATGTTTCAGAACCGAGTAGACCAGCACACTCCAAAGAATACTAGCTTTAGTAATTATGCGTTTACCGGGACTCTTTCTCAAGATGGTAACGCAAGTGGGTCATACCGGGCATGAGATTTTCAATTGGAGGACCTCCTATGTTGGGGTTATGTGACTATTTAAAGGCCTTATGAGAGCACATAAAACTATGACTATAGTAATGTGACAACTCCAGTGGGAGCGTAGTCAGGATGGATAGTGTGTCATGGTTCAGGTGGATTCTGAGGTATCGCTGATTGCATGACTCACATGGTTTTGACAAGCTATCACTTAGATTGTTCTCTAAAACCCATAGCCCTGGGCATTTGCGCACAACCGATAAGGGTTTCGATATAGGGTCATCCCTTGATGAGGTCGGAATTGTGCCTATGGTGGTTGGCCTGGAGACTGGGTGTAACCTTTGTGCGCTGTGGTTAGCCAGAGAGGACAAGGGCCATATCCTCATCATTACCATCACATGGAATATACGTTCGTTAGCCGTTTAGGAAGCAGCGCTCTAGGTGATGATGTGTGTTGTGTACATATATCAAAGACATATCTCCTTGCAACATTGGACTGTGTTAGAATGATCCATGAGGTGTTGTACCTAGAATGGGGCCTGAACTTATCTTCAGGGAGGAACTTGTAATTCATGGCTAGGATTGTGTCTCCTTCATTTATTGACTGCCTTTGATAGTCCAAGCATGAAATCCTGTGAAGGGTTGTGGGTCATGCGAACTATTGGTTCAGGTTGAAAAGAAGACAATGAGATGTTGTTTCTAAAAGGGATGCAGTCCTCTATATATTTGTGATATTCAAACTCTTTGTATATAATTCCCATTAAATCTTCTTAAATGTGTTTATCTAATATTTTAATTATATTTTAGATAATTAAAATAAATTTTAAATCTCTCTCGTTATTTTATTTTAGTGAAAAAATGAGTTTTAAAGAAGGAACAAATAAGTTTTTGGATTTATTTAATTAAGAGAGAGAAAAAATATTTTTGGTTTCTAAAATTCCTTTTATTTATCTCAAATTATTTTTTAGGTGTGGGAGCCCATTGTGACTTTGAGCCCACCACATTTGAGCCCTTGATGAGGCTGTGGGGCCCACAAAGCTCATTATGTTTGGGACACCTCACATATTCCTTTCTTTCTTTTTAGTGTGTCGTTTGTGATGGAAGCACCTAATTATTTTGAAAATAAAATGGAGGTTTTATGGAATAAGGTTGATTGATTTAAAATAGGTACAGATTGATTGAAATTAGATTTGTGAAGACATAGTATTTTATTTACACAAATATTTGATGGAAATAGTGTTATGAAAAATGAGGGATAGTGGTTCTAGCTCATTTCTTTAATCATTATGACAAATCTAAGGAATGAAGGACTAAGATCTCTTCATCTCATAGATCTGCAATATCTATGGTTAAGATTAAGTCGAATAATGATAGCAAAACCCTAGACCCCAAAATCCTATCCTCATGTTTATAAATAATCTCTATGAGGGTGTATTCTCTACACTTGTGAAATTGGATTGGTCTCTCTCTCCCCCTCCCCCATTGGCACTCTCCTTCTCTCTCTTATTTCTCTCTTTTAGTTAGGGTTTTAAATTATTTTGAGCCTAAACAAAAGCCTAAGGAGGGCATGCCCAAGCCACTAGAGGGTGGCACACCCTAGACTAGATGGTGCTTGTGTTGTTTTCTTGTGATATGAGATTGCTTCTGTCCTATTTCATGTTCTCAAAATTGCATAGGCTTCCCGAATTATGGGACATGATCAGGACAAAAATGATGTGTGTCATAGGTGGAGAAGACCCAGTGTGGAGTGTACGAAGTCCTTGGGGTTAACCAAAGACAAGTATTTGTTAATTCTGTGGCTCCATATTTCTTAACTCTTCATGGATTATATTTTTATTTGATTGTAAAGAATTGCAATGTTATGCAAGAGAAAAGCCTAGATTGTATTAGGTTACATTTGTGAATAAATTTGTAATTTTTGGTACCTATAAGTGTTCTAGCTTGTATAAATAAAATAACGAAAAGAAAACTTTTTGATTTTATACACTTGGCTAGATCACATTGACCATCATTCATTGGTATTAAAGAAGATATCTCACAGCCATATTTATTTTTATATTTACATTTTTTGTCAGTTTTGAATTAGAATATTGGGATCCAATGGATTTTTGGCCAAGTGATACATGTTTGGAAGAATTATTGGCATGATTTGAACCCTAGGAAACACTATGAAGATTAAGGCTTTTGTGTTGTTTTGGTACCCTGTTATGAACCAGTGCATGACGTATTTTTATTGGGCCTAATATATTTTTATTTTTATTTTGAGAATAGCATCTCCCTGCAATGTTTAGTGGGAGGGATTGAGAGTTAGGGACTCAAAACTGAGGGGTGCTAATTTTGATCCCATAGAATCTAAGAATTGTGTTTTATGTTCCATGCATTTTTATATAAACTAAATAGTTTTTTTTTGTAGGGATCTAACCTATATTCTCCCATTTTGAGTCTTCTTCCAAACAAAAAATATTTGATCATGAAACCCCATGTGGATTGAAAGATATGGTTCTTTTATTGAAGGGTGCTGAAACCTGTTTTTTCTAGAATAAAGACTGTTTGTATGATGTGAATGTCACAAATTTATTCCCTTCTAAACATAATGTTTTGAGGCCCACACAAAGTTTTTATATTACCTTTTGAGTTTATTTTCTAACAAAAAACATGCGAGAGAGAAACTCCATAGTAAGTATGAGAAAATATTATTTTGTTAGAGTAGGGTCATCTTGAATTTTTGCAGTCTGATCTATTTACCACTGAAGTGAATGTCTGCATTTAACATGCCTACGTAACAAAATGATATGGGTCTTGCACCATGATATTATTTTCCATTTTGCGTCTATTTGTAAACAAAAAGGATTTGAAAAGGAAAATCTATGTGTGTAGAGAGAAAATATAGTTCTAATGGAGAGTGCTCATCTTGGAATTCTGCAGTATGACCTGTTTTTGTGACGTGAATGTCACTTATTTATTTCTCTGATGAATATAATTATTTGGGATTCACACATTGCTATTAAATTGTGGATTTAGTTCTTAGTTTCAACAAAAAAACTTTCGAGTAAAAAACTCACTGTGGATTGAGGGAAAATATTTTCTTATTGAGGGATTCTCATCCTTTTTTTGTTGTATGAACTCTATAGCGACGTGAATGTCACCAGTTCTTAGAATCCTTGAATGGAGTGATTTTGGGCTGGTATTGTGTATAATGTTTTTTTATGAGTCTATTTTCATACACAAAAATTTGGATAGAGAAATTTTCTGGAAGTTGAGAGATATCATATTTTCATCAAGGGGTGTTAATCTTCTATTGTCCAGTAAATTGAAAGGTAACATGTTAAGTCACATTTTTGTACTCCTTTGATTGGAAGCCCTTATGAGACTCATCCTAAGTTTTATAGTATGCCATGAGTATGATTTATGGCCGTAAAACTTCAGAGAGAGGTCAGGGAGATATGATGGCCTTTGTGAAGGGTGCTCAGTCTCGAAAGTACAAAAAGAAGAAATAAATGTAATACATGTAAAAAGCATGTTGTTTCCTCTTTGTTTTGGGGAATGAAAGATTTATGAAGATACTTGATAATAGCCTAGATACCCAAAGATGTGTGGAAAAATCGAAGGTGTTACCTTTCTCCAAGTGATCCAAGTGATGGCATGGAGAAGGGCATTTCCTCATTGTATGAGTAAGGGAAATATAAGGGTCGAAGATTTGGAAGCTTTTTTGACAATGTGTAAATGATGATCTAGCGATTTTCCGTTAGTTGTATGCTCCTCCAGGATCATAAATATTTGTCAGCAAGCAAAAACATGTATCAAGGAAGGCTCAGTACCACAATATACAACTTGAGGTGAAATGGTTTACATTCTGGCTCAAATTGTTTGTAAAATTGAGTTAATTTATGAAAAAATAGATAAAGTGTGTTTAGATCAATTAAAATATTTGTAAAAATGAGTTAATTTATGAAAAATTGGAGAAAGTGGGGTCGCTTGAATTATTGGCCCATAAGCAGTACAAATCTATTCATATATGATTCTTTCCCGAGTCCATTGGCAGTGTCAGCATCTAGATTTTTGTAAATTGTTTTAAAAATACTTTGAAATTTTACTAACCAAGAGATGACAAAAACTACAAGAAAAGTAAATTAAACTAATTCATAGAAAAGAAACTAAATTAAATAAAAGAAGAAATACTTACCGTTTGGAGACTTGGAACCTAGAGTTTTGGGCTTAGGTCTGGCCGCTCTTCTTATTTGCACCACCATCTTTTTTTTAGATGCCTTTGCTTACTGGAATTGGTATATCTAAGGTTCTTTGACCTAGATCTAGGGTTCCTAATGTAGGAGGCAAAGCTCAAAATTTTAGGTAGTGTCTACTTAGGCTTTTCTTACGATTAGAGGAGGTTTTCCGTAGTTTTATAAGATTTTAGGGATCTCTCAAGGTAAAATCTGAATTTTGAGATTTTTTGGGATTTATCCTAAATTGTAAGGAATTTCCTAGGGTTTTTTCCTATTTTTAGGAATTTCAGGGTATTTTTTATAATTTAGGATTTTCTCCTATTTTCTAAAAATTTTCTAGGAATTTTCATATGTGTTTTTTAATTAATTTAAAGAGGTATTTATAGACTGGAACTAGGGATTTTTCTTGAATATTTCGGATTTATCTAGATTTATTCTGATTTATCCAATTGAAAATGCAATTTTCTACGTCATCGAGCCAGCTTCGGCCCAATGGCATATATGTTGCATCAAAGACTTGATCATGCCAATGCAAATAAATTAGTTATTTCTTTTCATTCAGGTTTTTTGCCTAAATTCGTTTACCAAAAGCATCTACTATTACCAAAAAATGACACTTGGGATATTGTATCTTGCCTTGCTAATATATCTATTATTGAAAGTAAATGGATCTTATCTGTGATGCTTAAATCTGATAGACTGATTGAGCGATATAAAGCACGACTGCTTGCTCAAGATCACAAGCATCTACTATTACCAAAAAATGACACTTGGGATATTGTATCTTGCCTTGCTAATATATCTATTATTGAAAGTAAATGGATCTTATCTGTGATGCTTAAATCTGATAGAGTGATTGAGCGATATAAAGCACGGCTGCTTGCTCAAGATCACAAGCAAGAATATGGTATACACTATGAAGCAGCATTTACTTCGGTTGCTAAAATGACTATTATACATATATAATAATTTCCCTCTCAGCTATTCATCAGTGGACTTTCTCTCAGATAGATATGAAGAATGCATTTCTTCATGAACATTTGAAAGAGCATAACTTAAAACAAGCTCCAAGCGCATAGTTTGAACATTTTCAATAGTTCATTTTGTATGTTGGATTTACCCAAAATGCTCATGACTATTAGGAATAACAATTCTTCTCCTATATGTTGATGATATCATAATCACAAGAGATAACTATAGCTATACAACACTTGAAAGAGCATCTCAATCACTCATGAAGGATTTAGGTCCGTTGATTTATTTTCCTAGCTTAGAGATTCATTACCCTCCTTATGGATATAGAGTTAACCAAAAGAAATACACCAAATATTTGATTAAACTAACCAACAGATGATAAATAAGTGGAATGGAGGTGAATGTAACGGATAATGGGGACAGACTTCCAGATCCCACTTTTTGTAGACAACTGGTTGTTTACTTTATCTCACTGTGAGTTGTCCTGATATATATCATGCAATATAGGTAATTATCCAATTTATTGCAAAACCATGTTCTTATCCACCTCTCAGTTGTCTATTGTTTCATTTAGTACATATGCGAGGTATATGCAATGGAGAGCTATTATTCTCCTCTAACTCTTCTCTCCATTTATTGGCTCATGCTAATGCGTACTGGGCAGAATGCCTGGATACTCAACGCTTAACCAATAATGATGTTTATTTCTTGGAGACTCATATCATGCAAATATAAAAAACAACAAACTGTGTCAAAATCTTCCACAGAAGCCAAATACAGAGCTATGTTCTTAGCTTGTAGTGAAATTATTTGGTTGAGAGGTCGCTTAAGACCTAAATATTCTTCGCTTGGTTGAGAGGTCTCTTACACACTCATATGTTAATTATATGAGCGTTATATGTATTGCTTCCAATACAATGTTCCATAAGCACAAAAAGCATATAGAAGTCGATTGTCATTTCGTTTGTGAAAAAATCTTGGTTGTAAAAGTTATACTCTCACACATACAAAAGCAACTTACAGATATTTCTTCACTTGGTTGAGAGGTTTCTCATATGTTGATCATATGAGCGCCATACGTATTGCTTCCAATACAATGTTCCATAAGTGCACAAAACTTATAGGAGTCGATTGTCATTTCATTTGTGAAAAAGCACTGGTTGTAAAAGTTATTCTCCTACACATAGAATATCAGTTTATAGATATTTTTTCCAAGCCAATAACTCGTGCACATCATTAACAAACTGATGTTGTTCAACCACCCTCAGTTTGAGAGGGAGAGTAAAGATCGTTAAAGATCTTATATTTACTTTGTGTACCATGTCATATGTTGAAAATTCTATATGTAGATCTCTTATTGTACTCTATCTTATTGTACAAGTATGTGAGTTATTCACAAATCATCATTAGGCGATGGAATTCCCTACCCGGCATAATGTACGTGCTAACATCCTTGTAGAATTTTGACGTCAATCCCACACTACTTACACACTTTCGAAGATATGAGGGAATTTGTGATGTGCGTCTCTTTAGTCATGTAATCCGTATCCAGTTCAGTATTTTCGACAAATATTTTGACCAAAAAGTTTGGAATGAAGTAAAAAAATTGTAAAATACATATGGTAGGATAATATATAATTCATATATATAAAAAAGGTGCAGTTGGTATGCGTCCGTGCTGTAGCGGAAAGGTGCACCTTCAAATTTTATCATGGTATATAAATTTTGATGTAAAATGTTTCTTGAGATTATCTCAAAATTTATTTTTATCTCTAATTATAAAATTTTAAATTTCATAAATGGTTAAAATCAAATGGATCTATAAACATATGAAAATCTTGAAAATGGACGGTGTAGATAATATGTTGTAAATTGCACTATTTTTGAGACTTGAAATCTTTTTATTTTTCATGATCATAGATCTTGATGTCAAGATGATCAATCAAAGGGTCTTTCAACATTAAAACTACCTTTTCCAATGGATTTTTGAGGTGCATCCGTTGTTCTACATTATAAGATTGCAACCTTATTATATAAATTTTTTCCATATAAAAAGGCTTGCAATCACCGTTTATTTAGATTTTCAGAAATTTGAATATTCAGATATTATTGGCCAAACAGGCCATTAATTGCACTACAAAATAACTAGGCAAACCACATGGATAACAGAAAGAGGCAGTTTCCTCCCAACAAATTATCGAACTGGGAAATTGACTGGTTTTCTAGATAGGTAGGTTATTAAATAGGAGAGACTTGCTGGCAATAAGTTTCCATACATTTCTAGAACCTGATAAATCTCAACTTTTCCTTAGTGAAATGACAAAAAATTAAATGGGCTCAAGAATAGTCCATGGGAAAAACTACCCCAACAAAACCCTTTAAGAAAACATGTTGGCATCGATGGTCAAGGTCTACCCTAACCAAAATCTCTTGGCATGGACGGTGATGACAAAACCCTTGTAGAAAATATGTTGGCATGGATGGTCAAGGTCTACCCTAACCAAAATCTCTTGGCCTGGACGGTGATGACAAAGCCCTTATAACACTCTTGACCTGGATGGTGAAGGTCCCAGGTTAACAGCCCTGAATTTCTTACGATTCTTCCACCCATTTTACTGCGCCGAATTTTTATAATTATCATACCAATTTAAATGGCTTAACACTAAATCTTAAACACCCATGGCATTTCCACCCAAAAAAAAATACAACAGGTAAAGATTATACACAAATAAGCACGATCACTTCAATAACTGGGAATTCCAGAACCCACCCGTAGGACCCATTATATATAGAGAGAGTTGTATGTGTGCTTTTAAATTGAGATCAAGCATGGCCTATCTCCGTTGAAAATCTATCCAACAGCCAGGATTGCCCAGTATTTAAATTTTAATATTTTTGACAAATCGATTTTTCACGGAGTTTTACTCAAATTTGAATTCCAACAAAGAAAAAAAGAGAAAAAACTCTATCATGTGTATTTTGGTTCTTTTTCTTTCTTGACCATTATTATTTTTATATTTTTTGTGTGTGTGTGGGGTTAGATGTACATAAAAGTCCCAAATTTCAGGTGAATATGGATTGTAGAAAAAATAGTAAAATGATGGCCGTCAGTATTATGAAATTTAACCGGTGACCGGCCATGAGCTAAACACTATGGAATTTGCTGATAAGAATTACTAACTCACGAGCAATTATAAACCTTGTCGAAAATAGAAAAGCATAAGTAAATGAATTGTATCACTTTATTTTATTCCCATCTCATCCTGTACAACATATAGTCATCCTCAAAGAATCTCGCCCCTCCAAAGTAATATCTAACACACCCGTCTCTGTTCCCACATAACTAGGGGAAAATGAACAACTGCGGATAATAAATTAAAAAAATGCAGGGAAATAAATATCACAAGCTCACATGTAAATAATCAAACAAACACACATATGTGACTAAACTACAACGAGTCACCAGAAAGCACATAAAACACACCGGAAACGATCGCATTCCAGCAGCAGCCATAGAAAGATTCCGGTGACCCGTATCATGATTCAGGGTTATACACGCCTGAAGATCGCAAAAAGGGACATCATGGAGGAAAAAATCACAGCCCCAAGAGCTGGAGAGGCAAGGACCGAGCCATTTTCCATTGGTGCAGGGGCGCTAGCGCTGTCCTGTGCTGAAACTGCAGCTATTGCAGAAGAGATGACAAGTAGAAGAAGGATCGCAGAGGAAACCTTTGACGAATCCATGCCTAAATCGAAAAGAAATGAGGGGTTTGAAGTTTAGAAGGAGAAAGGATAATTGGGTCTCTCTGTCTCAGAACGATTTGATGGTTTTTGTGTGTTTTATGGTGGAATCGGGTTTCAGGGCAATTTATAGAGGGAGGTGAGAGAGGGTTTTTGGTTTGTGAATTTCGAAATAAAGAAACATAGCCGTTGGAAAAGCTGGCTAGTCTTTTGCTTGCACAGCTGGTAAACAGCGTGGTAGCCGTTGTCCGCGTGGCACGTGGTTTGTAAAGATTGGCGGTTTCTTTTGAAAACTTTGCAGGGTAGTTCTGAAAGAAACGGTTTCCTGAAATTTCATAATTTGACCGTTGATGTGAAAACGCGTTTATATGGAAAGCGACTAACCGATCTAGTATTTTTTTAGGAGGAGGATCCCTTCTTTCTTCCAAAATTTCTTCACCATCCTATGTAAGTACTAAAAATGAACTAGAGAATATCCTAAACTAATCCATTTTCCATTGGTGCACAAAATTGAAGTATATTTTTTTTAAGTGACAAGCGGCGCTGTGGATATCCTGCCGGTGCCAAACATGCCTATTTAAGAAAAGGGTTGGGTTGTGGTGGTAGCACCCCCAATACCTAGTTACTACCACGTTGTAGTTTTCAAACTTGCTGACACCACCCACCAACATTTTTAAAAAGGTTAACTCCCTAATCTATCTGAAAAAAAAAGGTTTACTCCCTAATCTATCTGAAAAAATAGGTAGGGGTGTCTTTCTCACTAAATTACCAAAAAACAATAAATTAGAGAAGTATACCACAGCAGATTTGTCTTTGGTACACTATGGTCACAATTAGTATTAAATATTGGAGGTGAAACTGGATGTCTACGTTTATTCTATTGACTATGTTCAAAGATAAAAAAAAAGTTTTTTGAACTTTATGACATAGCTATGCTATCAGATTTCTCTTTGTACCAAAAATAAATGGTATAAATAATCCCAAATGCATTAATTTAGGATTTAAATTTCTTTTATATTTAAATAAAAATTTTAAAAATGATTTGACTTTTGAACTAGATAAAGGCAATATGGCCTCCTTGTACCAAAGATACGGTCCTAAATGTATTAGTTTAGTATTTCTATTTGCTTTATACTTTAGTAAGGATTTTTATAATGATTTTGCTTTTGAGGGAGACAAAGGAAATGTGGAGAGTTCAATATATGGATATAAAACGACTAGGAGAGACTTGTTGCGAGGTTTATTGGACATAAATAATAGAAAAGTTAACCAAAAAGTTTCTAAATCTTTTTTTGATATATAAACGTAGTCTCTTATATTATATGAGTAATGAATGATTCTATAAGACTCTCTTCTACCAATGCGTGTAGAACCTCAGAGGATCACCAGTAAATTTGGTACGGATCTCTAAAAAAGTCAAGTCCTACACCATATGATAATTTTTTTAGAGATCCGTGTCAAATTTAATTGTGATCTTTTGAGGTCCTACACACATGGTTGGGGGAGGATCCCATACGATCATTTCTCATTATATATTCATGTCATAACTTTTTAAGAGAATAAGCGTATTTTAATTTTATTTATTTTTGTACATATTATATTAAACTCAAATTTGGAGTATGAATAATTCTCACATACATATTAAGAAATAGAAAAATCAATTTGAATTACCTTAGTTTTTGTTGAATAAATTTTTCTTTTTTGTAATTGAATTTTTATATTATTTATAAATATGTAATAACGAGAAGTATGAATGCTCCGAGTTTGAGCCTAATATGATAATTAGATTAATAAATAAAATAAAAATTACAACTCCTCAAACATGGGTAAAAAATATAAAATATAAAAATTTATTTTAAATAAAAAACAAATAGTACATTTTCATAGAAATAAGTACAATAAATTGTACTACATAAGGAAAGAAAATAATTAAACTTGAAAAATAAAACAACTTGGTCGACAGATTTTAGTAATTTTAATAATGAACCACGTACAACGACTACATGACGCCGAAGTTTTATTAAAGTATTCAGGTACTCCAAAAGCACTCGACTATGTTCAACACCAATAAGTGGCACGTGTACGTCCATTACTAATAATTAGTTGTTAGGTCTTTTAATATTTGCGTTTTAATAGGAATGCGTCAAAGAGCGTTGCTTTTTACAAACTATTTTAATGAGTCTTGTGAGTACCGGTGTTGTATAGGACCGGGCAAAGCACGCCAATCATACCAAACACACACTCTATAAGTCCTTTTCAATGAGTCTTGTGAGTACCGGTGTTGTCTAGGATGGGGCAACGCACGCCAATCATACCAAACACACACCCTAGAAGTCCTTTCCAAGCACTCTTTTCGCATTTAGGGCTGTTATAACGATCACATAAGGTGAATGTTCGATGTGTTGGGTTTGGTGAGAGCTAAATCACCATATCTATTATTTTTTTTAAAGATTAGGGTATTATGAAAAATAAAAAATTGATTTTTTTGAAAAGCAAGAAAGTGATCTTTTTATAAGAATGTGAATGATGACATCATATCCATCTTTTTTAGGGTCACTCTTTGGAGGTTATAGGAATGGATCTCCAATATGGAGATGGGTACCCAAGAGAGAGAGACATGGCCTCTGAGAGAGGCGGTATTATCATGAGTTTTGGGTTAGTTAACTTCCACTTTTAGAAAAAGGAAATTTCTATGTTGCTCTCAAGGTTATCTTTCCAGTAGCGGTATTACGGTGGGAAATATGATGTTGATCGACGATGTTGCTCATTTGGGGGAGCAGGTTTAGAAGGGAAGATCGGTTATGGTCTTTTACCAATGTTTAGATATAGGTATTATCTCTTGTAACCCAAAACTGTAATCTTTATTGTGATAGTGGATTTCTAGTTGCCGAGGTTATGGATGTAGCCCTACAGGGTGAACCACATAAATCGTGTGTTGTTGTGGTGTGCTTTTTATGTTTGCTTTATTTCTCGCACTTGATTTATAGTTGTATTCATCTACTTCGCATTTAGTCAATCATGTACAGAATCTTGGGTGGGATCCAGGTGTTTGGGATTCTCGGTTCCGCAAGTTAGGGGTTCCCGAGAACACTACATGATGGGTTCAGCCTAGGAACTCTTCAAGAAACCCTAAAAATATTAGGAAATCCCCAATTGACTTCCAAACTAGTAGCTCAAAACCCAAATATTCTTGAGCTCAAGAGACCTCTTAGAATGGTAAAAGATTTACCTGATGTATATGAAATAGAAAGTACAGATTTTTACATAAGTTAAGGCATAATAGTCTTAACAATGCCAATCATGTCATTAGACCATCCCACAGTCTAGATCTGCCTACAAGGTCGATTCTATGATATGGAAAGTAATTGCCTATAAATACATCACTTTCTATGTGGTTCCGAGACCAAATTCTAAATTATGAGCCCCTAAATTGTAAGCTCTCTAATCTCAGTCTCTAGTCTCTAAATCCCTTAATATTTAGTCTCAAAATATTAAAAATCGTAGGATTCTAATGCACTGGACAGTCTTTCGATTTGTCAAGAAAGGGCCCACCTGCAGAAGCTTGTCCTGGGGATAAGCTTCCCCTGAAATTGGCTCATCTTGAAATTGGTCCGTCCTTAGGATGGGGGTATCTGCTATGTGGATAACACTTGATAATCAACATGGAATATGACTGTCTACTGTTTGGATTGCCTGAAAGAAGTGAATCCATAGAAATTTAGATGCACTGTTTTTTATTTTTACCCTCTATTTAATTTTATACTAATTAACTCCTCACATTCAGTCCAAACTTCAATATTATTTCTTAACTATAATGAAATCCTTTTTTTTTATTTCATTTCTATAATATCCTTATATATAGATATCTTACATTCTACAACATAGAAAACAATTCCGCACATCTGCAATGCTTTGCTTGTGAAAAGAAAAGAAAAAGAAAATTTATTCCAATATCTATGAGATGAACTATTGAAGTTTTTACCCATATTTTTCGATTTAATTGCAAAACACCCATCACAAAACACATGATTGAATTTTTTAAGGGATACGTATTTTGATAAATTTTCCCAAACAAAGATTGTGGTTTTCCCAAAGGATAAGCATACATTTTATTAGATAATTAAAAGGTGTTATAAATTCTCATTCTACCAAAAGAGTTCCAAAATGTGGTTTAGAAAATTAGGCTTTATTTGCAATAACCTTCTAAATATTAAAGCCAATGGTAGCACACTCCCAATGCGAGAAGGCCAAAAGGGATGAGAGAAAGGAAAGAGAATGGACAGTAGATAGGGAGAGTAAGTTTGCATCAAGTACTATTCCATTCGCACTTATTTCATACACTACACTCCGAAACCAAATATCGAATTACCATGCAACCGAGTGCCTGCATACATAGTAGAAAACATGAGATAGGGAGAGTGAGTTTACATCAAGTTCTAGTATAGTTTGGAGTATGGACGCTCCGAAATGTGGATGCTTAAATGTGGAAAGTTTAGACAAACATTAGACTCAAAATAGAAAACTAGATGACATCACATTCGGAGCCAAATTCAACAGTGCACTTCATATTAGAAACACATGCTTTATATTTATACTGGGCATTGAACAATTTCAGAGGATTAATCGTCCATTACAATTTACATCGATTGAAATAAAGAAAATAATCCAAAAACATTTGATTCTGGCTTTAAAACCTTTACACATGTTTCTAAAGGAAGAAAATACATAGACAAATCAAAAGGGAAAAAATAGCATCGAGGCCATATCGGCCCATATACCTGTGGATGTACGCAGGGGTGTTATCCTTCGAGTCTTGTAATCCTAAGAGAATGGGTCTCCAATGAATCATAGGAAACAATATCTCTTTCTTTGTATCTTGAATATTTCACTCTCTTTTCCACTCAGTTCTTACTGAGGCAGAACCTCACAAGAACACTTATCTCTATTCAATTGTGTATATCAAAATGTGTGACCCCCCTTCCATTAAGAGGTCCTTTTTTATATTACTAAATTATGGTTTTTTCAAGGGATAATCATGCATTTCCCATCTTCGAATCTTCACATTCTATCTTCATCTTGGATTTATCCATTCATTTGAATCACATAGTTTGCAGGGTGTCATCCTTATCTTCATAATACTGTTGTTGAAACTGAAATGAGTTAAACCACCTTTGGGCAACTTGAGACTTCCGTTGAGAATGAGATGGGTTAAGTCGTCACTGGGCAGCTTGAGACTGCTGTTGAGACTGAGATGGGTTAAGCCGTTGCTGGGCAGCTTGAGCTTGCCGTTGAGACTGAGATGGGTTAGGCCATCTTTGGGTAGCTTTAGACTGCCATTGAGCTTGAGATGGGTTAAGCCATCTTTGAGCAGCTTTAGACTGTTATTGAGACTTAGATGGGATAAGCTATCTCTGAGCAGCTTTAAACTACCATTAAGACTGAAATGGGTTAAGCTATCTCTGGGCAGCTTTACATTTCCATTGAGACTGAGATGGGTTAAGCCATGTTTAGGTAGCTTTAGACTGTCGTTGAGATTGATATGGGTTAAGCTATCTCTGGGCAGCTTTAAACTGCCATTGAGACTGAGATGGGTTAAGCCATCTCTTAGCAACTTTAGACTGTTGTTGAGACTTAGATTGGTTATGCCATCTCTAGGTAATTTGTTGTCTATCTTCCATCAAGCGTTTGTACTTAGTCTTCTATGGGACTAAATAATATTCTTTCAAAACAAAGTATATTAATAACTCTTCCAGTAGTCATTTGCACATATATCTTTGTTAAGTGTTCATTAGAATGTATCTAGTCTTGTTTAAAACAAAAATACACCCAACAAAACCACCTTGGATGCTTCACTTATGAGAGAACCTCAAAAGGTATCTAGCATTCGGCCAATCTCAGGTAAACTCGTTGCGCCTTATGTCTTACACCCTCTTCATGAAGGTGGCACATGCACACTTCTTACCAACCGTCTTAATTAAACATGAGAATAGATAGGTATCTTATATGTCATTTCCCTATACGTCCATTATCATTTCCAAGGAAAGGACCCTTCAGTTTGTTCATAGGACCTATAAAGTCGGCTACCCCGGTTTTGTCAGTTCATCTTCCCAATGGTTTCTGACCCTTCACTTTTTAAACATATCTTCCCCTGTTCTTTCTAAGCGTCTCTCCATTTCTCTCAATCTTGAACTTACTGCTGCCCTTTGGGGTAACAACAGCAAGCGAGAGCGCACCTCTAACACTCATTTGACCACTGGTCTAGCCGAGGGAGACTGAAAACACCTTGCACCCTTTGTTGTTGCGGGTTTGGTCTCTTCCTTTGAGTAGGTTGCTACTGCCAACATCGTTACCATAGCTCCTGAGGAGATTCTTGAGGCTGGGCTAATGCTAGACCAGAAGTCCAAGGAGATTATGAGCCACAAGGAAATGGTGGTTCGTCTTCGCCGGGAGGCAGAGCACCACCAAAATATGTTCGACTTCTATCGAGGAGAAGTCGAATGGGGGAAGGACCTTCTGTCCTCTGTAAGGAGGAAGATGATAGGGTCAGCACGATGATCCACTTTGGTTTGAATTTACGCCTGAATTTGTGTCTGTGATGCATAATTTCGCTTTCTGCATCATTTATGCACTTGCGGGATATGCCGTACACCAACAGTTATCATCCCTATCTCTTGCTTATTTGATGCAAGATAAGCTTGATTTAAAAAATCAAGATTTTTACCCTTATATATCAAATAATGCTAAGGGCAATTGGATAATATGATAATAAGACGGAAATACCTTTTGCATTCCTTGCAGGGTATTTAGGTAAAATGGTTATTAGTCATCATTATTCCGACATCAGGAATTTCGGTTTTTGAGATGAGGAGGCCAAGCGTCATATCCCTCTTTAAGAAACCCATCTCTTCGCATCATTTCATCATCAACCTCTGCCTTTGGAAACCTTCTGCCTTACGTAACCATTTCCAGCATCCTTCTGTTTTGTTTTCGATAGATCTCATCTCTTTCAGTAGAACCTTCTACATCTTGTTCAATTACAATTTTATGTATCGTCTTCAAGGAGAGCCTTCTGCATCCTCTTCAAGGAGAGCTTTCTTCATCTTCTTCACGGAGAGCCTTCTTTTGATTTTATAAGGAATTCTCAGTTTCCAGTTCAAGCAACTCCTCGATCTACAAACTATCCAAGGTGAGTTTTTATTCTTTTTAGAGATTTTACCCTGCTTTTCACCCTATTTGCTTTGTTTATTCTGACTGTAATCCTTTTTCCTGAGCATATACTTATTCGGGGAAGAAGATTCAGTAACTTCAGGATTAATCCCCTTTATGAATGGGGTTGATGCTTCAAGATCATGTCTCTAGCTTCGACCTTCGATCATCTGGTCATAGGGCTATTCTTCTGATTCTCAATACTTCATAAAGGAATTCTACTGGACTCTGTTCAATGTATTCAATGTTTCTGCAGAATCTGGTTGAGCTTTCCTTAAGGTGTTGGTCTGGGAGTAAGAGATTTCCATCGAGTCCCTTTTGATCCTTGGCAGTGGATCTTGGCCCTGAGATCAAATTCTTAATGCATTTGGTTGTTAGGTCTCCGATTTGTGCTTTCGAATGCTTTCAGGTACCTTTGCTCGTTGGGCTGATAGGAGTGTCAGTTGTCTTCTGAGTTTAAAATTTTAGACCTCGTCCTGAGCCATGAATGCATTGGGCATAAGTTTAGAAATCTTGAATCCTATGGAAGATAGGTGGGACCATGGGTCAAACCTCATCTTGAGTCACGATGACATCGGGCGTAGGTTTGAAACCTTGAGTCATGTGGGAAAAAGGTGGGACCAAGGGTCAAACCTTGTTCTGAGAAAAAGGGCATTGAGCATAGGTTTGAAACCTTGAGTCATTTATGTTAATCTTTAAGTCGTATGACCTCCTCCTTCTTTCATGCATCATGCATTCCATCCCTTTGCCGAAGGAAGATGAAATCTAGAAGAGGAAAAGCACTGGTATTTTAGTGACACAGAATTTCCCCGTGTGCCGACACGATGACAAACATCCAACACACCTCACATGGCCTTCTGATATCAATTTCTTGGTGGATCAAGTTGAATGTGCGGAATTTACCCCTCATTCCTTGTATGGGCTCACCTGACGGAACCTGTTTGCTTCATTTTGCTCATGCAAACGTTGTCGTACCCAAAGTTCTTTTGATTTTGGGTCACGACATCCATGCTTACAATGCCGCCTGGGCGGATTCAGGCTTCAGATGTGAAGGCGAGAGCAGATATATTTCGGGTTACTATTCTTGGACCCGAGATGTATGTGCACGCTTCCCTATTCCTCTTGAACTCACAGGGCTTCTCGGTGCTTATGAATGCTCAACCTTCCCGTATGACTGTTGTTCCAATTTCATGCGAACCTTCTGGGAAACTTGATGTGCCAAGACAAATGCCAATTTCTTCGGCTACGGCGAAAGCGGTTTGTTTATTTTGGAATTGCACTTCATTAGCGGTATGAGGAGTTCACCCCTGAGAATAACATTATTTTCGGAGGTGATTCCTACCATTGGCTTCGAAGCCCTAATTGTTTAAAGGGCATGTTCAAAGAATACGTAAAACTGACCGCTATGAGTGAGAGCGAGGACATTCCATCCCAAATATGGATTCGTCACTTCTTCGATATGGAGAAAGCCAAAGCGGAGCTGAAGAATCCCCTATTCAATGGTCCTGAGATGATGCCTTATATCCCTGCTGTTTACGATTGGTCGATCTATTTGACCTCCTATATTTCTTTATTCTGGTGTCATTTTTCCCTTTTGGACTTCAGAGGCCATGTAGTAATGCAACCTTTATGCTGCCTGTAATGTGGCTGAAGGCCATAATTATGCCTTAGCCCAGCCCGTGCTGTGTAGCATTTACAACGGACTGACATCTGCAATAGATCTTGAGAAGTTCCTGGGGAGTTCCAAGATTCCTTTCCCCATCCACTACGTCTATGGGTGGCTTGGTGCCTATTTCTCGAGCACTTATAAATATCCTTTGGATGCCAAAGTTGACACCTTCCCCTTCTTGGTCTGTCTAATGGGGTGAAGGGCAGTCTTCCACTCACCTATTCAAGCAAAACGATTGTTCTGGGAAGACAACTTCCTTCGGTTCAAGCCCTTTCCTATTGGGGTTACCCGGGAAGGCCTTTTCTTGGATGAGTACACACTCAAAATTGAAAGGACCCCAAGCACTGATTGGGAGATCATGTCCCTCCTAAATAGGGCGTTTACTTCCTTTGAGAGTGGGTAACCATAGGTTTGAGCCATACGACTCTCATCGCCTTGCAAGGCAACATCAGATGGACCAAGAATGCCCCATCTCCTATAACTTTACCAGGCATGGGTCTTCGTCAATCCTTCATTGAAGTCGGCGTGGGATTCTTGCACACTGCGGGGCCACTCTTGTAGGTTCATCATCCCTAGTATTCTCCGGGAAGTCCCCATGACTCACAACTATTGCTCCTCGTATGACGAATATCAGTGGGACTTATTCCAGGGGCCTATCGAGGCTATGCCTGATTACTGGGAAGACGGAACCTCGCGTACTCATTTCAAAACAAAATTTGATAGAGTTTCGATGAGCTGGGCAACTGGGTTGTGTTTTGTTGAGGGATGGAAGGTCATAGGCGCCAATCATCTGAAGGGAGAGATTGTCCCCGAAGGGGTAATTGAGGAGACTCGAGTCTTATCCTATCATAACCTTGATGATCTACTGGCCCCCAAATCAAAGACCCCGGGATGCTCTTGCGAGCATCATTCCCAGGACTATGAGAAAAGAAGAGGATATGGCAGGCATCGTAAGGCCCCTGCTTTAATGGTCATGCTTGAAAGCGTGAAGTCATGCAAAGGCCAAACTGCCTCATCAAGCGAGCCTTCATCTGGGCAAAAGAAAGAGAGGAAGGAAGAGGGGCTGAGCCCTTCTTCTACTAGAGGAAGCTTGGTGGTAAGGAAAGTAGGGAAGGGACATTCTCCCTCTCATACTGGTTCAAGAGGACCCAGTGGGACTTGTGACGGGAGCCCAAAGGTTGAAGATCATGAGCCGGAAGTGGTTCATGAAATGTCATTAATCAAAAAAGCTTTTATACCAGCGACATCACTGTAGGATGCACTGAGGTCCGTTGATACAGATTCCCAAGGACAAAGGAAGCCGACCAATTCCATTCCACTATTGTCGATTTTGAAGAGATCTTCAAAGAAGGTCAAGAGCTCGGGTTCCATGAAGAAGCTGCTGGAGCATCTGCGACTCTTCTGCCATCAACCTCTTTAGCCTTGGTTGTAACCAGCAAAATTTTGTGGAGTTCCATGGCCAGAGTGGCTTCTTTTATGGGACTTCGTCAAAAGACGACGGTCAGGAAGTTGACAAATCCAAAGATCATGGAGATAGATTCTCTTGCCTTCCCAGACTCATCAGTCCTAAACTCTGAGGTCGTTAGAAATAATTATCTTTCTAATGGCGAGAAGATGGAGACCTCAATTGCTTCTGATCGAGAAGAGGGGCTCATTGACACACTAAAGGGGCTTTATCATTCCCAAGGTTAGAGCGAGGGCTCTTCTTCGGATCCTAGCAAGGCAGAAAGTCTTGCTCCAGAAACTAAACATGCGGAGGATGAGTTGAGGAAGGAAAAAGGAAAAGCCCATGTTGTGGAGAAGGATCCTTTGGCGGTTGACTCGTCGACAATGGTTGCTGTCCTGGTAGTGGGGTCGTTGACCGAGTCATCTTCACCCAAGTAGATGTGAATGCAGGGCTGACGGACAAGCTAGTTCGAGGTGCATTTTCTTATGCTGATTCAACTGAATTTAGGCTTCTGCCCCCACTAATCGTGATTGATAAAACCAGATTTTAGGTATTCAAAGACCTTTCTTCTTTCTGCTGAAGAGGGTTTCTTAATTCTACCTTCCATTTCTTATTCTTTTTGTGATTGTAGGACGGATCTTTTTTCAAACCACTGATGGGGCCCTTTTTAATATTCACATTGTTTAAGCTAATCTTGACATTAAAGTGTTGCACGAAACTCGAAAAGATGACGCTGCTATAACTGTGGTAAGCACTAGCATTTCTTCTCTTGCGTCTGGTCTCAAGGACAATGTATATGGATAGGCCGAGGCCAAAATTCTTGAAGCGTCAAGTGCCGTTGGAACTCTCGAGATCTCGGAGACCGATCCTATGGGAGATCTGATTACGATTGCTAAGGACCCCGAGGGTCTCGTCGAATCGGTGTTGAATGGCCCCTCCTTGATAAGTGCACTTCAGAGGAAGATGAGTGTTGACGATCTTCAGGGCTATTGGCAACAGTTCTCTGCCCGGTCTTCAGGATAACTTGTTGACAATTTATCCAATGATCTCCTGGGCTGGAACGATGGGGGCAGATGAAGACAAGCTTTAGAGATTGGAAGATCGGGTCATCCATGATGCAAAAGTCATAGCTTCTAACCAAGAAGGACTTGCCCATATATTTCCCCTTATGATAAGTGAAGAAGAAGAGGCTATCGTCAGGCTTGAAAAGGTAGCTGCAAAAGCAGAGCAAGATTTGAGGGGTGTTCAAGACTCGATGGAGGACCTTCGCGATCAATACGATCAAGCGGAGGCTCGCACGGTCGTGATGCTGAACTTTATTGAAAAGACCAAAACTCTTCTGGTTGCACATAAGATAGATATCAAGAGGATACTAGCCTATTCATTCCATCTTTGCAAAACATTAAATATTGCCTTCTCTGAGCTTGAGGATCAGCTACGCTGGGTGGACGTGGTGGTATCGGCAGCCCTTGCAGCTCACAAGGGTCTCGCACAGATGAAGGCTAAGATGGAGGTGACTGGAAAGCGGGTAGAATGAGAAGAACCAAAGGCTGGAGGAGCGTTTGTGTCGCTCAAGGCTTTTTGATTTGTTTCTTATCCCTTTTATTTCACTTCTTAAAAACATTATTTCCTTATTTCCTGAACTTTATGGTCATTTTGGGATGATCTGAAAGGAACTACGCACATTTATGAGGCTTATTCTCTTTCATCTTAATTTCTAATATTGGTAATGACATCTAATATTTCAAGATTTTAAAGGAATTTTCACAGTATTATGTTAATTAATATGCATCCTTGCATACTTCAAACATAGGCTTTGAGAAGGCATGCTCCAGCTTCTCATATCCTTTTGTAAAGGGGTATGGGTGACCTAGTATTTCGTAGCCTTCCGAATTTTAGAAAGGAACACCGTAGTTTAGAGTCATCCGAGAGGACTTCTGTGAAAAGCCTTCCTAACTTCTTTATTCAAGAGTATGGGTGGCTCAATGCTCAAAGTCCTAAGACTATGAAAGAGTACTATAGTTTAGAGTCATACAGGAAGAACTATGTGGAATGCCTTCTTAACCCTTTGCAAAAGAATATGGGTGGTATATACTAGAGTCCTAGGACTTCAAGGAGGTACTGTAGTTTAAAGTCATATAGGAAGGACTATCTGGCGATGTTTTAGGTCATACGTCATAGACCTATTGATAGGCCAAGTCATATTTCATGGAAACTGAAGGTAGAGACTATTTAAATGGCAGTTTATGGTCTTATTAACATACCATAACTTGAGTCAATTTATAGTCATAATAAAGGGAATATCATGTAGCAGGTATCTTTCGATATCAACGCCTACTCGTGGCAAGTCGTACGAGACTTATTGTGTGCAAGACAGTTTAAAGTCTTGCCGCTCGAACTATATGATAGGCAGTTTAAATTCGTGCATTGCGGACTACATTAATATTTAAGGGTAGTATTTCTTTAAATACCTCCTGTTGATTGGAGGCATGGCATCTTCTCTCATCTCAGTGTAGAGGAGATATGCCCCAGCAGAGTATGCCTTTTTTATGACATAGGGTCCATCCCATTTAGGTTTGAATTTAGATTGAGGTGCCCCAATAGGGCGTCTTACGGCCAAAACCAAATCACTTGGTTTGAATGATTGGTAGACTTCTAGCTTCTGCTGGGCCACAAGTCTCTTTTCATCAAGGGTGTTCAATCCGTTGTGTCGGAGTTTGACTCGTTCGTCATTGATTAACCCATAGTGGATTTCTACCCTTAATGAGGGTACTTGAACCTCTAAAGTTAACACTCATCGGCCCTATAGACCAACGAATATGGGTTTGCTGTGGTGGTGTTCTTCCTCATTGTTTGGTATGCCCAAAGAGCCTCGAGGAGTCTCTCGTACCAATCGCGCTGACTCTTCTTCACGGTCTTTTCAATACCTTGAAGGCCTCGGCTTGTCCGTTTACCCTTGGGTTGTAAATGAATGAATACCTCCAATTGATTGTCAAATTCACTAGCCAATTGGTGAACGTGATCATTCTTAAACAAGGAGCCGTTGTCTGAAACAAGTCTATCCGGTACCCTGAATCGATACTCAATATAGTGGCAGATGAAGTCACCCACTGTCTTGCCGGCTACTCTCCGAAGAGGGATGGCTTCAGCCCACTTAAAGAAATAGTCAGTAGCTGCCAATATATATAGATGGCCATTTGCAGAGGCTGGGATAATGAGTTTCACACTATCTCATTCCCCATTGAGAGAAGGGCCATGTCATGAGAGTCGGATGCAACGGCTCAAGCGATTGGTGAATATAGTTAGTGTGTATTTGGCATGCATCTCTTTACATATTTAAATGCATCCCTTTCCATAGTGGACCAAAAATACCCCATCCGATATAGTTGGTGGTATAATTAGGGTTTGGACTGGTGCATGCCGCATACCCCCATCATGCACTTCCTTTAATGATGTTTGTCCCTCTTTATGCAAGAGGTATCTTAACAACATTCTGTCATATGACCTCCTATATAATTGGTCATTAAGAAGAGTGAATCTTGTGGCCACCTTTTAAGGGCTAGCCTATCCTTCCTAGTTTCAGGGAGTTGGCCATGGACTAAGTATTCCAAGAAGGGCTGACGTCAATCTATTTGGGGTGCTCCTACTACTACGATGATATCGTCTGGGGTAGGTTCTTCTATTATTTTCCTTATAGCTCCCTGAGGATATGGAGGAAACTCCATCCATAGATTTCTTTGTCATTAAGATCTACCCCTTCCATGATTGGGATGGATCGCCATTCTTGTATGGGACCTGGAGTAGAACCCCAGGCTCAATGGTCATGATGGCTCCAAGCTTAGCTAGCGCATCGGCCTGAGAATTTGATACTGGGGGAATGTGAGTCAGAGTAGCCTCATGCATCTTCCTGAGGAGATACATCGTAATATTATAGTATGGTTTGAGGTCAAAAGATCGACATATTCTTGCTTGGCAAACTTCTAGCTTTTGCTGGGCCACAAGTCGCTTTTCATCTGAAGCATTCAACTCATTGTGTTGAAGTTTGACTCGTTCGTCATTGGTCAACCCACAATGGACCACTACCCTTAAGGAGGGTATTTGAACCTCTAGAAGTAAGACTGCTTTCGCCCCATAGAGTTCTTCCTCGTTGTCTGATATGCTCAAAGATCCTCGGGGAGTCTCTTGTGCCAATCGCACTAACTCTTTTTCACAATCTCTTTCAACACCATGTAATGGCTTTTATTAAAGGCCTTGGCTTGCCCATTTGCTCTTCGATTGTACATGGACGAATACCTCCAATCGATCTTGTAATGATTAGCCAATTGATGAACGTGGTCATTCTTAAACGGGGATCCGTTGTGTGATATATTTTTGTCTGGTACCTCGAATCAATACATAATGTGGTGGAAAACAAAGTCAACCACTATCTTGCTGGCTACTATCCAAAGACGAATAACTTCAGCCCACTTAGAGAAATAGTCGGTAGCTACCTATATATATAGATGGGCATTTGCTGAGGCTGGGGTTATGGGTCCCACAATATCCATTCCCCATTGAGAGAAAGGCCAAGTCATGAGAGTAGGATGCAATGGTTTCGACGATTAGTGAATTTAGTCCACATATACTTGATACGTGTGACATCTTTCTGCATATTTGAATGCATCTCTTGCCATAGTGGGCCAGAAATAACCCATTCGGTATAACTGGTGGTATAATTTGGGCCTGAAGTTGTGCATGCCACATACCCCATCAAGCACCTCTTTTTACGATGTTTGTTCCTATTCATAAGAGAGACATCTTAACAACATTCCATCATATGACCTCCTGTATAGTTGGTCATTGAGAAGAGTAAATCTCGTGGCTCGCTTTTTAAGAGCTAGCCTATCCTTCCTAGTCTCAAGGAGTTGGTCATGGACTAAGTATTCTAAAAAAGGTTGGCACCAATCTGGTTGAGATGCTATTACCACGACGACAATATCATCGATGGTAGGTTTTTCTATCACAGGGTATGGAGGAAATTTTGCCCATAAATTCTCTTTGTCATTGGGATATGTTCCTTCCATCATGGGGATGGTTCACACATCTTGTATAAGAACATGAAGCGGAACCCCCGACTCGATGGTCATGGCGGCCCCAAGCTTAACTAATGCATCGACTTAAACATTTGATCCTCAGGGAATGTGAGTCAAAATGACTTTGTGCATCTTTCCAAGGAGATACCTCGCGGTATTATAATATGGTTTGAGTTCATCTTTGCGGACCTCATATATCCTTTTAACTGCCGAACAACCAGTTGGGAATCGCTAAAAATGTTGAAAACCCTCAACTCCAGTTCTAGCACCATATCGAAACCATGATTAACGCTTGGTACTCGGCCTCATTATTTGAATACTTATCATTTAATGTGAAGGCATAGGGCAAGAGTCCTCTATCCGATGTGACGAATATCATGCCTGCTCCGACACCTTTTTCTTAAGAAGCACCATGACTTCTTCATTGGGCAAGTTTTTTATCAAAGGGGATCCTTCAGGCAGGGGATAAGCAACCAAGGAATCGGCCAAAGCCTGCCCTTTAATAGCTTTCTGTGGGACATAAGTGATGTCGAACTCCATAAGGAGTAATGCCCACTTATTTAGTCGGCTAGAGAAATCAACTGCACTGAGTGAGTCAGAAGGTAGTTCCACAATGTTTGGACTGCGAATACTCGTGCCAAACACATTTTATCGATGGGGGAGTAAAGATAGACATCATGGTGTGACCTAAGTGATACATTGCCACTTACTTTTCTTCATCATTGTGTTGAGCCAGGAGGGTACCTAAGGATCCTTCCAAGGCTGTTACATACAAAATGACCGGCTTGTCAGGTATAGGTGCCGTGAGAACCGTTGGATTCAATAAGTAGTCCTTAATGTCTTGGAAAGCATTCTGATAGGACTCATCACATTCAAAGGGGAAGTCTTCCTTCATAAGCCATGAGGAAGGCCTGCAACGTCTAGCGAGGTTGGATATGAGCTTTTGGATGTAAGTCAAGAGACCTTAGAGAGACTGCAACTCTCTCAGGTTTCTTGGTGGGGCATCTCTTGGATGGAACGTATCTTTGTAGGGTCTATTTCAATTCCTCGATGTCTCACAATGAATCCCAGGAATTTTTCAAATTCTACCCTGAATACGCACTTCAAAGTGTTCATCTTCAGCTGACGCCTTCTCAACCTCTTAGACACGACCTCCAGATCCGCAAGGTGAGTGGATCAATCCTTCGATTTGATAACAATGTCTACATAACACTCCACGACATATGGAGTGAGTCTTCGAATATGATCATCATGGTGTGCTGGTAAGTAGCGCCGACAATTTTTAATCTGAAGGGCATCACGTTGTAACAATATATCTTCTTCGTAGTATTGAAGGCAGTCAACTCCTCTTCTTCAGGGACCATCATGATCTGATTGTAGCCCATCCATAAACGAAAAGGCTTCGCATGCTACAGTCGAATCAATCATGATTTCAATAAGAGGTGAGGGAAAGTCGTCCTTGGGGCAAGCCGAATTGAGGTTGCGGAAGTCAATGAACACCCTTATTTTCCCGTTCTTTTTTTTAACTGGTACGGTATTGGCAAGCTATTTAGGGTATATCACTTTCCTAATAAACCCGACCTTCATTAATTTGTTAACCTCAACCTCAATCTGGGGTCCTATGTCCTGATGAAACTTCCTTTGGGGCTACTTCACCTGTTTGATATGAGGATCGATGACAATCTTGTGAGTCACCACCGTGGGGTTCAATCTTGGCATCTCATGGTAATTCCATACAAAGATGTCTTAGTTAAGGTGGAGGAAATTGATGTATTCCTTTGTTTCCTCTGGGTCCAGAGATGAACATAGAAACACGGGTATGTGATCTCCTTCCTCACTCAACTCAATTTCTATTAGCTCGTCCACTGTGGCCTAACCTCCATCTTCTAGTTATCATGGGGCAGGCTCCATCTTACTTTCATTGTTTGATTCTTGGTCATCATGGCTGCATGCAGATGTCATGGCACATTGGATCGTCTATTTCCTTTTATGTACCTTTGAGTCGGTCTCAAGAGTTAGGGTGTACCTGAGCCTTGAGTATTAAACTTCTTCTGGTATACACTTTCAACTGCTTGAAAAGGTGTTATCATCCCCTTCCCACCATTCAGGCCTTGATTGGTAGATGGGTCATAGTTCGTATTCCTCATGATCCGATGAGCCTGAGGGCTATAGAAGGACCATTGTGGTTTTGAGGCTCCGTCTTTCAAGAGACGAGCCTTATACTCTTCATGCCGCCCCTCCTTGACTGTCATCTTCAGGAAGGAATTGATCACACCGTCTCCAACATGGTACAACATCTTTTGATCAACATTCACTGGAATGATTATAGTGAGTGGCCTGGCTCCTTCATCAATGTCTAGGCCATTGAAAGCTTTAATCAAAGCTTGCCCAATCCCGTGATCTTCATCAGAGTCACTTTCACTTTCTGATCTTTCAGCGGAGAGAGGATCAGGGTTCTCGAGGTTGTAGAATTTAACATCTGCATATTGGGACTCCACTTTGGCGAATGGTTTTCAGTCTACATAAACCTCATGTTACTTCCCTTCGTGGAAATACTTGAAGCAATGATGCAGGGTCGAGGGGATGAAGCTGTTTTCGTTCAGCCATGGGTGCAGCTACAATACATTGTAGGAGGCCTTGATTTCGATGACCTAAAATGTCATGTAAGCCTCCAACTCACCAGTCCTGAGCTTCAATGTGATGCTCCTTTTAGCCTATTGGGTAGCCTGATTGAAACCCTATTGCACCATATGTCCCCCTTACTCATTCTGGACATCCATTCCTACAGACTTCAATGTTCTCAGAGGAAGAAAATTCACAGCTGATCCACCATCGATCATTATCCGATTGATGCGCACGTCGTGTAGAATCCCATCAACCATCAAAGGGTGGTTATGAGGATTCCTCCATTGCTGCAAGTCTGTATCAGAAAAGGTGACTGGCATAACGCTAGGTACAATTGCTGGGTCGAGTTCAACCTGATCAACTTCAGTCTGAAATTCTTCAGGAGATGAAAGGGCTCGTATCAAATTGGGTCGTAGTTCTTTTGAAAGCATGAGGGCATCATAAACACTTATAGCATCCGTGACTCTCCTTAAAAGGAAAGCCACGTTATAGTCGCTAGAATTTCCATCTAACGGTTGTTTTGACTGATCGTCAATGTTGGATGTTTCGATCCGTACCACTGCCGTAGGCATCACCTCATTGGGGGTGAAAACTTTGGGGGGCTTTATCTTTGCACTTCTCTTGCCAGATCTCAATTTCAATTGCATGGTTTGGGGCTTAGATTCAGCTTCGATTACTCAAGTCACATTGGTAGTTGTTTGAGGAGGGGCTTCATCTACTTCTTTTAGCTCATGAAGGCCATTCATCATTAACAGCCTAGGTATGAAATCATTTAAGGTAGGATATGGTCGTATAGTTGGTTGGGAACCTTCGTTTTCTCATTTCTTTATTTTCCTACCTCGGATTGTAATGCTTCCAGACACGAGAGGAGCTTCTGTGACTATCCTTACTTGTGATAGTGTCGTCTCTAATGCCTTTAGGCTGGCTCTTTTCAAAGCCTCAGCTTGCATGCCCTTCTTTTCGCTACGACTCACGTAAGTAGTCCAGCAGTGCTCTGAAACTTCCTCGGTGTCGACTAAAGAATTGAGGGTCCCAGAGTACTCTGAGCACAACTCAAAGAGTTCTGAGTGGGAACATCCTTCAACCTTCTCCACTATAGGGACCTGGTGGCACTTACGTTTAAGAGGGGCAACATCAGTGATTGTAGTCCCCTCATTTATTTGTTCTTGTATCAAGTCCTTCATGGGCCAACAGTCTTCCAATATGTGGATAGGGGAATTGTGATATCGATAATAAGAAGCTCCTTTAGGAGAAAGTCAGCCCACGACTATGAGGAGGTGGTCATATATGTCTGGCACCATGGCCTTATCAAAGTCGTAGGACTCTTGATATGAGAGGCCCTTAGTTGCCCACAAAGGCTTTCTATCATTAATCACATAGGAAACCATGTTGGCTGCCACAATCTCGACAGCTGGTGTTTCTTGCTCATCAGGTTTCAACTTTCCTTGATGAGATTCCTTGATGAGATTATCGATGATATTCTTTAAGGGATAGAAATCTTTTAGCACATTCCCTACCATTCGATGGTATAAGTAGTAATCGACTCGGTCTGTTTGACCAACTTGATCATGGTAACTTGGAGGGTGAAGCGTGATGGTTCCAGCTGCTAAAAGATTCTCCAAGATCTCAGGATCTTGGTATTTTTAAAAAAATACTCTTTGTAGATGCGCTTGGGATATCCGCCTCTTCCTCCTCTTCCTCATCTATGTGCTGATGTTTGTGGAGAATCGTAGCTTTTGGACGACACGTAGTTCTTTCCTCTCCCTTCTTGGGTGACCACAAAAGTAGTCAGAAGTTTTAGTTTGAGCGACTTTGGTTTTACCTTTATCCGCATCTCTCCTAATGGTCACCAACTTAGGGCCAAGTCTAAAACCCTCCAGAAGATTTTTGGGATTCACTGCATTAGTCACCAAGTCGCTAAAGCTCTTGGGTTTGGAAGTGTGCAGGGGTATTGTGATGTCAGTTCTTATGCTCTCAATGCACATGAGAACCTCTTAGGCTTTAGGGAGTGGAGTCGGTTGTCCTATGCTAAGATTCTACCACCAGGTGATGTACAACTGCATAGGTTCATGATCCTTTTGCTTTACATTGAGAAGTTCGAACAAGTGAACCTCTCTTTTTGTGTTCTGAAATCTCACCAGAAATGCCTCTTACATTTGTTTCCATGTAATCAGGAGGAAGTCATGAGAGTACCATGCGAAGGCTGGCCCTAATAATAATTGTACAAGTTGTCGCATTAGAAGGTTCCCGTTATTAGTTGTATCCACACACACTGACACGAAGTGAGCCAAATGTTGGTGAGGGATGCCTTGCCCATCAAACTTCGAAAATTTAGGATGCTGGTACCCCAAGGGATACGACACTTCATCGACATATGCTGGCTATAGTTTTGGATAAGTGTCACGTGTTTGTACACTCGGAAGGTGGAGCGCTCGCAGATTCTCCATCACTAGATCACGCACCGTTTCTATCGTCAAGGGAGTGTCAGTTGTGCGCGATGGTCGATGCGACATAGAATTGTGGGTAGATTGGTTCTCCATAGTTGGGTTAGAAGACTGCTGCCCTGAAGGGTTGCTGGGGTTAGGAGCTGCTTTGGCATCTCTCAAAGCTCCACAACTGATGCTTGGAGCTCCTCTTCTCTTTGGGCCAGTGCTACCCTAAAGCACACCTTCTCTTTGGACTCGAGTGGGTATTCCCTATCCCAGTCATTATTACGTTCACAACAGGGTGTTGCTCAAGTGGTCCGGTGGATTCACTATCTAAGGCATGAGGGGCTACTTTCGTGCCTTGGATACACTGTGAGTGATGTGGAGGTTCTCAACAGCTTGATGACACTTTGCTTTCTTTGCAGGACGCTTGACAGGTGGCAGTCCCTCATTAGACGAGAGAGATGAGATGTCATTAGATCCTAGGGCCATCTTACCCTTCGGGGTGTTCTCATCTTCATCGAGCTCTTTTATGGTCACCCCAGTCACATTACAAGACGATATTTCGAGAAGATCCTCTCCTAGATCATGAGAAATCTCCTTTCAAATTGATCAGGGTTCTTGGCCTTTTTGCGGTCATGTACTGTTCATACGACGCTGGTCTACCTGAGTGGCTTCCCTTGCTCTCTCAAAGATGTACTGGGTAAGGACCTTGTGTGCATGTTTAAGGACTATCTTAACATGCATATTTTGGGTTTGGTTGTACCTCCTGGATTCTGCCCTGGGGACATGGGGAGGCTTATAATCATTTTTTCTCAAGTCGCGTATATGACTGGCTATCTGGGAGAGAATGGCACGAGGTGATTTAGGAGTGTTAGCATCACGAGGATCTCTAACCACCGACTGATGAGTGTCATGCGAATCAGGCGAGTTAGCATTGCGAAAATTCTTAACAACCAGCATATGAGCTGCATACAGTGATCTAGACGGATTAGTATCACGAGGATTTCTAACCACCAATTGATGTGCATCATGCGAATCAGGCTAGTTAACATTGTGAAAATGCCTAACCGCTGACATATGAGCTGCATACGATGATCTAGACGGATTAGTATCACGATAGTTTCTAACTGCTAGCCGATGAGTGTCATGCGAATCAGTCGAGTTAGCATTGTGAAAATTCCAAACCGCCGACATATGAGCTACGTACGACGATCTATACGGAGTAATATTACAAGGATTTCTAACTGCCGACCAATGAGCATCATGGATAGTTGAGCACGTAACCTGTATGATTAAAGGTAAGAAATGGGACCCCTAAGGTGATTGAATGGAGGGCTAAGACAACGAAGGTTGTGGTATGAACCTCACATGCATGGTGTGACTACCCTTCTTTCTCGCAGAAACGACTGGCTTTGTGGAACGCGGTGGTAGTGCTTTTCTCAAGACACTGCGAGCCATAACACTGTTGTCGGCTCTTGTCTGTGGACATTGGGTGGGGTACATTAGGATTACCCGCCCAGAACCAGGTCCACCTGTGGCTGGGATTTCCGTGTTATCCTAGCCTTTAAAGTTCGTAGTTTGGACTCTTGTCCTACAATGGTTGTCTTTCTAATATACAGCCTAATCGCAACTTTATTGAAAGCAGATTGTCCCCTAATTGGGGAGGAGTGCAACGGGACCTCCATTGTTACCATCTGGAAGGATGTCATTATTGTAAACCAATGATTAACGCAGGGGTTCACTCGTTAAGGTGAATACTAAAGGCACAAGTAGTGTGGAAAAGATCGTTAATCAAGACATATCTTAGAGAGAGGGATTCAACTTCCTAAACTCTACCAGAGATGGCATGTGAATTACTCCCTAGTGGAGTCGCCAAAGATTTGGATACTTTGAAATGTGGATGCTTAAATGTGGAATGTTCAGACAAACATTAGACTCCAAATAGAAAACTAGAGGACATCACATTCAGGGCCAAATTCACCTGTGGACTTCATATCAAAAACACAGGCTTTTTATTTTATATTTATATTGGGCATTGAACAATTCCAGAGCAGTAATTATCTATTACAATTTACATCAACTAGAATAAAGAAAATAGGCCGAAAACCTTAAATTCTGGCTTTGAAACTTATACATTCGTTTTTAAAGGAAAAATACACAGATATATCAAAAGGGGAAGATAACGTCGAGGGCATATCGGCCTATATACCTGTGGACGTATGCTGGGGTATTATCCTTCGAGTCTGGTCTTCCTAAAAGAACAGGTCTCAAATGAATCTTAGGAAATGATTCTCTCCCTTCGTGTCTTGAATATTTCACTATTTTCCACTCTTAGTTCTTACTGAGATATAACCCTACAATAACACTTATCTCTATTTAACTGTGTCTATTAAAATGTGCTACCCCTCTTCAATCGAGAGGTCCGCTTTTATACTGCTAAATTATGGTATTTTCAAGGAATAACCATGCATTTTCCATCTTCGAATCTTCACCCTCCATCTTCATCTTGGATTTATCCATGCAATTGAATCACAGAGTTTGCAGGGTGTAGTCCTTATTTTCATAACGATGTTTAGATCTTTTCTTTATCTTTTCATGGCGCCAATCTCACTGTTGGGTTATTCACGTAGCTACAATCACTGATGCGTGTCTTTCAATTCAAACGTTCGAACCTTAAGATCTCACAGGAGAAAAATTATGGATTTTATTAATATCGTCATTATTGTTAGTGGCTGCAACCACTTATGTTGCTCAACTCAATCCATGCTATACCTTTTAAGGGTGATAAAGCAAGGAACCAAGAGTTCAACGATGCTGATCTTATGAGAGAACTCCTTATACTAAAGAAGAAAATACCCTCAAGGTAACTGAACGGCGTACGACCCATAAAGCTTTTAAGACCTTAACTGCCGGAAGATAATGATGATAGGTTAAGCCATCATCAGGCAGCTTGAGACTTCTGTTGAAACTGAGATGGGTTAAGTCACCTATGAGCAGCTTGAGAATGTCGTTGAGATTGAGATGAATTATGCTTTAGACTGTCATTGAGACTGAGATGGGTTAAGCCATCTTTAGGTAGCTTTAGCCTATCGTTGAGACTGAGATGGTTTAAGCCATCTTTGGGCAGCTTTAGACTGCCGTTGAAACTGAGATGGTTTAAGCCATCTCTACGTCATTTGTTGTGTATCTTCCATCTAGTGTTAATACTTAGCCTTATATGGGACTAAATAATATTCTTTTAAAACAAAGTATATTAATAACTCTTTCAGTGATCATTGGCACCTTGATCTTTGTTAAGTGTTCATTAGAATGTATCTGGTCTTGTTCATAACAAAAGTACACCTCACAGAGTAGTAATGGAAAATAATTCAAGTTATATGAAAAATACAATATGATAGTGCGTATATGCATATAAGTACTACTACGAATGTGGTTGTCTTCAATGCACTCCCACTTGTAGAAACAACTACAAGATGCCCATTTGTATGAAGAGCTACACGTCTATGACGACTTTGATAATCCAAAAATCGTTGCTCGGCCTCCTCCATAGTGGAGTAGGAGCGAAGCACTACATTTGAGTAGCTTAGCACTTGTCTGGAGAAATTCATAGCATTTGAGTTGCGGTGTAAACAACATACCTCTCTATCACCTTCCTCTTCCTTTAACATTCACTAACTTCCTCCATTTTATAGGCACAAATAATATTTACCCCCTTATTTCTATAAAAACAAAAATATTCATCTTTTAAACGTTAAACTAGCATAACACATACGCTATCACCACATAACTTTAAGCACTAGACAAAAGTGTTAAGACCATCATAAATTAAAAATAAATAAATTTTTTGAATTCTACCAATATAAAAGTGATCATCATCATAGAAGTTCGATTCATATGTCTCTAATGATGTAATCCATCATGTATTAAAACTTATATTTCATAATTTATTTCCACCTTATGTTAAAACCTTCTAAATATCACTATTAAAAAGGAGTGATAATAAAAGCATAAAAACACACACACATACAGATCAGGCAGAGGGGTTTTCATAGAATGCACACAAAACATCAAAATATCATCAATTTCAATCTCACAAATCATAACCAGAACCACAAAAAAAAACAAGAACAACAAAAAAAAAAAAAAAAAAGTGAGCTTGCAGTACACATTAGACAAAAACAGGACCATTCAAGAAAAGAATGAATATTGTCAAGCATTCACAATGATATAACTACAAAGTATCAACACACATTTAGGATAAGAAGAAATAATTGTATGATCTCAACTTTAAAACTCAGGGCAATTTAGTGGTAAACAATTAAGCTATTTGAGAATAGAAGGGACCGATGCAACATAAATGAATTATATAAGAACAAAGTACATAAGCTAGACAGCTGCACCTACAACTAACTAAAAAATACATTTTGTGGTTATGCTCTCATGTACTTGCTAAGGGACTGGTTCTAAACAGAGATTAATGGGGACATTAGTAGAAGTATCCCTACTTACCAGGACATTGTATAACTCAAAATGATGTACTAATGAAACTTTTAGAACCTAACATAAAACTCCACTCAACTTAAAATTATTTTTCACTTCTAGTCATAGGTTTTCCCTTCCTTCATTTTTCGGGTCTGGTGAGCGTGTGGTTTGGATCCTAGTTATGTACTTTTGCAATTTTTGTTTCAATTCCCACATTTTAATAATTTCAAATGTTTAACTCGGGCAAAAGAAAATATACTACCAAATACCCTCATACTTGACAAAAGTCTTTAGACAAAAAAGGAAGAAGTCGAAACTGAATCTGTTACTTCTTAGATAAAAACCAACACACCTGAGAAAAATACAGGATTCAATCTCACAAATCAGGTGATAGAAAGAAAAAAACATTATGAAGGATATAAAAATATAATACAGGATTCAATTTCACAAATCATAACCAAAACCATCACCAAAACACCCAATAAACAGGGCACAAATCCAAGAGAGAAAGAAAGAGTCGTACAAGAAAAGCAAAAGTAACAGTTGCCTAGAGGAACAAGATTTCTCAATGGCTTATGGTTTAAGGGTTCACAGACGAGAGCTTCATCACAAAGATAGGGAAACTTGGTAGAGAGGAGCAAACTTTCAACTTTTTTTAGGGCTCCTCAATAATTTAGGGCTTCATTGTAGAGAGAGATTTTAGGGCCTCAATGTGGTTTAGAGCTCTCTATGGTTTAAGGCTTATCTGAATTCTCTCTGATTTAGGGCTTCTCTCGTTTAGGGCTCTATGATTTAGAACTTCTTTAGGGATTTTTCTATGAGGGCTTCATCGCATAGCATGGGCTTTTTCTATGTCAGGGCTTCGTCTATGTGTTAGGGCTTTGTCTTTAGGGGCTCTTATTTTGAGCGGACCTCGAAAATGTGTCGAGAAATTATATTTGATGTAAAATTTCAGGTCCATGGGGATTAGCTCGTCCCAAAAAATTGTGGATTTGGTTCTTCCACTTATTTCGGTGGAATAAGCTTATCCAGCTTTTTGAGGGGAAAACACGGATAGGTTTATTCGTGGGACTATCTAATCCACCCCATAGCTACCCGAACGGTGGAAAAGGGCCGAAAACATAGATGACATTCTGCTGGAGGGCCCAATCCAGGTTGCCAAACGGGCCCAAAGTTCTCATGGGCCTTTCGACCCAATCAATTCGTCTTTTGACGACCCAATTTACGATGATCCACATCTCAAAGTTGCAAAGAGATCCATAAGGAGAACGCCAACATTTTCAATTAATTTACTTTTAGTTCATAGTTGTTTTTATAGTCTTTTAGTGATGTTCAGTATTTTAATTAAAGTCAAGGGCATTTTAAAGGCCTTTTATATTTTAAATTAAGTGAATGGACGTATGAGATAGTTTCAAAATATCTTAGCTTAAGTGGAAGTGGTTTTGGTCTTTTTATATTGTAATATAATAAAAAGGCCATGGGCAGTAAAAACAAGATATGAACAGTATCAATAAGCCCTATCTAGGGTTTTGGGGTCTCTTTGTTGTGCAAAGAAAGCTAGATCTACTCAAATTTGACATGTTCTGATAGTTTATTGAACTATTTTTTCATTACAAGTGTTCGAGCGTCGGTAATGTCTCATTGTACTATTCAAATCGCAAGTTTATTAACTTTTTCAAGGAGTTTCATGATAGGGATAGCAAACACTCTTAAGAAAGTGATCTCATCTACGATGAGCCAATTGATGAGGACAATTAAGTGACATTTAGTGACCATGGGGAGCTTTCTATGATCCATCACAGAATGATTACACCTCTTGTAGTAGACGAGGCACTGGGTAGCGACTTTCCTCACCAAATCCTTAATGATCAATGTAATTTCATGGGTGCAGTAATCTTTGACGAGAAATCTTTTGATGGAATGGTTGTCCTATATTTGGTAGTCAACCCATCTTTAACGAGGATCGTATCTTTAATGATGATTTAGTTTGGTGATATTATTTATGAAAGGCAAGGAAAATCAAGGAGATGGCGATGGCAGTAAAGGTGTTGCTGCTCTTGATGTCTTGCACGAATATAGGGGTATCATGTGCAGTGGTGCCCAAAAATTTTCTTATAAATTTTTTGCTAGTGAGTGCAATTTTGAAGGTGACCATCGAATGGTTGATTGTGATTCTTGATGTTAAGGTCCAACTTCATCGATTGTTTTTGTGGATTGGAGAACCCCTATATATGCGAGCAGAAGAAAGTCCAGGGGCTAACTCAACATTACTCTTGAGCCACTTTCAAATTCATGGTAGAGTACTCTTTGACACATTTAGTACCAAGTCTCTTGTGAAGATCCTTTATCGCAAGTCTTGTTAATGTAGGAGTCGTGACAATTTATCTATGCAAGGATAAGCATCCTATGGGAAAATACAAGTTGAATAACATGAAAATATGACTACATCCTAATGTCGCTAGGATGTTCTGAGAAGAAAAGGTAGACATTTTTAATAATCTTATTTTTAGTTTGGTTTTATTTTTACAGCATTTTAGTGATTTTCAATGTTTTAATTAAGGTTAGGGGAATTTTAGAGAATTTTATTTTTAATTTGAGTGCAGAGACATAGAGAGTATTCTACAATATTAACTTAAGTGGGGTAGTCTTGGTCTTTGTTCTTATGATGTAATAAAAAGCCTTGGGCTGTTTGGAATTCTATTACTTTTGGGGCATGAAAGCAAAAATAAGGTGTGAACAATACCAATGAGCTCTATCTAGAGTTGTGGTGCCTGTTTTTGTGCAAGGAAAGCTGGATCCACTCCAATTTGTTATTTTTTAATAGTTTATCGAATTATTTTTTTTCTCTTTTGTTGATACATCAATTGCTATTAGATCCTAGGGATTCGTCAATAACAAAACTGGAGATATACAACCAAGTTTAGAGTTTGCTAATTTTAGGCTATGTTTTGCCAAATCAGCCTAGAACTTTCTACGTCTAGCTAGGTCCTTTACCTAGGGTTTGTAACTTTGGCAAACCTATAGAAACAAGAAGAGGTCGAGGTAAAGGTGCACATATGGATCCATCTTGTGATGAGCGGAGAAACGAGATAAAGAACCTGATCGGTAAGTTCAAGAACTTACAAGGCGGCTTGCAGGCATTGATTATATACAAAATGAAGTTTTGTCTATCCAAGATGATGTTGAGTACAACTCTTTGTATTATCGTGCTCCACGGGATGGGTTGAATAAAGAGGAATATGATCAAAGGTATATGCGACACTAAATATTCATAAATCTAAAAGTAGAGATTTCTAAGTTTGAAGGATAGTCACATACCAATGGCTTAATAGATTTGTTAAACAAAATAAAGATGGTCCTTGATTATAAGGATGTGTCAAAGAATAAAAAGGTTAAAATTATTGCCATTGAAGAAAAGTACTTCAGTATGGTGAGAATAGTTAACCACAAGGCGAGAAATGGCGAGAAATCTTAAAAAATTATGTCGTGGAGTAGATGAAGAAAAATCTGAAGGCATAATATCTCCATGAAAATTATTTACAATATTTAAATAAAAAAATTCATGTGCTACATTAAAGAGATATGTTGGTGGATGAATACATAAATGAACTTCACTGTTTGATGCCCGTAGTGATGTGATGGATTGGGACGAGCGGTCCTTTCGAAGTATGAGAATGGCCTACATCGATCAATTCATGATATGGTAGTTTTGTAGCGGTATTGGACGCGTGATGAGGTATACAACCTTGCAAAGAGAGCTGAAACTCAACATAAATGACCCTTGAACAGATGGGGTATTGTTGCACATGACGGGGGAAATAGGGTAACAACCGGTTTTTTATGCCTTTGGAAGAAAAGAGAATGTGATGGGTGCTAGTTCAACATCTCTCACGACTAGAAGAATCAACTAGCAAGGTTCCCTGGGCTGAAATTGGGTGGGTTGATTTGGGAGTCGCACGACTTGAAAGGAGTGCCGACAGCATCATCAAGTGCTAAAGTGTTCAGGCATTGGGTACGTCTCATCACAATGCTCAAATCACAAAGTTTGTTAACCATTCTAAATAATTTTCATGATGAGGACCATGAATACCCCTTTGAAGGTGATTCCGTCTAGGATGAGACGGTTGATGAAAAGGACCTTGAAGTGACATTTAGTGACATGGGAAAGCTTTGGTCATCTAGTCCATCATGATTCCACCTTGAGAATAGAGGGCGATTTGGAGGTATAGAAAAATAAAAGATCTCATTCAATAGATCTCATATTGGTTCATACAATTTACAATTTACGACTGCATAGATGGTCATAAAACACTCACTCCTCACGTACTCTCTCTCCAAAATTTCACGTATCACTCAAATTAGTCCCTATTACAATTTCCAATCAAGCGGATATTATAAAGAATGAAGAAAGTGCAATACAACATCTCTTAATCACCATTCACCCACATAGATATTACTCATGAATTGACACAAACATTTAGAATGCAAAACATACATGAACTCAATCTCTGAAACAAATATATGCAACTAGTTTAATGGCATGGGAAGCCAATAAAAGTTTCTTAAATTGCCACGATGACTTCCAAGATACAAACTCTTGTTATAACTCTCCCCAATAGAGCAAGATAATGACACTTCGATTCATTCAAGATGGGAACGTAAACCAACAAATTTATACCACACGCAGATGCAAATTACTCTATCTATCAAAATCAAAGACGGGCTATTCGTGAAACCCATTTGAGAGGATATGAAGTACGAACAACATGGGAGATAGAGATTCAAAACTTAGGCACGAATGCAAGGGAATCTAGCCATGGGTGCTCCAAAAGAAATTGTATGATAAAAGAATCAAAGGATACTAGAATGATGGGATTCTAATGCTCACAGTTTTAAACCATATATTCTGAATTTTTAGCAAAGACACAAGGAATTGAATATGCTACCTCAAAGTTCTATGCGTGCAACCCGATAACCCTATGTATATAAATATGAAAGAAAATTCAAGAAATGAATAAAGCAAGGGACTTAATCTTAGTGATTTGTTGTAATTATAGCTATTCATGGATGCTTAATCGATGGATAAGAGCTGCCATAAGCAAGGAGGAAAGGACCTTCAATGGTTGCAAGCAATGGCATACTATTCACTCTTGTAAAATTAAGGAAACAAGGAGAAGCAATTGGGTGGTGCGAGCCACCTTTGGAGGTCTCTCTAACTCTCTAAAAATCTTCCAAGCGAATGAAAGAGGATAGGGCTAATGAGCTTACATAAATTGTTCAAGTGTGGATTTAAATCTAGATTTAATCGTAGCCATCAAATGAGTTATCCAAGATTGAGAGAGGCTTTGATCCTGGTCTTGCTCATTACAGTTTATGACTATCGTAGAAAAGTGAGATTTAATCACTATTATCGCCAAATATCCAAAATTCCCTACAACTTTCCCATGTGCACTTTTGTCATTGAAAACCCTAATTATTTTGGATGCCTTTTTATAACCATTCATTTTTCAAAATTTGATCATGGCCGTATATTAGAAATTAGTGGGGTATCCCACTCTTCTCTCTCTCTTCAATTTTTATAATTAAAAATTCAAATGGTTTGAAATGTCACTTTCACTCGAGACCACTCCTTACACATTATGTTATAAGTTATAGAAAAGGTTTAAATAAGGATGTAGAACTATGGATGCCTCTAAAAAATCCATTGGAAAAGGCAGTTTTAATGTTGCAAAAACTTTTTGATTAATCATCTCGACATCGAGATGTATAAATATGAAAAATAAAAGGATTTTAAGTCTCAAAAATAGTGTATTTTACAACATATTATCTACACCATCCATTTTCAAGATTTTAATATGTTTATAGATCTACTTGATTTTAACCATTTTTTAAATTTAAAATTTTATAATTAAATATAAAAATAGATTTTGATATAATCCTAAGAACATTTTACATCAAAATTATATATCATAATAATTTTAAAGGTGCACCTTACCTCTACACCTATGGATGCATCCGTATGCAAACTGCACCCTAAGTTGATTCACCACACTGATGAGGCTGTCATAAACCTTACTTCTAAACCAATAGAATTCAGTACGAACATAAACACCTTTTGACCCCCAAATTCATTTGTTGTGATTTCTAAAAGATAAATGATATTAAAAAACAACTTTCCCATGTGCACTTTTGTCACGATTATTGCCAAATATCCAAGATTGAGAGAAGCTTTGATCGTGGGAGTGATGTGGACACCCTATGGGGCCACCTCCCAAAGAGGACAGTCCATGTCACCTCTACATGGGAGTGATGTGGCACCTTATGGGGCCATGCATTTTGTATGGTGACACAAATTAGCCATTTATGTGCTACAGTTCACATGTGTAGGGTGTCCATAGGTGGAATTATATGTCAACAAATATTCGAAGTCACATTTACTCAAACTAAAATTGCCAATCAAATTTCGCAAAAATCATTATAAATCATTTTTAATCATTCTCCAAATTTACTCATTTGGCATCCAACAAACAAAATCTAAATAGAGAAATTAGTATCTTTTAGGAGGTTAGTTTGTATGTTACATATTCATTCTTATCCTCCGTCGATCATGCTGTTTGAATTGCTATTTGGGCTTTATCTTCTTATCTTGTTCTGAATTTTGAAATTTAAATAAGCTGCTTTTGGTTTCCTTGTATCGGGCGTCATTGTTATACGTCATATTTTGACGTACTTGTATTCCCAATTCGCCTAAGAAAGAGCCAGTAGCAACTTGGTCCTGACGGTACCCAAGATACCACCAGATCATGGGAACATTGCAAACTAAGCCTAAAATTATGCAACCTTGAAAAAAAGCACTGAAATGGCTTCAAAAGGAATAAAAAGGGTATTTTGGGATGCTCGAAGGACGGTCAAAAAGTTTCATTATATTTTGATATGATCGGGACAAAACTCAATTCTCAAATCCAACTCTTTTCATGCAAAAAAGATACCTTATAACTATAGCCCCATTTTCGGGGTTTTAAAACAGTACTAAACCACTACTATAGCTCTGGAGTGTCCAAAAACCCCTAAGAACCAAATTTGGGCTCAATCAGACCTTCCAAGTCTATTATGGGCCCAAATTCCTATAAAAGCAGGGGTTTTACACTATTGCGGTGCGGCTTCGGTAAACTAGTTTCCATTCATAGAAACTTAGTTCTATCTCGGGATGATTTTTAAATATTCGTAACTGATTCGTTTTGAAACAAGCTCAAATTCGAACACGAGATAGGTCTTGACGACCCGATCTTTTTGACGTATGGTATGCAATATGGTGTAGCCCGAGGCAAGAGAATCTCTGGAGAGAAGATGTGCCCAAAAGCATGAAAATTAGAATTTTGAAAGAAGACATCTCATACTGCGTGAAGTCATAACTTGAGATCTAGGTATCGGATCGTTGCAAATACGGGTCCATTGCGATCTCATCACGAAGGAGGATAGCTTGGTATAATTTTTTAGCTCAATTCAATGTTGGATAGCACGAATTTCAAGGTTGAAAATAGTAGGATTTCTAGGTCGCTGGTATCGCATTTTTCGATGACTTCCAAAATTTGGAATGTGGTCAAATGGAGATCAAATCGACCAAAGTTTAGTGCAGAATGATCATGACAATGTCCTCGTTCACGTGTGATCAAAATAAGGACTCGGAACATCATGGATCACAATGCATTGGTGGTCGAAGTTTATGGACTTGGCCTAATTTTTTGTCCTCGAGAAAAATCCGTTTCAAAACGATAAAAAGGCATCAAAATGTTTGTGATGGATCAAGCATTGATTCTACGAGGATTGATCGCCCGAGTCACCATCGAAAGGGTCCGAAAAAGCTCCCGAAGTCTAACAATGGCAAGAGGCCTCTCAAGGAAGGATGGTTTTACCATTTACTCAAAAGATCAAAGGGGTATTTTGGTCATTATGCTAAAAAAGAAGATTTTTTTCTAATTCATTTAATATGTAATTTTCAACAATTTGGTATAATTTTGAGCATTTCATCCATGTTTGGGGATTTCTCTATATACACAAGCTTAGGTCAATTATAAAATCGATCATTCGTGAATGAAATTGAGGCACTAGCTTGTGTCCACTTAGCTTTGCTTCTAACTCTTGGATCCAATGGTGAGGAGAGAGAAATACCCCTAGCCTACACCATAGTCCCTGCATCCCAGTCTAAACCCTAGACCACCCTAATCCGTACACCTTAGCCTACCCCGTGGTCGATACGCACCAACCTTGATTCGTGGCTAACTATTCTCTCTCTTGTGTGAAACAAAGGAGGCTAAGGTGACACACTTAGGCTAGGTCAAGCCTCAAGCCTACTCTCTCTCTCCTCTCTTTCTCCTCTTTTCTCTTTCTTTCTCTCCTAGCTGCATCATTCCCACACAGTAACTCAGAACCTTAGCAAACTTGCGGCTCCATCTCTTCTCCCTTTTCTCCATCTCTCTCCGTACACTTTTCTCTTTTACTGCAAATGGAGCTGCAACACCCCCGGCCCCGTCTCTCTCTCTCGTTTTCGTGGGCACATTATGTCCCAGAGTTGTAGAACCTATGGCCCTGCCTCTCTCTGCACATTTCTCTTCCTCACAGTAACTCGTAGGCGCAGCAAACCTGTGGCCCCATTTTTCTCTCCTCCTTCTAGTCTCTCCTTTGTTTTGAGCGTGACCATAGAAAATATGCGGCCCCGTTCTTTCTCTCTCGTACTACACCCTGTTTCATACGGAACCGCGGTTACGTGCACCCCCAACTTCTTGTAAACCCAATCTTCCCTTCATCTTTCCTTGTTCCTTCTTATATACCGATCGTATCACTCTATCTATCATACGCTCGACTCGATACCTCTTGGAGCAGCCTCAAGAATTTTAACACTCAGATTATCACTCTAACTTCCTCTCTATACAGTTGAGTCGAGTAGCGAGAGATGTACATGCTATCACCGTCACTCACTCGGGTGAAGTCATCCTGAGTTAGTAGTCGAGACAATTTTTTATTCTTTAGTCACTCTAATTGCCAAGTTTCGTAGCGTTTGTGTGGATAAAAGGATTTCTGTCATCACTTCTCCTCTATCTTTCCTTTGTTAGAGAATCCCTACTCGAGTGAACCATTATAGAGGAGTGCCTTTGAATTCATATTGCATGCTTCAGGACAAAAGAATGAGATGACGTGTTGATATTTGAGGATAGTTCGTGTCCAAACCGCGTTGGCAGATAGACGGAAGGCTTCGTAAATGTTCTAAGAGGACAACTGCCTGGGCATATCCCTAAACCCACAAACAATGAGGTAGGCACTTAAACATCAAGAAATCTCTTGTCAAAAAATCTCTCTCGTTGTTGGTTCTTATCCGCATCAAGAAGAGTACACATGTACGCTTAAAATGCGTAACGCGCGTGGACCCTCCACGATTGTTTGAGAAATGGTTTTCTCTTACCAAGAAATTTAGGCCCTGATCAGTCATTTGGCTTGCAAAGGCTTTCCTTGCTGGTAATTATTGTCACCCCTTATCTTTCTCCCTTTTGTACTTCCTCAGCACTCACCTCCACTAGCACCCATTCATATCATTTTACCTTTAAAAAAAAAAAAACACCCAAATAACTCCCCCCTCTCCTGAATGTTGTACAAATCTCCTTCATTACCTGAACGCGACATTCAGATGGGGTTTTAGGTTGTGTTTTTGTGATATTTATTAATCAAATTTTATTTTTCAAACTACAGCATTCTATGGGAAAAGATAAGAATTCGGGGTCTCCATAGGCTATATAAAGCACCACCATCAGCAGTTTTCCTTACCTGCTTTCCTTCTCCTTTCCATTCACCATTTCCTCACTTCACTATCTTTCTTTTATGGTCCTCACTTCACTATCTTTCTTTTATGGCTTTCTCCGATCACGCATCTAACACAGGTCACCCTAAGCATCATAGGGGAAAGGCCCCTCTCATTGCTGAATCCTCCGAGCTGCATGTTCAAGAATCTCTCTATGTTGAGGCAGACTGCTTTCCTGGCAACCCATACTCGCAACGAGGAACAAGTCCTGAAAGCACCTGCTCCTGTTTTCATCCTTTCTAATTTCCCCTAGAATTCGACGAATGTGCCTTCAAAGATGACATGGAGGAGATGGAGCACTACATGGTGGCCCAGACTTTGGGCCTTGCTCGGGCCAAGGAAATTTTGTTGAGCAAAGCTCGCGAGATTGTATCCTAACGAGCTAACAAGCGAAGGCTGGCCTACATGCTCTCAATTAATGATAGTGAGTTGCAAGATAAGGATGTGCAGATTTTTCAACCTTAGTAAAACCTTCAAGTCTCCCGCAAAGACACTCAGAACCTACTGAAGAAGCTCTTCTTTCCTCTCAATCCTCAGCTAGGTTCTGGGGTTTAGGAAGGACATTTTTTTTTTATGTTTTTTGCATGTATCCCGCAGGTTACATGGGGCTTAAATAAGGGCTTTTGTTCACATTTGCAATAAAATCTCACTTATTCTCTTTATTGGTGTATTTACATTTTTATTATTTCTTTTCTTTATAAATTCTTGAATCGGTGCACTACTTACCTTAAGTCAGAACATTCACCCGTGATGAACTTCTCACGGTACATGTACCAACCTTGTGTCTTCTCATGACGGCTACTCCATCCAGAAAGCATGCTTATTACTAACTCCTTACTTTTCAAGTGGGATTTTCCCTGTTCCATAGGTGACAATTGATGTTCTCATGTCAGTAGTAGTGTTCTTCTTTTATAAATTTGCCCGTTGGTATGGTGACCTTCTTCAACTCTTCTGAATTCTTTCTCCTTTCCTCCCTTCTGCTTCTCTGAACCATTGCCCTCCAACTTAAGGCACTCCCATAGTTCTTCCTCTCGATAGTTTTCTTAGTCTTGTTCTCACACTGCTCCATCTTTTCATAGGTCACTCAAGGTGAACAACCTGTAGCTTGAGTTCTAATGTTGATTCTCCCCTCAACCGGATGATATGGGCTCAAGAGGAGGTAATCAAGTGCCACAAGTGTTACTTGGTTGTGTTTTGAGTGATGCATCATCTCCAAGACCATCGTACCTCTGTCCTCTGGGAAAGTCTAGAGGTCTACTATTAGGTAGTTCGCAGGTTTCAAGAATTACACTTTGAGGCCCAACAAGGCCCTCATGCAACAAAAGAGGGAAAAAGTGGAGGAGATACATAGGAGAGGAGGAGAGAGTGGAAGAAAAAGAAGATGAGGATGAGGATGAGAGAGAAGAGGAGTTTGAGGAGGAAGTGGAAGATGACGATGATGATGGTGATTTTTACATCCCCAACCTCTACTTCTATGGGAATGAGGATAATAGTGCCTCGGACTATTTCGGTTGACTATCCTAAACTCCCAATGCTTACTCCTTCCTTCTTATTCTCTCTGTTCCCTTTTTTTTGTCTTTTTTTTTTTTAATGATGTATATCCCAATATGATTAATAAAATACACATTTTGGAATTGACTCTATTATTTCTTATATCTTTCTTTCACATCCAATTACGTCTATCAATCTAGCTTTAAGACAATTAGTTGTACTCATGCCAAAATTTTCCTTTCATTACTTGACTGTAATTCCCCTTTGTCTTATATTCTTAATTGGCCACTTTTTCTTTTGGTCATTTTGTCCCAAGGAGTTTTCTTTGAAATCCCTCACTTCACAAATCATTTTGATTCAAGGACAAAATGGTGCCACCTTTTTCTTTTCCCAAGGTCATCGATCTTTCAGCATTTCTTTAATTTTGAACCACCTATGTGGCTTTGAACTCAATTTTCTCTTCTTATTACAGGCTCATCTCTTTCTACGAAGGAGCATGACTAAGTTTCTTCTCTTTGAAACTCTTTTAACTACTTTGCCCTATTAGTGGTTTATGTTTCCCTTTCTTACTCTGAACTATCATTTCCGCATACCCCCTCTTTGACAATCATGGTTAACTACAACCAACTCATACCTTTACCGGCTGACGACAAACCCTTGGAGGCACACTGTGTGTATAAGGGGGTCGGGTTGTACCATCACAAGTCCCTTCAAAAGATTCAATACTCTTTTCATGGCGCCCTTTATTGGCCTTCTATGGTTACCTTCCCAACCGCGGATACTGCAAGAGAGCATCGAGAGGCGGTCACCAATTCTGCTTACCTTCATTTTCTTCATAGAAACAAGGACACATTGGTCAGGGCCTGGTTTTCTTGGTGAAAGAAAACCCGCTCTCAAATAACCGCAAGGGGTGCATGCACCGGACGTGTTTTAGACGTGCATGTGTACTCCTCTTTACGTGGATAAGAACCAACAACAAGAGATATTTTTTGACAAAGACATGTTTTAGGCACTTACCTCGTCATTTGTGAATTCATGGAAACACCCAGGCATGTGCATTCTTAAAACAATCACGAAGCCCTCCGGCTGTCTGCCAGAGCAGTTTGAACACAAACTCTCCTCAAATTTAATGCATCGTCTCGGCTCTTTGTTTACTCTAGGATTTACAATAGACACTCAAAAATGCCCCTCTATATTGGTTCACTCAAACAATGATTGGCTCGTAAAGAAAGGATAAAGGGGTAAAGATGACTGAGGTCCCCCTATTTGTGAGAATGCTATGGAGGTTGAAGATCAGAGTAGGTTAGAAAGTCCAAACTCTCTTAACTACCTACTCAAGATGACTCCGCCTGAGTGAGCGAGGGCGAGAGCATGTATGTGTCTTGCGACTAAACTCCACTGTACGGAAAGGAAGTTAGAGTGGTGATATGAGCTTTAAGACTCTTAAAGCTTCTCTGGGAGATGTCCAATTGAGCGTGTGATAAATATCAGGATGCAAGAAGAAAGGGGCCAAGAGAGAGACGGGCTCGCAGGTACTGCAGCTCCGAAATTTATCATGTAAGGAAAACGAAAGATGAGACTGCCTGGCTTCTGCGGTTCCGAGTTACCGCACAAGGCGAGATAGCGAGAGACACGAGCAGAGAGATAGGGTTGCAAGTGCTGCGGCTCCGAAACTTAGAAAGAGAGAGGCGTAGAGAGAAAGACGAGCCGCTAAGCTACTGCAGTTTCGAGTTACCGCACAAGGTGAGGGAGAGAGAGATGCGAGCAGAGAGATGGTCTCAAGGGCTGCGGTTTCAAAACTTGTTACGCAAAGAAAGAGAGAGGCATAGAGCGAAAGACAAGACTGCAGGGTTGCTGCGGTTCCGAGTTACCGCACAAGGAGAGGGAGTGAGAGACGCGAGCAGAGAGACGGGGCCACAGGGGCTGCGGCTTTGAAACTTGTTACACAAAGAAAAAGAGAGGTGTAGAGAGAAAGACGAGACAACAGGGCTGCTGCGGTTCCGAGTTACCATGCAAGGCAAGAGAGAGAGACGCGAGCAGAGAGGTCACACGTGTTGCGGCTTCGAAACTTGTTACGCAAAGAAAGAGAGAGGTGTAGAGAGAAAATTGGTCGTCAATGCAATGTGGTACTCTGAGACTTCATTTTGATTGCAAATTAAAGAGGAGACTGTCACAGTCGCTTTGCACCAAGTTTTGTCTGATTTGGTTCTTGCTTGCAGTATTTCAAAATTCGAGAGGTCACTAAAAAAGGGATTCTGTGACCACAAAAACATTTCCATCTTCAACCTTGGAATTTGCACTATCCGCCCTTCAATTGAGTGCAAACGTTGTACCTGTTTGTTGCCTTTCGTGACATAGTCACATCGGGCCAAATTTTGCAATGATCCAATGCACGGATCTCAAGTTATCAATCCATGAAGCTTGGGATGTATTTCTTTCAATGCTATGATTTTTTATGGTTTTGGGCTCATCTCTCTCTTGAAAATATTTGTTTTTGGGTCACGTCACGATGAGTGCCATATGTCAAAATGACCAGGTCATCGAGACTTAGCTTGTTTCTGAATTTGAGCTTGTTCTGATTCCAAACAAGTAACTTGTGGACTCTTGAAGATCATACTGAGATGTGAAAACACAGTCCCAAGAATGGAAACTGGTTTGGTGAGGCTGCACAACAATAGTGTAAGACTTACTCTTTTATGGCAATTTGGGCATAGAACATTCTTGAGAGGTCCGATTGAACCCAAATTTGGTCCCTAAGATTTTTACAACATTCCAAATGCAATGGCTATGGTATGGTATCGGTTTGAAGCCCCTAGCATAGGGCTGTAGTTACAAGGTCTCTTTTTGGCATGAAAGGAGCTTGTATTGAGAACCGAATTTCGTCCTGATCATATCAAAACTTAGTAGTATATGATGAAATATTGTAAGTGTCCTTTAAGCATCCCAAAATACCATTTTCATGCCTTTCAAAGCCGTTCTAGCACTCTTTCCAAGGTTTCCCACTTTTAGGCTTATTTTGCAGTGTTTCCATAGTCTGGTGGTGTCTTGGGTACCGGCAGGACCAGGTTGTTACTGGCTCTCTCTTTATGCAATTCAGGAATACAAGTACATCAAAAATGATATATAACATTTTGCCCCTATGGATGTTGCTCTTCAAGAGAAGCGAGAAGTGCAGCATTCAGAATAAAAAATTTTACCATCGAAGTTCATCTTTCGGGTCCTTACTAGGACATATTTATTGCCTCTCAAAAACAATTTTTCTTTTTAACCACTAGCGTTAGCACAACCCTTGAGGGGGAGATCATGCTAGGCGTTTCCATGAAGGGGTGACCGAAGTGGATTTCGACGATCGAGGGCGTTGCTTAAGGGTTTCCTTCCCAATGCTACTGGAATTTGTTTTCTGGGGGAGCGTGCTAATAGGGTGCCTCGTGAGTGGCTTACCATTCCATGTCAACAACACCTCCTAACAGTCTTGCTAGTGGATTCCCTTGGTGGGCTTTGCTCCAATCTAGCTGGTGGTAAATTTTAGCTTGAGTGGGTGCCTTGTTTAAGAGCGTTACCCCACATCCATGGTTTTCATTTGCAACAACTAAGGGCCTCTGGTGTATGTGACCCCAGTGTGGCAGAAACTTTGATTTGGCTCTGGGGCCGAGCTAATGGGTTCCATTGTTGGGCTTTGACCAGATCTAGCTAGTGGCAAATTTTGGCTCTGGGGCCGACTAGTGGGTGCCCTTGGTGGGTGTTTCGTCCCAATTTAGTTGTTAACAGCTGAGGATCCTTTAGCAGAGTCTGTCTCAGTGTTGTAGGAACTTGATTCTGGCTCTAGGACCAACTAGTGGGTGCCATTGGTGAGCATTTTGTCCCAATCTAGTTGTCAACAGCTGAAGGTCCATGGTGGAGGTGATCCCAGTGTAGTGGGTGCCCATGGTGGGCGTTTTGTCCTAATCTAGTTGTCTAACAGTTGAGGGTCCTTTGGCATAATCGATCTCAGTGTTGTAGGAACTTGATTCTTGCTTTGGGGCAGGTGCCCTTGGTGGGTGTTTGTCCCAATCTAGTTGTCAACAGCTAAGGGTCATTGGCGAAGTGGATCCTAGTGTTGTAAGAACTTGATTCCGGCTCTGGGGCCGACAAGTGGGTACCCTTGGTGGGTGTTTTGTCTCAATCTAATCGTTTAATAGCTGAGGGTCCTTTGGAGGAGTCGATCTTAGTGTTGTAGGAACTTGATTCTGGCTCAGGGGCTAACTAGCGGGTGCCCTTGGTTGACGTTTGGTCCCAATCTAGTTGTTGGGGAAAGACTGGTCCGGATTGCACCGAGTGCCTTCCAGTTTCTTCCTGTAGATAGCTGAAGTCGTCCTTCGTTAAGAAGCTAAATCAGCCTGTTCATTAGTCCAAGCACCTTTTTGGGTTTTCACTTGAATTGGGTAGGAGTAGTGCCATAAGAATGGTTTTTCACCAACACCTTTTTTTATTTTTTAAGGCTCTTTTACCCATGATATCGAGATCACGTCCGCCCTTTGATTTTCATTTTTACTCATGGTACCCTTTTGGGTTTTCACCATGCCCATTTTTCCTTGTCTGGACTCTTTTACTAATAGCTTCGTGGCCAAGCCCGCCTGTCATTTTTACTCATGGTGTTCCTACGGGTTTTCACCATGCCAATTTTTTGTCTTGGAAGTTTTTACCCATATCATCGTGGCTATGTCCACGTAAAAGCTTTCTTTTCATGATAATTTTCGTCACATCGGGCTTCTTCTTTTTGTTAAAGAGACTCCTTCTTGGAGGGGTTATGCTTGAATGGGGCTCACTGAGGCAGTGGATATCGCAGTAGAGCTGTCAATGGATTGAGGTGTGACATAGTCACGTGTTTGCGCGGGAAGGCACACCAAGGTTGCGATATACATGTGTTAGCGACGAGCTGGACCGAACCGTGGGAAGATGAAGCATTGTCAGGAAGGCGAAACAACGAGAGATTTGACTTGCGGTCAAATGCGACGTCACCAGGGAGGCGAAGTGGCGAGAGATCATTCTGGGGTCAAACGAGGCGTCACTAGGGAGGTGAAGTGATGGGAGATTGACCTCTGGTCAGACGGAGCATCACCAGGGAGGCAACATGTTTTTGTGGCCAGTCCGTGGATGAAGTGGCCTATAAAAGTGGGGTTAAAGGGAGACTGGGGCATTTTCTACCTTGGAATGCCCTATTTCTTCAGCTTTCTTCCTTTTGTAGAGAGAGAAAGAGAGTTTTCCCTCTTGGAGCATTCCTCTATGTTGCCATGTCTTAGCTAGCACCGACGAGTTTTGAAAGGTTCTCATGATAATCTTGTGATTAACGGTGAGCTCGTGCCTCCAGATCTACGTGGTTTTCTTGAGATTCTGAAAACTAAGTTCGAGGCTGTGCACAAGATTTTAAAGGTCATCAGACCTTAACCTAATCTCGTCCATCAGAAAATGATGACGGGTCGTGGTGATCGATGCTCGCCTATAATCCCTTTCGTGGTGGTTGGCCAATGAATAATTTGGTCAACTTCAATATTCAGCGTTTGGGCTAACTACCGACACGTCGAGCAGATCATCCTTTGCTTGGCTCTTTGCTCGTTGCTACTCCCTTAACCAGCATCTATTTTTTTTTTGGCTTCACTCGATGGTGAGAAGAAGAAAGGGGTCCTTTTCATTCTTTTCAAGTTCCCTTTGAAGAGAATGATATTACTCCTTTGAAAAGGTCATCGCTTTAGAAGGAGGCGACGCATTTGGAGGTTGTATCTCTGGATGGGTGACTTATTTCAGAACGGATTTATCTTTTTGTAGCTACTAATAGTTGTAATCGTGATTTTGTAATCGTTTTTTATTCATGAAATAAATCCTCAGTCCTCCTTCTTGCTAGGTGGCTTGTCTCTTCTTTTTCATGGTTTGCTCACCTTTGTTTCTTCCTGTGTTCAGTCCTTATCCCTCTTGATGGTTGGAATAAGAAATGGGCTCGTCGGAGACTTATTTTACTTGAGGGGCACACCATCTGGCTTGAATGGTTAGATTGCCTTTTTGGGTTTTCATCTGAACCCCTGGGTTGTTCGCCTTTTTCAAGTTTTCACAAGACCCTAGGTTTTTTTTTTTTAGACATTCTCGTTGAGGACCTAGTGTATAGCGCAAGGATTATGGCTCACTTGACTACCTACTGGGATCGTGCACAAATGTGTGCTGAGCGCCTACCTTGGTTAGGATTTGTGTGGGTCAAGATGGACTATTGTGTACCTGAAATGAGTGGTGTATTGCCAGAAATGCGCACACTATTAGGTGAACATAGTTGTGTGTGTAGAGTGATAGAACCGCGTGGTCTTCGTGTTGAAGTGACGGAACCGTGGGACGTTTCGTTTGCTTGCACGTCATTCCCTCATCAGTATAAAGATGGGAAGAGGTACCTTGTCCTTTTTTTTTGTTTTCTTTTACCTTAAGTTTTTACCCAAGTTAAAAAGCCCTAATTCTTTTCTTCCTGTGCCCCTTTTCATCATTGTCCTCGAGCGGAATCTCTCACCATCGAGTGTTATTGACAACAATGGTCAGTATCAGCTCTTGCCCTTCTCAAGGTATGGTCATTTCTCATCAATTTGGTCTTACTTTTCTTTTTGCTGCGTTTTCGTCCATTTTCTTCCCAATCCTTCTACTGATTTTCGAGTGTTTGGTCCACTGTTCCATTGCTTCTTTTGGAGCCATTCTCGCAGTCTTTTGAGCTTTGCAAGCATGAGTCACTTCACTAAAAGCTCTTCAATGCCTTTGGTTTCATCATGAGTGCCATGCGCATCTGTATTGCTAGTATTCAGGCATGGTCGTGCTTGTATTCGCACAATTGTGAGTCTTCCAATCGAGTTTTGGCTGTGAATGAATTCGCTCTCTGCCATGAATGCCTATATGAGGCACCTTGTGTGTTCCTAAGCCTTGGCAAGCCCTAATGTGTATGTGTTGAACCATGCTCGGTCTATGTGTGTGCTTTGATCTGCTTGTGCACATTATATCACGCACCTGTCCTTGCATGTGTTAGAGTTTGTGTTAATTCTTCACTTCTTTGTTCATGCCATTTAGCTGCACAGGAGCAAGAAAGCATCGCGCAACTTCTTTTTTTGGAGAAATCTGTGTAATTAAAGACTTTGGAAGTCACCTATGCTCATGTGAAGGGCGAGGTGTCTAAGGGAAAGCGTGTATGTGTCTTGGGTGAAGGGAGGGCGTGTATGTGTCTCGCGACTCAACTCCACTGTACGGAGAAGAAGTTAGAGTGGTGATCCGAGCGTTAAGACTCTTGAAGCTTCTCTAGGAGAAGTCAAATTGAGTGTGTGATAAATATCGGGATGTAAGAAGAAAGGAGCCGAGAGAGGGACGAGGTCGCAAGTACTGCAGCTCCAAAATTTAATACTTAAAGAGAGAGAAAGACGAGACAGTAGGGCTGCTGCGGTTCCGAGTTACCACACAAGGCAAGAGAGAGAGAGAGACGAGAGCAAAGAGATGGGGTCGCAGGTGCTATGGCTCCGAAACTTGTTACGCAAAGAAAGAGAGAGGTGTAGAGAGAGACAAGACCACAGGACGGCTGCGGTTCTGAGTTACCGTAAAAGGTAAGAGAGAGAGACACGAGCAGAGAGATGGGGTCGCAAGTGCTGTGGCTTTGAAACATAGAAAGAGAGAGACGTATAGATACAGACAAGGCCTTAGGGCTGTTGCAGTTCCGAGTTACTGCGCAAGGCGAGGGAGAGAGAGACATGAACCAAGAGACGGGGTCGCAGGGGCTGCGGCTCCGAAACTTGTTACACAAATAAGAGAGAGGCATAGAGAGAAAGACGAGACTGCAGGGCTACTACGGTTCTGAGTTACCGCATAAGGCAAGAGAGGGAGACGCGAGCAGAGAGACTTGTTTGCATAACAAGTGCGGTGGCTCCGAAACTTGTTTTGCAAACAAAGAGAGAGGCGTAGAGAGAGAGACAAGATTGAAGTGTTGCTGCGGTTCTGAGTTTCTACATGAGGCGGCAGAAAAAGAGGCGTGGAAAGAGAGACGAGGTCATAGGTGCTGCAGCTCCGAAACTTATTACGTGAAGAGAGAGAAAGAGTGCAGAGAGAAGGACAAGACTGCGGGTCTGCTGTGGATTATAGTTGTTGACCACGGGGTAGGCTAGGGTGCCTGGGCTAAGGGTATCTTCTCTCTCTCTAAAATTTTTCTCTCTCCACTCCACTAGATTCAAAAATCAGAAGCAAAGTCCAGCTAATGCCTCAATTTCATTAACGAACAATCCAGCCTTTTTACAAATGACCTAGGCTTGTTTATATAGAGGTCCCACCAAACATAGATGGATACTCAAAACTAAGCCTAATTATAATAAAATAAATTACAATAAAATCCCAAAGTTAGAAATAATGGACTAAATGCCCCTTAAACCTTTTGTGTTAATGACGAAACCATCCTTATTTGAGGAGCCTCTCGCCATTGCCATATTTGGGAAACTTTTTCGAGTACATGTGGTAATGATATGAACGATCCATCATCGTAGTCTTGATGTTTGTTTGATTCTGAACATTTTGATGTCTTTTGATCATCTTGAGACGGGCTTTTCTCGAAGGGTAAAAATCCGGCTAGATTGTGATCATTGGCCATCAATACAATGTGATTCATGGTGCTTCGAGTCTTCATTTTGATTTCAAATTAAAGAGGAGACTGTCATAGTCACTTTGCACCAAGTTTTGTCAAATTTGGTTCTCACTTGGAGTATTTCTTAATTCGGAAGGTCACCGAAAAAAGGGATTCTAGTGACCGAAAAAATATTTCCATCTTCAACGTTGGAATCTGCACTATCCAACTTTCAATTGAGTGCAAACGTTCTACCGGTTTGCAGCCCTTCCTGACATGGTCACATCGGGTTGATTTTGCGATGATCCAATGCACGGATCTCAAGTTATCGATTCAAGAAGTTTGGGATGTTCTTTCAGAGCTCTGATTTTCATGGTTTCGAGCTCAACTTCTCTTTTAGAGAAGCTTGGGTTCTGAGTCACGTCACGACGCGTGCCATATGTCAAAATGACTGGGTCATCAAGACCTAGCTTGTGTTCGAATTTGAGCTTGGTCCAATTCCAAACGAGCGACCTGTGGATGCTTGAAGTTCATCCCGAGATATGAAAACATAGTCCCAAGATTGGAAATTAGTTTGGTGATGCCGCACCAAAATAGTGTAAGACTTACCCTTTCGTTGGAATTTGGGCTCAGAACATTCCTGGGAGTCCGAGTGAGCACAAATTTGGTCCTTGAGGGTTTTTTGACATTTCAAATGCAATGGAGGTTGTCTAGTATTGTTTTGAAGACCCTAGCATAGGGATATAGTTATAAAGTTTCTTTTTGACGTGAAAGGAACTGGTCTTGAGAACAAAATTTCTTCTTGATCGTATCAAAACTTATCGGAGTGTGACGAAACCTTGTGAGTATCTTTCGGACATCCCAAACTACCCTTTTCATGCCTTTCAAAGTCGTTCTAAAAAATTTTCCAAGGTTGCCTAGTTTGAGAATTATTTTGCACTGTTTCCATAGTATGGCGGTGTCTTGGGTACTGGTAAGACCAGGTTGTTATGGCTCTCTCCTTATGTAATTCGGTATTACAAGTACTTCAAAAATGATGTCTAACACACATGACCACCATCGATGATTCTGGGTCAGAGAATGCTTTCTGATCCCAAACTTCAATGGTGTCCAGATAATCTTCACCGCCAAGGGGAGCATAAATACTTACGCGATTAGCTCTCTTGGTCTTCCAGGATACGTGTTTCACACCAAACTATCCTTGGAAATATTTTGCTTTTAGCAGCTATCCAATGTTCATTCTGGCCCTATGACAGTTGTTGTCATGTTTTGCGCGCTTTTTTCGAAACCTGGAGTCCTTCTACCAACACAAATGTTTTCATGTTTGGTGACATGAGCATCTCACTTTAAGATTTAAACTTCATCGGCACCCTCTCGTTGAGGGCCTACACTTACAAGGATTTTGCACCTTCCAACAAGGTTATTTACCTCTCCCAACCATTCGGGGCAAGCAACCTCCAGATGGGCTGAAGGACCTTTTTGTAGTTTATCAAAAGCAAACCAAGACCTCAAAGAATAATAAGGTTTCATTCGTGAGCTGGCTTAATCATTTCTTTAGTCAAGAGATAGAGAAAGAAGGCCTTGAAGATCCATTCTGTCTCACAAGCGCACCTTCAACCTTCATAATTGTTCCCGACAGCCTAGTTGGTTCGACAAGTTACCTAGCCACCTTCTTAACCCTTTTTTATGAGGATTATGGACATACGGAAACTTAAATAGACGCAGTGGAAGCGTTAACCCTTTTCAAAGATTACTCGCCCTTCTGTAACCTCCCTTTCCCGTTCGAGGGCACACACTGTCATCTGCATTCATGTATCTTGATGGAGATTATTAATGGGGCCCCAACCCTCACAAGGGAATTAGACTTTTTTGTGAGCATCAAGAGTTGCCTGCTCCCTCTGAGACAGGGTTTTACATGCCAGTTGGAATTATATAACCCTCACCGCTTCACGCTCCAACACTAGCTAGATCAGCACATACTAATGTTTATTAGTTTTAACAATTACAAATTTTTTGAAATCGATTCCCCAATTAGCAGTCTATGTGGTGACTGCCAAGGTCAGGATTTTTTACTAGAATATCTCGAGACTACCTGTGGCCATTGTTCTCTTGTTAATCTAGGCCAAACATTTGTTTATCCCACTTTTATAAGAGTCGGTTCCCCAACTGTGGAGTTCTCCACTTAGTATGCAAAGAAGGTCCAACCCTTCTTTTCTCAAGAGACATGGCTGCTAGTAATGACTACAGCCAAGTTAATAAGAGTAGGCCAACTCACTTTAAAGTCGATGGACATTTCAAACTATTGTAACCTTCTATCCTACTTTGGGTTATTCCCCTTTTCGGTCCGGGATGCGTTAGAGCCCTTGAAGGCCGACAAACCCTCATAGTCATTGATACTGAGTTTTCTTCCTTTTTTGATGATTTGGGCTAGGTCTTTAAGATTCCCCATTTCGAGCATCATCTTTCCATGGTCCTGCAATCTGTTGGAAATCGGCCATATTCTCATCAATATTCTACTAGGGTCAAAAAGTAAAGGGGACCCTGGGTTTGTTGGCACTGCCTCGTTCCACTTCTGATCCTTATCAGTAGGTGATTCCATCGGCATCTCTCCCTTTTCTAGTCGTAAGGAAAACCAAGAAGAAAACCACAGGAAAGAGGGTTCACTTGAAGCAAACTTCGAAGCGTATCTCCTCGTCATCTCCTAAAGGGGCTTGCACCGAAGCGACTTAAGCTTCTATAGAAGTTCCCACCATGGAATTTTCCCCCGGAGGGCTTAGTCCCTGAAGACTTCTCTACAGGAGACTTCGTAAGCAGTGAATATTTGGAGCATGTCATTCATGGTATGCTTTCTTGCCCTTGTAAAATATTAGAAAGAGCCTCCTCCATATGCGACTACTAAGGCTGATTCCTGTGTATCAACCATTTTCCAGAGAATACTATATGATTTTATTCTGTCTTGTAATAAATTAGGAAGAATTTCTCATTACATTAAATGATTGACACCTATTGTTCCTTTTCCAGAATTCCTAGTCCCTCTCCTTCTGAATAGTAAGATAGCAGCCATGATATCAATGTTGCTGAGCCTCCCATGGTTGAGAGTTGAGACTTCACTACATCAGACCAATAATTCTTGCAAAGGTTATTTATTTTCTCCTTTTTTTTTTTTGTCCTTTCTTACTCACGGCTTATTTCAAGAACCGTTATTGAGGACTCAGAGCCAACAGAACAACTCCTCCCCACAAGGACTACAACTGTTAAAGGACTACTTGTGCCTCTCTGTTATCAAACTCATGATGTTATCAGAGCTCTCAAACGCTGCACAATCTCTCAGCCATTTTCTGTCCCTCGCTGATGAAGCTGGAATTTCCAATGAAAGGGTCCGTAATGGAATGGAAAGACTAGCAGAGCTAGCTAGCAAGGCTCAAGAAGATAAATCTCTTCTTGCAAAGACTTATGCAGATGATGTTGCAGGGTTTGAGATGCGAGTTAGCACGTTCTCTGCAAAATATGAGGACCTCACATGCCGACCTACGTTGATCCTTTCTAAATTTTTTTAACAAGAACGTAAGGAGGGAAGTGCTTGTTGGGTTTATGTAGCCTTGAATGGCCTTATGAGTGTGTATTGAAATACTTTTATAGTGAAACGTAAACTCAATGGGAGTGTGGTCTCTCGAGGACCATACTAAATAATTAATGCTTGCTTATACCAGATTGTACTTATCGATCTAGGCCAGACGGTTGAAAAACCCAAAGTACCTGGGCATAAATAATTAACCGAGGAGGATTTTGGGTTAGCCCTTGATGAGGTAGGAGCTTATGCCTAGATGAGTGAGATGAGGGACTATGGGACCCTTGTGTGTGATGGTAGGGCTACTGAGACGGGGGCCAAAACCTCATCCATGTTCTATCACACGGCATGCATATTGATAGATTGTTAGGGATAGCCAGATATCCACCTTTGGGTGAAGCGAATGCATGTGCGAGAGATACCCCAATGCGCCATAGAGTTGTGGTCGCATCAAGTCGTGGTGACCTTGACTCGTCTCTAGGGGAGAACCTGTAATCCACAGACTGGGATTGTGACCCCATGATTCATCGACCTGACTTTGGTGACCCTCTAATGAGCCCCTGCTTGGACTGTGGGTCATGAAAAATACTGGGTCGGTTCGATAAAGCTAGTGTGGCTTGTAGTCCACAGTTGAAGGTGGAGTACCCCGTTATTACAGATTGGATTCCTAAAACTATATGGATCATTTTTCCATCATATTATTTAATGATTTTTATTTTATTATTGAAATTATTTTAGTTTTATTACTTGAATTTTTATGAATCTCTCAATATTTTATTTGTGATTTTTGGACTTATAAAAATACAGTTATTGTTAATACGAAGTTATAAAAATTCAAATATATATTTTAAATTGTTTTATTCAATTTTAAAAATAATATTTTTTTTATAACATTCCATGGGGACCTATAGTGCACATGGGCCCACCATGTGGCATGTGGGTGGGGGCCCACATGTGCCACAAAAGGGTGGCATGCCCCAGCCTCTTTGGATTATCTTATTTGCTTTTAAGATAAGGTTAGTTAGACTTATGGCATGTGGTCAAATCTTGAAAGGGATATATTGACCATGGCTTTATCTATTTTGTAGCAAGTTTGTTTTAAAGAGATATGGTCAATTTCAATTGCTATGGATCTTACCTAATTTATATTTGGTAGTATTTATCTACTTGATATTATTTAACATATCCTTATGGAATATGTGACATGGATCGTGTAATTCTATAGAATGCATGATATTTATTTTATTTAAATATATTGATGGAAAATTGGTTGAAGGAAAGGGGGATGATGGTCCATGCACCTTCCATAATGTTGATGGCCCATCTATGGACTTGATGGCTCAGATCTCGCACCCCACAAGTCACATTGATCAACGGTCTAGATTCAATCTCATGAAAGAGGCAAACTATGGGAAAACCCTAAGAAACCCTAAACCTAAATATTTACTATAAATAGGGGTGCTCTCCCCCAATCTCAACACAACCTCTCTCTCTCCCATAACCTCTCGCTCACCTCTCTCTCTCCTAGAGGGACACGCCCCAATCTCTCTCCTCCATCTTTCTCTCTCTAATTTGCTCTCTTCAAATTTTAGGTGGTACTCTCTCTCCTCTCTAGATCTAAGTTGATCTAAGTTAATTTTTGGGGTTAAAGTTTTAGTAGAATTTTTAAGGGGTGATTATCCAGTTTGGCCAAAATTAGCTACCTCGGTTCGAGATTGAAGCTAGACCACAAATCCCATGCCATTGGATGTGGTGACTCAGTGTGGGGTGTAAAAAGTTGAGGTAATCTCTGACATCTTTTCTTTTATTTATTAAGGTTTTTTATTTTATATTCTCAAGCACAATATTAAGTTGTACGAATGACATCAAGTAGTTGACATTTATTTGTTTTTTAATTTCTATTGTTTGTAATAAGACCATAAGTGAGTGATTTTGTTGCCAAAATTATAGGGGGTGATTATTATTAAAATAAATAAATAAATAATTGTATTTCCCCAACAAAAGATCACATAGGTCTTTCTTTCATTGGTATCAGAGCTAGTTTTACTTGATTGTCATTAGGAGTATTTTCTTATTTTTGTATGAGAATAGAAATATATAGCTTCTCGTACCTTCATCTCTTAGATCCTGAAAATCGAAAGGTTTGATGGGACCAACTTTCTTTCATGGAAAAGAAAAATCAAATTTGTGCTTTACGAAGAAAACTTGCATGAGGTACCCTTTGAGGACTGACCTCGTCGTCCAACTGACGACTCATCTCAAATAATCAAAGATGAGTACTCCAATTGGAAGAGGAGGAACTTGAAATGCAAGCACATTATTTTATGTGCCATGACTAACACATATGCTTTTGAGTACGAATCAATCTATACTACAAGTGAGATTTTTGATAAACTTGAAAGAGAGTATGTTGAACCCTCTCTCATGAAGAAAATTATGGCTATGAGAAGGTACAATGATTTAAAAGTGGTAGAAGGTACCAAGTTTGCAGATCATGTGCACGTGTTTCATGCGCTAGTCAGAGATTTGGAAGATACAAGCATGAAGCCCAATGAATCTATGCAAGTGATTCATTTAATTAATTCTCTTCCTAATTCATAGGAGACTTACATATCTTCCATCTCTGCTAGAAGAAATGCACCAAAATTGGAGGAACTCATCACGGCTATCAAATCTGAAGAAGAAAGGAGGATTTCAAGGAAAACCCAAGCGATACTGTGCATATGGTAAAATCTCAACCATCTTTTAAATTTAAGAAAGAAAAAGGAAGAAATACGTTTGAGAAGAAAAGATATTTCAAAAGAAGATATTGAATGACATCCTAGAGACAAGGCTAGGATGGTTTGAAGGGGGTCCGAGAAAATGATAGAAAGATGAAAGATAGACCTATTTCGAATATGAACAGCTCCTACCTTTGACAACCATAGAGGGAGGTTAGGTAGTCAAACCTAAAAGACCGCAAGTGGGAAGTACAAAGTCCGTAAAGGGGACGAGAGATGCCGCCTCTTCTTTTTGTTCTTTCTCTAGAGCACTCACTTGCTTGTTCTTCTCTTCTTTTTATGGGCAGGGGCAGCCAGCCTAACACTGACTCAATGGGCACTACTGGTACTTACTGTAAAAAAATCTACTTGATGAAAAGTGAAATTAATTAAAGACTTAACTTAATAAGTAAGGTTAGCTCTTCTTAGGTTCTCGCATCGCATCGCATGCTTCAAAAACTTGTGCTTTTATGTGTTGTGTTGCAAATAAAGCACCCTAAACAATTGTAAGTTGCAAAAAGCCCTCTTTTAGGCTTTGACAAGACCTGGCTACCACTGGCAAAGCAAGACAACCGAAGCTACTAGTAGTCCCGGTTGGAATAAGGGAGCAAAGAGAGAGACTCAAACTTGTTTTATTTGCAAGAAGGTGGGCCACATAGTCAATAGTTGTCGGTTCAACAAATCAAGTGGAACTAACAAGAAATTAGTATGTGTAGTTTTCGAGTCCATGCTAGCTGACCCCAAGGGAGCTTCTTGGTGTCTTGACTCAGGGGCTACGGCCCATGTCATAAACACCAAGGAAGGTTACCGTTCTTCCAGGACAACAACATCTTTATATGAGAGGAAATCAGAAGACTGATGTACTTGGAGTTGGAGATTTTGAGCTGAAACTGAAGAGTTGGAGCACATTGATCCTAAAGCAAGCACTTTATGCTCCTGATATGAGGAAGTGCTTGGTTTCGGTTCCTAAGATGTCTATGGCTGGATTCATAACCACTTTCATTGGGGAGAAAATGGTGGTCAAGAAGGGGAAAGATGAGATCATGACTGGACGACTTGCAGACAGACTATTTACTATTGAAATAAAAGAGAACGTTGCTTATGTCTCGTCCCCTAATGAATTAAATGTTACCCTATGACATATGAGGTTAGGACACATTAATATCAAACGAATGGAAAGATTAAAAGGGGACGAGATTCTTCAAAACTATAAGGGAGATTTATCAAAAGTGTGCGAGTCTTGTGTGTAAGGAAAATTAATAAGAAGAAATACCACCAGGGCAAAAAGAGCTACTAGCGTATTGAAAATCATTCATAGTGACATATATAGACCTATGAATGTGACCACCAAAACTGGAAAAAGATATTTTATCTCTTTTATATATGACCATTTGCGATATGGCTATGTGTACCTTATTCTTGCAAAATCAGAAGCCCTAAAAAAATTCAAAGAATATAAAGCCTTAGTACACATGGGCCCACCATGTGGCATGTGGGTAGGGGCCCACATGTGCCACAAAAGGGTGGCACGCCCCACCCTCTTTGGATTCTCTTATTTGCTTTTAAGATAAGGTCAGTTTGACTTATGGCATGTGGTCAAATCTTGAAAGGGATATATTGATCATGGCTTTATCTATTTTGTAGCAAGTTTGTTTTAAAGAGATGTAGTCAATTTGAATTGATATGGATCTTATCTTATTTATATTTGGTAGTATTTATCTACTTGATATTATTTGACATATCCTTATGGAATATGTGACATGGATAGTGTAATTTTATAGAATGTATGATATTTATTTTATTTAAATATATTGATGGGAAAATGGTTTATTGAAAAGGGGATAATGGTCTGAGCACCTTCCATATGTTGATGGCCCATCTATGGAATGGATGACTCAGATCTCTCACCCCACAAGTCACCTTGATCAACGGTCTAGATTCAATATCATGAAAGAGGCAAACTATGGAAAAACCCTAAGAAACCCTAAAGCTAAATATTAACTATAAATATGGGTGCTCTTCCCCAATCTCAACACAACCTTTCTCTCTCTCCCATAACCTCTCTCTCACCTCTCTCTCTCTTAGAGGGGCACGCCCCACTCTCTCTCCTCCATCTTTCTCTCTCTAATTTGCTCTCTTCAAATTTTAGGTGGTAGTCTCCGTCCTCTCTAGATCTAAGTTGATCTAAGTTAATTTTGGAGGCTAAAGTTTTAGTAGAGTTTTTAAAGAGTGATTATCTAGTTTGGCTGAAATCAGCTATCCCGGTTCAAGATTGAAGCTAGACCACAGATCCCAAGCCATTGGATGTGGTGACTCGGTGTGGGGTATAAAAAGCCATGTTGAAGTAATCTCCGGCATCATTTCTTTTATTTGTTAAGTTCTTTTATTTTATATTCTCAAGCACAGTATTAGGTTGTATAAATGGCATCAAATAGTTGAGATTTATTTTTTTTGGAATTTCTATTGTTTGTAATAAGACCATCTGTAAGTCATCTTGTTGCCAAAATTATAAGAGGTGATTATTATTATTTTAAAAAAAAAATTTATATTTCTCCGGCAAAAGATTGCATAGGTCTTTCTTTCCGTGCCCACACCTCGACAAACACCTACTTGAACCTTGACATACACCTACTTGAAAGAAGTTGCAAGTTTGAAGGAAGACCTTAAAACGATAGAAACTCACTTCATGACCACTCAAGCGACCCATTGTAAAGAACTCGAGGTATTGCGCGTGTTAAAATCTTGAGCTAAGGAACTAGAAGAGGCCAACGGTAGGGTTAACTTAGCTTCGCAGGACGCCCTTTCAGCAAACGAAAATTTCCTTACGGGTGCAACCTAAGCTAGGGCATCTTATAATAGCCTCGTTGCAAAGATATGAGGCATCAACAAGATTTTGCTGAACCCAGGTCGTAGACAGAAAATTTTATTTTTGTTTTTTTATAGGAACATGTACTTATGTGCCACTTCAATGAATTATTTTTCGGACATGTATACGGTGTATTTTTTTAAAAGGTCATGTGGCCGAGACCGTAATGCTTTGCAGTTCAGGATCTTGCAGCTAGGGTCGTACTACTCTAGGGATACTATTTCTTTAAGAAGCGAACCATTGATTGGGGGCAGAGTTTTCTCCAATATCCCGAGCAATGAGGTAGGCACCATTAGAGTAGGCCTTCTTCAAGACGCAGGGGCCTTCTAATTTAGGTTTAAACATTCTTTTCTTCGTCATTAGCTGCCTTACGATAAAACATTCCTAAATGTTTTGTTGAATGCTTCTACCAATCCATTCACTCCGGTGTTTTAAGCGATGGTGTATCTCCAGTCAATGTTATGAAGAAACGAAAAGCAATCCACAAAAACTAGAAAGAAGAAACAAACACAAAAGAAAGAGACAAACAACCACAACGCAATGATATACGTGGTTCGGCAACGTGCCTACGTCCATGGGGGTTGAGAACTTCTTTACTGGCAATGGAGAATAGGGTTACAAAAAGCTCTTTCCCTCACGCCTCTCTGATTACATAGCAATATGCGTTTTTGCCCCCTTAACCCTAGATAAACCCCCAATTGCAACAATATATATCGGGCTTCAGATAGATGGTACAAATTATCGAAATACCCTTGTACGGATGGGCCTTCGGTCCTTCGGGCTTTTAACGGCCCTCCAGAGTCGTCTTTTTGAATCCACCTTTGCAGATCTATTTCCTCATAATACAAGACATCAATCCTCAACATGTTAACCTAATTAACTAAATGGTCGATCAATTGGTTTTTGAAAGGTGTCCCATTATCCAATATGATCCTATCTAGGATCCCAAAAATGATATATTATATGATTCTTAATGAAGTTCTCCACTGCAATAGCAATCACCTTTCTTAGTGGGACAACTTCAACCAATTTTGAAAAGTAGTCTATTGTCACCAAGATGTACACATGTTGTTTTGACGACATACGATCAATTGGGCCTTGAACATTTATTCACTCAAAAAAAGTCCACTTTGTTACTATGGGATGAAGAGGCTATGGTGCCTTATGTATGAAATCACCATGGATTTGACAAATATGGCACCTCTTGGAAAATTGGATAGCATTTGATACCATGGATGGCCAAGAGTACTTGAGCTATTTTAACGTCTCATATAATTTGGGACTTGATTGTTGCAGATTACATACTGGCTGTACAAAATATACTCCAGCACCTGTAGATGCCAATCAGTCATGTCTACATTTGAACACATCTTGTCTGGTCTACTTTCCCAAATGGGTAAGATGGGAAATCTTCCTCTAGGGTTCTTTCTACATCATTATTTAGTTCCATGCCAAGATTTTGGACCCTTTAGATCTATATTGGGATGCGTAGTAATTGTCCTTCTTGTAAATGAAGCTGCTATCATGGTCGAAGCATTGGCCTAATGATTAAGGTGTCAGGTAATGTGTTCAATATTCACCTTCTCAGAAGTAGCTAGCTAATGTTTGGTTGTGTTGAAGTAAGGTACCAATTCAGGCTTCCTTACCTCGTACACTCCCTTCAACTGCCTTATCACTAACTAGGAATCTCCTAAGACGTTCAAGTGTTTGATTCCCATCCCACTTGCCATTTCGAGCCCTATTATTATGGCCTAATATTCGGGCTCGTTGTTCAAGCACCCCTTCTACAGCCCAAACATGAAGGGTGTGTAGCTTCCTTCCAAGGTTATATAGAGGATTCTCTAGCTCCCAAATTCTAGGAAACTTCATCTAAATGCATCTTCCACTCAAGGGGATATTGAACCTCCAAGACCTTGTCGTCTGGGAGGTCCTCTCTGATTGGCTCACTATCAGGTAGGAGATGAGCACCAGAAAGTCTGGCAAGGCTTGTCCTTTATCTGCTTCTTGTGGTACATAAGTGATGTCGAGTTCGATCAACAGTAGCCCACTTTGCCAATCGGCCAAAAAGTAACAGACAAGTCTTGAGATATTTAATATGGTCAGCTCGAGAAATAAGCTGAATGGGATGCTCTAGAAGGTAGTGATACAACTTTTGCACCACAAACATTAGAGCTAAGGATATTTTCTGGATAGGGGAATTGTTATGCTTGACCCCAGTCATGGTCCGACTCAGATAATAAAGTGCTTCTTCCTTCCCTCATTATGTTGGGATGATAAAGCTTCTAAAGACCTTTCTAATGTGGCCACATGAAAGATTCAATGCCTATCTGGCACTGACGCATTCAACAATGGGTGGAAAGGCATGTTTTCTTCATAAGTTTTGAGAATGGTTGACACATTCCAAAGAGGTTTGAGATAAATCTCCAGATTTATGCCACCCTTTCCTGCAATGATATTAGCTGCGTTATGGTTCGACAAAGGGAATCTCCTAGACAGGTTTGATATTTAGTAGGTCAATTTCAATTCCCCTATGCCTTACAATGAAACCCTAAAACTTACCAGACCTTACTCCAAAGGCACAATTCAAGGGGTTCATCTTGAGTTGGTGCTGTCAGAGTTTACATAATACCTCCTCCAAGTCCCTTCAATGTGTGACGCAGTTTTTGGACTTCAGTACCAGGTCATCAACATAGCCGTCTACCACATCTTGCAAGATATCCTTAAAGATGACGGTCATTGCTCACTTATATGTTAAATCGGCGTTCTAAATCTGAATGACGTCACTTTGTAGGAGATGATTCCCTTGGTTGTTTAGAAGGTCGTAAGTTCTTCATCTTCAGGGTCCATTCAAATTTAATTGTACCCCGAGTAACCGTCCATAAAGGAGAAGGTTTCACAAACAGCAGTTGAGTCTATCATGACTTTTGGTATAGGCATGGGGAAGTCATCCTTAGGGCAAGCTGCATTTAAGTCACTATAATCGATACACGCTCAAACCTGTCCATTTTTCTTTTTAACACGAACGACATTAGCTATCCATTTAGGATACTGAACTTCTCTTATGCACCCTGCTAAGAGGAGTTTTTCAATTTCTGCTTCTATCTTTGGAGAAATCTTAGGTAGGGGTGTACTGGCAAACGGTGGACAGTGATCGTTAGATACAATCCCAACATCTCTTTACATGTACACACAAATACATCCTTGATCACTTCCAAAAGTACAACATATTTCTCCATTTCCTTTGAGATTAAGGATTCATTGAGGAAAGTGGGACTAGGATACTCTAGGTTCCCATGGTCTATTTTAACTAATTCATCCACAGTGGCCTGACCTCCTTCCTCAAATTTCTAAGGGGTGTCCTCTGCTTTTGCCACTGAGACATTTTCATAATCAGCACCCTCCTTAGCTTGTTCTTGAGAATCCATGGCAAGATAGAGCGAAGGCCGCAAGGGGTTTTCTTCCCAATGTGGAAGGGACACTAGTGGCTTGTTGCCACCAGCCCCTGCTTCCTTGAGGGCTTCGTCTGACCAGTGTTCGTAAAATTGAACTGGAACGGTTAACTGGACATAGGGACGGAAGCGGTTTAACCGACCTAACCACTAAACCAGCCAATTCAACCGTTCTAACCAGGCAAGTCTCGGGCGGCCAAAAAAATAGTTGAAAAGAATAAAGAAAAAGATACAAAAAAACATCTACTAAAATATGAAAAGCATATAAATAATGATTAAAACAAAACACATTCAAACGAAGTTGAAAATTCATGAAAAACATGGATTTTAAAAGTGAGTATTAATGACGAAAATAATTTTTAATATTTACCATAATGTAAAAAATATCAAAACATGTATTACAAATCAAATTCCTTATTTTTTGGATTTTATATACATTTTTTTTAATTTTTATTTTAAAATACCGACCGATCACCAAAACCGCCTGAAACTGGAACTGATAAGGGACTGGTTCCGATCTAACCGGGCGATTATCGATTAGATCGCCCAATTTTTCTAACAATGCGCCTGACATAATGAGGCTAGAATCCTCATAGGGCTCATGTTCCCTTTGTTTAAAACTCAGGGGTTCTCTTGGGTTGGAGTTAGAGTCATACCACTAATCGTCAATCGCAATCTTAGTGACATTATTAGTTGTCGCCCTCCCTGGTTTTATTCATATCTCAAAAGGGCAAGAATATCCTACCCCATGGTTGACCTTGTATTGGAGACTATGTTCTTCTGCAGCCTGAATGGTGCAAGTAGGCCTTTGTCAACCCTAGCTCTTTGCGAAAATGAAACAAAAAGCCCGTTCTTAAGACCATGAGTTCTTCTTTTTTCGTGTTTTTGGAAGAAGAGATGAAAACACGTGTTGCGCCCCTTTTAGAGTGCGTACGTTTGTGCGTACGACGGTGACCCTAGTGCCCATTAGGATAAGGGTTGGGTGATGCGGTGTGTGCGGTTTGAACCAACGAAAAAAAAGATTTGAGGTAAGGCTTATCTTGTGATGATAGGGTTGAATGCACCTGAGCAAGTTTGCTCTCTAAGATCCCGCAGAAAGACAAGCTTGCCCTCTGAGATCCTACCGCCTTGGAGCACCCGCGGAAAGCCTTAAACCTTTTGGCTCGGTTTGGACTCGATTGATGTGGGCACTAGAATGGTTCGTGTCGTGTAGATCTTTAGATTAATCCCTTAGGCTTGGAAAGGTATGTGATTGAGTGAGAGGCTTGGTTGCGTTAGGGATGAGTCTAGATTAGTCTTAGTGGGTCAAGGTTTGGTAGGTTAGGCTTAATAGGTTAAGGTTTGGTTAGCTAGGCTTAATGTGCCATGGTTGGGTAGGTGGTTAGGCTTAGAGTGAGCAGGTTTGGTGGGCCCTGGATGAAGATCCGAGGTCTTTTTTGGGGAGTTTTTCAGTTATTTTTGGCTTCTGATTTTTCCATTTTCTCTTAAAAATATTACTAAAAATTTACACGAAGCATCTTATAGTCAAAGTAAGCAGATCTAAAGATCGAGGGCCCCATGGTGGGTGCCAAGCTGTTTACGGGCTAATTTGGATCGATCTCTTATGTGAGATCAACTCAAATTCTTGCACGACAAGTTAAATTTTTAGTTCAGTAGAGAGAGTTGGGTTTGCTCAAATTATAGATTGAGAAGCATCGCAGATTGACCAGATCCAGTTCTCTTCTAAGCCTATTGGTAGCTCCAACTTCAAGATCTGTTTACTAGACCTTAAAAGGCTTAAATTCAATATAAATCCAAAACTAAAGAAGTAAATAGAAAAATAAAAATAAAACATAAAATAAATAAATAAAAGAGATAAAATATCACATACCTAAGAAATTTGGAGTTAGGGCTTGTATCAAGACCGTAGGTTTTACATCTTTGGGTGCCTTCCCTTGCTTTCTAGAAGCATGGCTCTAAGGGTAATTTGGATCTGGGAGAGCTTGTTTTTAGGATTTTGATTTGTTGATAAAGTTTGAGAGGATCTGGGCTTAGGTTCTCTAGCCTATCATTTTCTAGGGATTTTTTCTAATTTTCTAGAGGTTTTTCCTAATTCTCTTTGGGTTTTAGGATTATTCCTATTTTTTAGGAATATTTGGATGAAAGTATTATTTTCTCTAATTTTTTAGGACTTTTTTATGTTTTTCCTAACTTTTTTAAGTATTTGCCTAATTTTCTAGAGGGTTTTCGTAATTTTCTTTGATTTTCAAATGCTCTCTAGGACTAAAATGTCATTGTTTGGAACCATTTTCCTCGGGCCATAACATTCCAACTATAAGTCAAATTTAGATAATTCTTGAATCGTTGGAAAGCTTGTGGCCTCCTCTACAATTTGATACTAAATTTGCTTAAATTTGAGTTATTTTTAAAGGGTCTACAATACTAGGACTTTAAGGTCTTATATTCAAGTTTTTGGGTATCTAATTGGTGTTTAGTTCTGTTTTCTGAGTCCATAAAGCTCACGGCTCTCTAGGATGACTATGTGAGGGTATTAAAATAGGTTTTGGTTTATCTTGGGATAATTCTAATATGTTTCGGTCCACTATAGTTCATTAGGATTAATGTGATCCTAATATCTAGGGCAGTGTTTACATAGAGAAACGGATTATGTTAAATAACATTTTTTAATAACATATTGGCCTTAAGTTAATAGAAAATAATTTATTAAGCTTGTGATACTTCTAATAAATCAATAACTTTTGATCTAAACTGTCTTTTTTGTTAGAAATTTTGCAATGGGTGAGTTATTACCAAAAAAATCTTCTTTATTAAACAAGTATCAATCTCCAATTGATAAAATGTTCAAGGAGTGGTTAAAAAGTGCTAATTTTCAAATTCCTGAGTTCCGTACTTCCAAAGTCGAACCAAAAAACAAAGAAGCATTCTAAAACAATAAAAAAATCCAGATGTATTTCTCAACAAGTGAAACAAATTTCTAGCTTTTCCGATTCTCAGGTCTCCAAGTTCCCATGGGATTACCAAACAAGTCAAAACAAGTTTCCAGTTCTCCCAGTTCTCAGGTCTCCAAGATCACACGGGATTTCCATATCCTCGTTATCAAATGTGTCCTAAAGTAAAACTCTGGGTACTCATCGCACCCAAAAGGAAGCTTCCGGGGGTGTACATTAAAGCGCTGCTGTGAAGTTAATTTCGAATAGAAAGAAAAAATAAGCTGCATTTTGGGCCCATTAATCAGCTTTCTCAAGCTTTTATTTTGCTCATTCCTTGCTTCAAACACTCAAAAGGTGTTCCCTCAAAGAAAGAAAAGACGGTCCATTTCTATCAACTCATATTCCTTTATGAACATAGCAACACCGATCCAAACATACACCTGAAAATAGTACAAAGTGAATCGTAGCCTGTGGAGCTTGAAGCCATGTCTGCCACATTAATAGGCCTGAAACTCTCATTGAACACATACCCAACCCATAGGAAGATCCCAGATCTTCCAAACCCAAGACAACCCAGTCTTTCTAATCTTCTCCCTTACTCTCTCCGTCGACTGCCTTCCACTCAATTTCTCTCGCGGATGAGCCCTTCCGTAGCCAAAAGAGGCTCAACTCCTCCAATTATGGCCGAGTTCTCGGAGGCCTTAAACAAGAGCTCTGAGAATTGTATAAAGAGGGGGAGAAGAATTGCCCACCATGCCGTAGTTGTACTTAGCTTGATGGTGGCTTTAGGGTCGACGAAGACCGGCATATGTAAGCCTGTGTTCGCGAGAGAGGTGAAGCGAAGCAGGTGGGATGTACTTAGAAAGAATTTATTTTCAAAACTAGGGATAGATGTCAGCCCTGCACTGAGGGGTCTCTCCATGAATACCCTGTACAGTGGGGCTCTGGCACTTGATAATCTTCTAGGGATGAAGAAGGTTATGATCGATCCCCGCTCTTTAAGAAATTTGGAAGAACAATTTAGGAAGCTTCTTGATGAGACGCTCAAGGGAAATCCACAGCTGGGAAATCCACAGCTCCTGGAGTTGCAGGTATGCAAGGCCTCGCTAGTTTTGATTTTCTAACTTACTATCGTTGGGACCAATGCATTTGGATTATAGGAACTCTGTATAATAATGGGAAAATTGGTTAAACTCCTTACGGTTTTGTAGCGCTATTTTCTTGAATTTCAATTTAAAATATCAAGGAGGGGGATGACATATTGGTGATTTTCATAAACAACACGGGAGGAGGGTCCTTTGAATTCATGATTTATTTCTAATGTTCGTACCTTCCAACATTAGAATTCCCGGTTTTAATTGGGAAAGTATAGAATGACACCATTTACCTTTGGTATAAGGTGGTCACATTAATCTTGATCATTGGTTGTGAAATTGGGTGGCTGTAATTATTTCATTGACCAAGCTCAAACTTCTAAAGAATTTTTTTCGAACTTTGTGATACATCCAAACTGTCAAATTTCACATCGGATGGTTGTAAGTAATTGTGACCATCTTGTATCAAAGGTAAATGGTTTCATCGTATATAATTCAAAGGTAAATGGTTTCATCGTATATAATCTTTTTTTAATTTTGAGATTGTATACTATTATTACAAGGAGGTCACAATCACTTCTAGCGATTAGATTTCAAATTGGATGGCTTGGGATGCGTCACGAAGTTTGAGAAATTTCTTTTGAATGTTGAGTATATATTTTTAATTAGTATATTATAATCCAAATCTGAATCCGGATCCGACATGTACTAATTGGATATGGATCCGAATCTGATCGGATCTGCCCCGATCCTACCCGTTCTCACCCCTACAAACTTGCCACATGGTGAACCAGAGGGAGCATGATATGTGGTACTCCTGCACCTATTTGAAATTTATTCCAAGTGCATTGCGCAGGGACGAGGGACCAAGGAGAGGTCTTGGAGGCCCAGCTTATCACATTAAGTGATAAACTTTTTATTTCTGGGCATTTCTCAATAAACGATCCAAGCCGTCCAATTAAATCCGACTTGGGGAGTCCCTTCCCCCAGATTATTCATCAGCCTCTGGGCCCTCAGAGAAAGTTTACCCATCAAATTTACGGGCACTTTGAATGGTTTCTTTTCCTTTCGACAAGCCTTCCAGTTTTAAGAGGTTTTATAATCTTGAACCCGTAAATAAATCAATAATAGAAAACAAAATGTAACTATAATGAAGGGAATATTCACCCAAAACATATTATTTCTTCACCCCAAAAGAAAAATATTCACCCAAAAAACTACAATTAAGGGAAAACTTAGAAAAGCAGAGGAATAACACTCCCTAAGGGGCATACTCATGTGGGTGTATACTGTTTATTTACTCCCTGGGGTAAAACACAATAAAATAGCAATTTATGATCCTAAATTGAGATATAACCTCTTCAACCCATAGGCTAATATCAGTAAAAAGAATTCCCACTGAAATCTCTATCTAATAGGAAAAAGTAAATATCTCAAGAATGAACAGAGACCATCAAATTTTTTATGGGCCAAGACCTTATTGTCAAAAAACTCGAAATTCAAAATTTTTCTTTTTTGGAAAATATTCATTTAGTGACTATTAAGTGGTTCCCAAAAACATGCATTACAAGGCCGCAAATTCTTCCCGCACTCTTTCTGGGACCCCTCCATAAGACAGGCAAAAGCTAAGCTTGATTATCATTTGCTATGGTGTAGCAATCTACTACCTTGGCTGATTGATCCACCATCCTAGAATACAATTGCAGAAAAGATAATTGCAGAGTACTATTTCCCAGCCACTTATTGTTTCAAAAATAAATGTTACTTCTACTGCCAAGCAATCATCGATACTTCCTCCTTAACTTTGCATAATCACTTTCCAAAAGTCAGAAGCCGGTGACTTCCTTATGAAGAAAAAAACATTAATGGATTCCCTTCATACCCCATACTTTTCTCTCAACCCATATTTGATCTTCACAATGCAAAATTATCCACCGCTATTTTGCTAATAAAACTTGATTGGCCTACTTAAAGTTTCCTTATCCCCAAACCTCCCTTCGCTTTGGGCATGCAGATTTTACTCCAACCCACCGAATGATACTTGGCTCATTTATCCACATTTCTACTAATTGTGGGCTGTCTCTCTAATATACAAAATTCTATTTTGCCATAGCTCTAATGTGTTAGGACATTCTCCACATTAAACACCAATGTGGTTACTCCTCGTGCCTGATTTTGGGTTTGCTACAACTAAGTCGATATGAAAATTCAAACCAAAACTTTATAATAGTTCTTCTCTTAAATCTTTTTTTACTTCTTCTCTTTTTACTTCGATGTTAGTTCCCTAATATATTTTTATTTAACTATGGATTTCTAGCATTTGTTGAACACCCTAAACATTGACTAATCCTAAGTGTATTTTCGTATTTAAGCAAAATTGTTGTGGAGCCTTTCCTAATTTCTTAAAAAGTTTTATATTGACTATAAAATATATAGAAAGTAAAGCTTCACCCAGTGAGATAAAGGTAATATGGATTTTACAACCATTACACTAACTACTTTTACTTAAGTTATCATTTTCATTTTCTCTAGACCATTTATGTTCCCCTTTTTAACTAACAACCGATATCCTTCTTTTTTTTCATGATTTCAGTTTGTATAATCTTAATTCGGCCCGCCTAAAGGACTCTAAAATCAGGGAATTGACCAAATTGCCAAGTGCCGGAGTCGTCGTCCAAATCTTGAAATCCAAACATTGACCTTGATAAGAAATGGGATCAATGTTGATGCAGCTGGCAATTTGCTTCTTTCATTTTAAATTTGAGATTTTGAGCACAAATTTATCTTGGTAACTTGGAAAAACATATAGTTTTACGGTGATAAGATTACTTGTGTAATTTTCTTCTATATTTTAAATTTCAGATTTTAACTCAAATGTAGCATACGAAATTGAAGAAAAACTCATGGTTATGGTAACAACCATGACTGGGTTTTATCACAGTGCAATCAATAAATTGGATAAGTTGGAAGGTGAAGAAGGAAAACATTGTACATGGGGACCATACCCCTTCACCACAGTAAAACTATGAATGGGTAGGTAGATGAGCTATTACAACAATGTGGGTAATATCATCAGGGGCTTAGTAAATTTTGCGGAAAGAACATTTCTCAAGGAAATTGTCAATGAGGAAGTTTATTAATCTCTGAATTCATTAAGAAAGAAATTGATTTGGACCAAAACAAATACCCGATATCAATTTCTGGTCTAAAAAGGAAACAATAATATGATTGAGAGTTTTATAAGCTCAGTAATGAAATTAACAACAATAACAGCGACAACGTTTGTATTGTTGTTGTTGTTCTTAAGCTTCTTCTTCTTGTTATTATTAGTGCCGCTACTACTTAAACTTTTGAAAATATATTTGAAAATATTTATGTCGAATGGTTCGGACAATCTCCCATTACATACAATGATTACGCATATACTGATGCATATCATACTGAAACCATTAGAAAGAAAAATTCCCTTATGTTCACTCAAACTTTTTCTTATGTTGATTATTTTAAATGCAGCGTGTTGCATCAAGGTTGGAAATTGTAAGAGATGAAGATAAAGCTGTTCATATGTTGAGAGAGGCATATGAGAAGGCCATGAGCCTCCAAGGAATTAACAAGAGTTATGCAGAATTGGCCCGTGAGCTTGACATGATGCTTGTGGAAATGCTCATATACCAGGTCATGCAAGCCCTAATATTTGCTCGAAATCATTTTAATTGCATACTTAGGACTTAAAGAAATTTATCAAATTATATAACTTGTGTTTTTTGTTGAATAAGATGGCCATTTTTCTTATTGTACTAACCATTTTGCTAAATCTTTCACACCTTCCTCCTTCCATAACTAGATAATAACGCATGCATTGCACGTTGCTCTTGCTAAGAGTTTCGATATATATATTCAATATTTAACTAAAGAATAATTATATTATTCATTTAGTATTGTTTGTAGATCTTATTTAATTTTCAAACTTTTTTGTTGATTTAATTTTTTGATAAGTTGAATACTATTATTATTGACATTGTTATTTTTCTTATGGAAAAAGTTTATATAGAGCCGAGGCTCAAAACAATCAAATAAAAACCCACCTCAAAAATTTCACTAAAAAGAGGTTGTATTGATGCCCAAATATCCTCAAATTGATTATCTCGACATCAAGATGTGTGGACATGAGAAGAAAATGGGTTTAAAGTTTTGGAAATAGTGCATTTTGTAATGCATTTTTGGACCGTCAATTTTCAAGATTTTCAAATTTTCATAGATGTGCTTAATCTACATTATTTTTTAAGCTTAAATTTTATAAATAGGAAAATATATTTTAAGGCTCTCACAATGGTTTCCAGTATTGAAACCAAATTTGTTGACATTATTTGAAGGTATGCTTTATTTTGTTTGTTTAGAGTATATAGACCACTCCTTTTTTTTATTCGCAGTTTTGTTGGCATAGTAAGTATATAAAGCACTTTCTAAAATATTTTATGAATTTTTCTTCTCCCTCCTATTTCTCATCCATAATATATTATTTTCTGGAATCAAGATTTGGATTAAACATAAAATGTACTTTTTTGGGGAGATAAATACTTTTTCTTCATCACATTTATTACTCATTTTGCATAATGAATCAAATAGAATTTTCAAGTTAATGTATTTTATGTACGAGAGCATCGGGATAAAAAAGAAAGGGAAAAGAATTTGCAAATTTTGGAGGAAAAATAACAACTAGAAAAAAAGAAGGTAATAGTCACATTGATTTATGGATAAAGTTTATATAAGGTTGCAACTTTAAAATGTAGAACTAAAGATGCACCTCAAAAAGCTATCAGAAAAAGGTTGTTTTCATCTTGAAAAACTCTCTAATTGATCATGTCGACATTGAGATGTATGAATATGAAAAGAAACAAGATTTCAGTTCCAAAATAGTGCATCTTACAACATATTATCTAGTTCTTTCTTATTCAAGATTTTCATCTGGTTATAGATCTACTTGATTTTAACAATTTTTTTAGTTTAAAATTTTATAATTAGATATAAAAATAGATTTTTAGATAATCCTAAGAATTTTTTACACCAACATTACATGTTATGATAAAATTTGGATGTGCGCCTTAATTGAATTGTTTAACGTTGCAACTTTATAGAAACCACATCCTTGATTTATTGTCCAACTGATAAATAGATATATTGAGTTACAATAAAGGTTATATTGTTGTGACTTCTTAGTTGAAATCAAATCTCTAGTTCGGCTCATCTCAGAAGAGAGAAAACCGAGAAAAGAGGGTAAATAATAAATAAAAATACAACAAAATCAAATAAAAGACTCAAAATTAAATATTTGATTTCGTAAATACAAGGTGTAAATGAAAATAAAAATAAAAGATTAAGATAAAAACACTTTAGAAAGAAGGAAGACAAATACCAAAAATCAATCTTAGAGATTCTTATTTTAAATTTGGTAGGGCTTTTCAACATCAAAGTCATACAAATATTTTTGGTTAAGCAATGATTGAGAAATCAAAGATTTTCGATTTCAAGTTTAAAAAAATCCCAAAATTTAGACTTTTAATTTCTTCTATTTTGATTTTCATTCTAAAGAAGTGTTTAGTGTCTACTAAGGGCTCAAAAAAGAACAATTTTAAATGAATTTCAAATTATTTTCCTGAGTTTTGAGAGAGAATATGCCAGAATGTTGGGTCTTTAGACTCAAAAAATCTCACCAAAAGAGAAAATTCTTCCACAAAAAGAAAAACTTGTTTCAGATATCAAAATGGACTAAAGGAATTCAATTTTAAAATTGGTGGAAATTGGGTTTGAAAGAGTGTCAATTATTGATCCAAAACAACAAAAAATAGGAATTCGTAAAACCTACTTTTCGCTTTCTGACAAATCACCCGGTTCCAAACTGAATTAGGCAAATGCCAATTCGGCTTGGATTTTATTAATATTGACATTCAGCTATTTTATACATGAGCTTTCATTTCTATAATATGTGTTATACTATTTAACTTCAAACTATTTCTATTCATCTTTTATTTCCATAATTTCATTTCCATAACGGGTGACCTACTGCTTTAACTCATCAAAGACACAAAGGCACATGAGCAACTGTTGAAATTCAAACTTAGCGGCTCTCAAATTATAAAACACAGTGTCCCATAAGAAGTCACTTTAATTGAATGCACCGACACGTATGAAAGAACGACGAAATCATTCGACACGTATGGTCTTCATATCGTGATTGTGTCTTCAAGTGTTGACAATAGACAGAGTGTTTGGGTAATAGTAAGTACACACGTAGTGTCTCCCGAAACTTGACACTAAACGATTCCAAAGGCAACCTCATACTAACCGTTCAATACTTTCAAATGGGAAAGTCATATGCAATATAATTTCTCACAGGAAGATGTAGGTTTAATTTAATACTGTACTAAAGATGGGATTTAGGATAGAGGTCCACCTTCCGGAATTTTAAAAAACAAAAATGAGCTTTGCAAATAGTCCATTACATACATTTTTGTTTGGAACTTTCATTTTTATTAGTCAAAGAATTGAAAATATTTTTAGAGCTTCAAGTTCAATAATTTGAATTTATAATGGATTTGCACTGACATTAAGATTCATTTCACATCAATATTTAAAAATCAAGGAGTCTGCAAAGCCACAACGTGACATCGAAGGTCCTATTATTGCATTCCATTAACATATCAAAAAGAAGATATGGCCTTTAATAGAGTAGAATAGAGAATCAACATTCATGTATCCGACCCCAATTAATTGAAAAATGCTAAAATGAAGATGATGATGAATATAACAGAAAAAAAAAGTTATATAACTAATAAAGGAACTCAATATACTTTTGCATGCTAAAATGTTCTAGCTTCCGCACATGATACCAAAACTAAAAACTTTTCCATCATCTTGATTTGTAAGGTTTACATGCCTCTAATATATTTTCTAATATTGTAAAATAGGGAAAATACAAAGAGGCTTGGTTACGAAGCTGCCTAAATGATGAATTAAGCACGAGCTTTCCTAATGAAGAAGAGGTTAGTGATGGTCGGGGCCCATTTTACAAGGTAATCCCATGAACCCATGACTTTACAAGGTAAATTTTTTTTGTTTTTATATAATTTCATAATCAATGAATTAATATCTTATGCTTTCCTAGATAAACTAAGAATGATAACAGAAAAATGCGAGAAACAAAGCACATGCAACAGGCATGTACCAAAAGATACATGATATATGTGGTTCACCCAAAATGGATTATGTCCATGTCCTTGGAAGGAAAAAATCTACTGTGGCAATGAAGCTTACTATTGGGTGTCATGGGCTTCTATCCAAGGTGCTCTAATTTTAAAATTAAACTTAAAATTCCAAAAATTAGAACTCTGGACATATATTACAATAAGCATTAAGCCTCTTTGGCTCACAAATACATAACCAAAACACCTAAAAAGAACAGTCACAAGACTCCAGAGTGGTCTCCTACTAGTTCAACTCACGACATAGAAATTGGCTATAATACAATTTTTCATGAATAAAATATATCTAAAGCTAGGAAATGGGCTGGGGTCGTGGTGGTAGCATCCCCACACCCAGTTACCACATCGTGGTATCCATTTCTACTGCTAACGCCCCCAATGAACACCTTTAAAATGTAACTCCCTAATCTGTTGAAAAAACGGGTAGGGCCCATCTTCCCCACTGAATTACCCAAAAAAATATACATCTAAAACAGTCACCAACTCGACGAACACTTCAATGACATAAATTACTTAACCAATTAATACCTAAAATTGTCACAATCTCAATTACATAAACATAACCAAAATAGTGCACATAGTCTCTAGATCATGAGAAGCCGTTTTCACAACCAGATTGGCTGATTAAGAACTTAAGTACAACCTCTTCGATTACGCAATATGTTAGCAAGATGTAGGTGGTCTATTCTCGTTCCAAATTTGAAAGGAAGCATAAATGATGAAGACTTAACTCAAATCATCACCATAATCATCAAATGGAATCAAAGAACTATCACGCAACCTTAACGGATGAGTATGAGGTGCGGGGAAACCAATCAAGGTCCTTTGGAGCATAGTTTAGTGATTTGAATGCATTAGGAAATTATGGCAAATGATCCCCTTGAGAAATCAAGTTTAGGTATGAGAATTATGGAAAATATCTTGTTCATTTGTTGGTAAAATGTGTAGGAAATTTCAGAAAAAATATCTCAAGGAAAAGTAATACAAATAGGCAGAAATCTACGTGTAAGCGACAATACCTTGTAATTGAATAGATGCAAGAACAACCAAAGATTCAAGAAAATGGGGTCCTAGGAGAGGATTAAGATGCTCTAAAGCATTAAGAACATTAAAAAAGTCACCTTTGAGCTCCAAGAAGGGATTTTCGATGATATGCCTCAATGGGGATGAGAGATGGAAGGATAAAAGGGGGCTGCCTCTCTTTCTTTCTATCTCTCTCTTTCCTAGCTCACTCAAAGACCATTTGGATAAGGACACACGTTGGGGTTAATTGGGCTCTCCCTTAAAATTTAGGGCTTGGTGATAGACAAATATACAATATGGGAGCTAGGGCTTGGTGATGAGACAAATATACAGTATGATTTTCTTTTTATTATCCCTATGTGAAAACAATTTCAAATTTTCAAAATTTAATTAATTCTATAATCTTGATTTTTTATCAAAGAGTGAGACCCGCAAATCGCTACAAAACTCTCCTCTATTGAAATTCAAATTTAATTTGAAGTGAAAAATGTTTTCTCTCCCAATACCTGACCCCCTCTTACATGTGAAGTCAAAAGCTTACAAAAGTAAGCAATGGGTGGAAGACACCATAAAGAACACTTTAGATCTAGGTTTTCCCTTGCCTTAAAGTTCCCAAAATTAAAGAAAATATATCTTATTTAAAAATATTTAGGATCTTATGAAAATATCAAGGGTTCACACAAATCTCTACATTCACACATGTGAATGAGTCAACAAATCAACAATTTTCAAATTAATCCATGCACAAAAGAGTGGAGCGTCCCACACCTAGGCCTGATTGTCACCCAGACGTTGGCCACTAGGATGATGTCAGTAGCCACACCACCTCCCCTAGGGCCCATTGGCCATTTGGGCCTCGTAGGGTGGTGTCCTTATGTGTCAGGTACCCTAAACAAAAGCTATATGTGCTTTTCAAGGTCCAAAAAAAATTCTAAAACAAAAATTTCTAAAAATTATATCTAGTATTTTTCAATATTTTTTATTAAATGCAATGCATCAAAAACTTCTATTTTGGAAAATTAAGATCCTTAAAGAATTTGCTCTCAACCATTTGGGCATTACACCCTGCTAGGTCTGGAACCCCCAGACGCTTTCTTGAAACTAGCCCAATGAGCCCAAGAGCCACATTCTTAAGCAGTGGCTTCATGCTTGGCCCATCAAACCTAGCCCAATACGTGACTATGGCCCAGACATAAACAAACTTGATTATAGGTGGTTCCCCGAGGATATACACTGTCAGTATGTGGGGGAACTCTTTAGCACATGTGCATGTCTCTCTTTAGTAGATCTACCTGAGTAAGAGCGGAATACCATTTTGCAACTGTCATATGCATATATTGTGAGTAGGATCAATATAGGGAATTGGCTTATGTCCTCTCAGAGCTGATCCTTCTCGCAATGCAAAAATCTCAAAAAGTCTCACATACAAGTATCTAGATCCATATTTAACCATTCCCTTAACATACTGATACATCTCAATTCTAAATATCATGGCATGGCTCAAATCAATCATGAGGCTATCTGACCAATCCTAACAAAAGGGAAAACTCTCGAAAACTTCTCAATATAATGCCCTTAGAATGAGCCTGATGGTTTGGGGTTTAGTGACTCTATGGACACCAACTCTAGATCGCAATTCGCATAGATCCGGAGTAACATGTTTTGATCATTCCATTATGAGTAATAACCATAGAAAATCTCGGTGTCAATCCCTTGAAAGGTTGCAACCCCAACAGTCTCCTACTAGCCTTTTGAGGCTTGGCGAAACCGCATCATATATAAACATATAAACCCATGCATGCACATAACCGTAATTTCTTTAGCTCATCACCCTGTCATTTCTTATTATCTCATGATTTCATAACCGTAATCCTTTAGAAATTCTCCTCATGTAATTAATGGCCCCATAGACTCATCAGTCATGGGTTCCCAGGCCTTGCGCTTTCAAGGTCTAGGCGTGGAAAAGCCCTTCACAGATGTGTCTGGATTTTTTCATTGGTTTTACTATCACCTGCTTGTACAATACACATAAATTCCAGATTAATTCATTCCACACTTACTCATGTGGCCCAAAAACTTTGTTATTATTGCAACATACTCTGATCTTGTGGTGAGTGGGTACCATTATCGATTGTTCCTCAGAAGAATCCTGTTCATAATCAAGAAGGTCGACCCAAAGCGAATTCATGGTCATTTAGGTTAACCTAGGGCAAGGCAGCCGGAGTAACCAAGCATACTCTCATACGGTATCGTTCAATGAAATTACAGTTAACGATCAAAAAAAAAAAAAAACTCTCATAGGGTATTAGGATTTCCACGTATCGTATATAATGTGGTTTCCAGTGTTCTTATAGTTTGGTTTTCAATTTTCATTATATTTCTCCTTTTTTTGCTTGGTTTTCTGTGAACCAAGGAGAAGTTCACCTTACCTAAGGTTCAAATTTTCCAAGTTATATTAAAGAATTCATCATGATCATGAGTTGCACACAACTGATGAATCCTAAATATGCACCCATCAATCTCACATAAAACACATTGTCCTACCATATATGCATATAGTTCATGAATATAGGAAGGCACTAGAGGATTGTAATTGCAACACTCCCATATGAATTGGAAAATCAATGGTTAAATATTGTGGTGCCAAATGATGTTCATGAAAGAACTTCAATCAAGTGATAAATGGCAAACACACCTCTCATTAAGCAGCTGAAGGTAAACTTCATTATGAAAACTGAGAGGTTAACAATAACCTTAGCCCACTCACAAGTCATTCCCAAATAATATTTCCTCATTTGGATTTTCTTATGTGAAAATGGTTAAAATGGGGAAGTCCCAAGCTCAAGACTAGGTCGTTGATGGGCTTGCCATGGAACTAGACCACACCAATCAAATAACTCCCACTCAGCCCAACAAGGTCATACATTCAAATATTTTGAAACGAGTTTGTAGAGAGCACTAATTTTCTTTTTCAATGGGAATGGAAAGTTCCTCGTAGAAAACTTGGGTTTTGCCCGATTTATGGGTGACATTGACTACGATGAGTTTGTGGAGCACAATTGTAGTTTATGGAGTAGGAAAAACATCAATACGGTCCAAGGAAAACGGAGGGGGTGACTATCCTTTTTTTATCTTAGTGATGGTGTTATTGATTAGTCCTTGTGAAGTCGTGTTGTACTCCATACCTTTGCTTTGTTATTTCCTAAAAAATTCATGAGTTTTCTTTTTCTTTTTCTTTTTTTTGAAAATGGGAAATTCCCTCGCATAGTGTGAATTACGAACAGTTTCACATCGTGTTAACTGTATACATGTTAGCACACACAAACGAAAATGACTGATAAGGAATTATCATTAAAAGGAATTGAAACGTTAAACGAATGAGTACAATATAAAGAATTTGTACCAGAAAATTATGAAGGAAATGATATGGGGTGGTCAAAGTGTCCATCATTTGTTTAGTTTGAACGGAAGAGAATAATACAAATCTATTTCTTCTAGATCTATGGTATGAAGAGACAGAGCTTTCACTCATACAAATTCTTGCACAATGGAAACGAAATTTATCCACAATGATTTGTCGCTTTTATTAGACAGGTTCATAATGAATCCAAAAAGTTAGGTTGTTTTTTTTTGGGGTGAGTTAGGAGAGAGAGGGCCCCTACATTTTGTAAGAAATGAGCCTAGAACATAGCGTTGGAATTGTCAAGCACTAACCAATCAAACCTGGGCTCTTTTTCTAAGTTTGGTCATTTACAGTCATTGTTGTGACATTGTTTGGATGCTATCATCAGGCTATTCTATGTATCATGCTTAAACGACGGAGAGAAGAGGCACAAAGGTTTTGGAATCAGTTTAAGATGGGTGGCAAACGACCTAGATGGCCTGGAAAGCCATTAGAGATTGATTCAAAAGGTTCAAAATGGAAGCTGGTAGAGCAGATGACATTCGAGGATTTTGAAAACGCAGTGAACTTACTGAAGGAAGATATAGACATGGATAGGGCAAAGTAAAGCCTTGATTCAGCTTTCCTTCTAGATTTTATATATATTGGTTTATAGGTTTTTAGCATGTGTTTAATATTTAAAAATTTAGACACTTTTTGTTAATCGTCTTATTCAAATATGTCATCTAATATTCAAAACACTCACATTTTGTATAAGGTGTCAACTATATACTATTGAAATAACGTGTACCTCAAAACTATGCCGAAAGTGCAGCCTCAAAGCCTTGTAATGGCATGAAAATCTATTGTTTTCCCCAATTATAAAATTTAAAGTTCCAAAAATGATGATGATTAAGCAGATCTATAAATACTTGAAATTTTTGAAAATTGACAGTCCATATAATATGTTAAAAGATGATCTGCATTTAGGACTAGAAATCCCCATATTTTCACGTCTATGAATCTCAAGGTCAGGATGATCGATTTGAGGGTTTTCCAGCACTGGAATAACCTTCTCTAGTAGGTTTTTTAGGTGTACCTTACTTGTACAGTGCAAGGTTGACAACTTATATAAACTATTTTCTTTTCGTAACTTATATATGGATTTGTCATGTCTAAAAATGTTCAGGTTGAGGTCGTCAATTTTTATACTCCTATGTATGTGCAAAATGATAACTAAGATCAGGCACGTAATAATTTATAATCGCTTGTGTCTATTACAAAATGCCGGCAGCCTAATCTCGATTAAAGAGCTCTTTTCTCATTTTATTGCTATCTCTTATACTCTACTCTGAACATATTTCATTCATTATGGTATCAAAGATCTATATTCACCATTAAGTTGACCTTTTTTTTTTTTTAAATGAGAATTGGAGGGCTGGACGTTATGTTGAGGCATCTGCCCCTAACCCCTAAATGTCGCCAATTCCTTCCCCGTTAATTTTTTGTTTCTTTTCTTCTCCATCTTTTTTGTACTCATTGAGTGCTTGGATTTGCTTGTTTTTTAGTTAGGAAAAAAATAATAATTTGCCCCTGTACATGGGATTGTCTATAAACATATCATGTTTTTTTTGTACATGGAAGTTACAATCATTAAATTCTCTTAAATTTAAAAACGAGTGGTTGTAAGAATATCATTGAATTCATACAAAGTTCCCAAAAAAATTTCTCAGGTTTTGTGACTCACCCTAAGCCATCCAATTTGGCATCTAATGTGTGAGAATGATTGTGACCTCCATATACAAAAGATAAATAGTATCTTTGTAGAGACAATCCCAATATATTCGTATTATTTTCGTTTTATAGAATCCCAAGGCATAGTGACTCCATCTAGACGTTGCCCAAATTTCTTTTTTGTCGTGTTGTTTCGGTCTCTGCACCAATAAACAATCGACTAACCACTTTAATGAATACTAGTAAGAAGGAACTCAAATGACACTTTAGAACATAGTCAGCAAGTCGAGAAATAACAAAATATCGACATATCAAAATATCGGTAGTAAATCGGTTTTATTTCGAAAGGTCAGAGAAAAAATTGGTCAAAAAAAATGTTTCACCAAAAAATAAGGTAAGTTATAGAATCATGAATATTTAGGATTTGGGTCAAAAAAATGTAGCAAAAAAAATCAATAAATAAAGATGACACAATATAGGATTTTGGTCAAAAAAATGTAGCAAACAAAATCAGATATATAAAGATGACACAGTATAGGATTATGATTTGCAGCTATTATATAGATACATTAAAGCCATTAAACTATAATTTTAAAGCTTTACTAGTGCCATTAAAGTAAGGAAAGAAAACGTTTATATAAGGTTCAACCTTAAAATGTAGAATTAAAGATACACCTAAAAAATCCATCGGAGACCTGCCCATATAACATGTATTTAAAAAACCCTCTAATTGATCATCTTGACATCAAGATGCATGAATATTTTTTTTAAAAAAATTGATTTTACAACACATTATCTAGACCGTCCATTTTCAAGATTTTCATATGTTTATGGATCTACTTGATTTTAATCATTTTGGGAGTTTAAAATTTTATAATTCGATATGAAAATACATTTTCAGATAATCCTAAGATTTTTTTATACGAACATTACATGTTATGATAAAATTTAGACGTGCGCCTTAATTGGATTGTTTAAGGTTGCAACCCTATAGAACCCACACCCTTAAAGTAATACTTGGCAATTTTTTGTTGAAACTTTAAATAAATCCAACAACAATGCGTATTCTTGCCAAAGCACAAAACCTAACGTAGATTTATTGGAAGCATAAAATGAAACGACATAAACAATACTAAACATAATAACTAATTAGCAAAGTACAGGAAATTTGACCAAAGGTATAGGTTTATTTTTAAAAAAGAAAAACAAAAAACATCCATTAATTAAAAGAACACACAAAGACCCAAATATGTAAACTAGTTGTCCATTCAAAATGTTATGTTATATACACCAATGAAATAAAAAAATAAACGGAAATTATAGCTAATATACCTAATTTTTAATAAAATTGAAAAAAAAACTCCAACTTCTCAAAACCACACCCACACCCTTTTTCTCAATTTTCGTCATTGTTTGAATGAAAATACCCTTTACGGTAGTCATTTTACCGTAATACTTAGCATCTTTACAATAATATAAATACCGTTATATATTGAGTTAGTGTTACGGTATAAAGTAATACTGTACTATTTTGAATTTATATTACGGTATATAGAATACCGTAATATCTTATAAAACGTTTACGGTATTTTTTAATACCGTAATGCTCTACTTCCATCATGGTTGTTGTTCTCTTTTCAATTTGATGTGATGCGGACACATTGTTGCCAAAATTGTTGAAATAAATTTCAATTCGCATATAACAAGACATTTGAAAATTTGGTGTAGGTTTTTTTTAGTTGAATATTCAAATAGCATTGCAATGCAATAATGATGAATTTTATGCGCAAAGTAACCGTTATAAAGAAAAGATTTCCTCTCTCTACTAACCATTATCTAACTGTTTGGCATTCCTTTGCCTTCGCATAATAAATCAGTGGGCAATACAACACACATTTGCTGCATACACTGCTCAGCCGACGTTTCAGCACATTACGGTAATCATATTACCATATAATTTGAAGGAAGTATGATGTACCGTAATGTCATGTGAAAATAATACGGTAATTAAATTAACATATAAACTCCCTTCTTTATAACAGTATATATATTATCGTATAGACTTTTGTAAATATTACCTGTAAATATTACCGTAATTCTATTTGCAGTAAATAGACTAACATAAAGGGCATTTTCGATAAAAAAAACCCAAAAGAGGGAAAAATGGTATAGGCGAGGTTTTGAGAAGTTGAGAGTTTTTTTTCCAATTTTATTAAAATTTAGGTATATTAGTGATAATTTTCCAAAAATAAAATAAAATATGAAATTAATTAAACTTCTATATGCATAGAAAAAAAAAGAAAACAACAACAGCCCTTCTAATGCTTCTCACGAGGCCATGAGTGAAGTTTCAAGTAAGCTTCTCTAGGATTGAAGTTACACAAAGATCCAAATATGTAAAATCATCCAAAATGCTATATTGTATACACCAATGACATAAAAAATAAAAAATAAAAAATAAAAAATGAAATTAATTAAACATCTATATGCATAGAAAAAAGTAACAAAATGCTTAAAAAATTCGAATCTCGCATTGAATTCCTAGCTACCTAAATCTTTAGTATAATTGAATCTATCTCTCTTACTCTTTATAAGGACGTTATGGGTTTAAAGGCAAAAAAGATTTTTTATTGGGTTACTCTGCTTCTAATTTTACATATTATTTCGAGATTTGTGATTGTTTTGATTACTTTTTTGGGGAATATAGTGCTTATATTTTTCGTATAATTTTGTAAAAATAAACTCAATGGCGAAAGTTCTTATGGGAATTTTTGTTAAATCAAGATTCCTAATTTACTTCCATTGTCTATTAATGTACTTATCTTTAAACTAAAATTCTATAATTTTAAATTAATGAATAAATAAAATTATAGGGAAGAAGTTTTGTTTTTTTTGAAACGTTTTTTCTAAAAAATGATAAAATACATATCTAAATCTACTAGAAAAACATGATTTTTCTAAGATCTTTTGAAAAACTCGGAGTTCTTATTGGATTTCAAAAAAATTGAAGATTTTTTTGTGGAGGTCATGTTTTAAACATAGACTTGCTTACTATGCTTTAGACTTCACATCGAATAGAACAATTTATCGAAATAAAATTTAATAAATTACATATAATATTATCGATTGTATTAGAGTAACTTGTCGTCATAAGTTTTTAACATCCTATTATTCTATTTATCAAAAAAAATTCATATAAGGTTAACACTTTAAAGTGTAGAACTAAGGTGCAGCTCTAAAATCCTTGAAAATGTCATTTTGAGGTTGGAAAAACATCTAATTGATAACCTCGATGCTGAGATTTGTAGTTATGGAGAATAAAAGAGATTTTAACTCTTGAAAATAGTAAAGCGTGCAACACATTATTTCGAACATTCATTTTCAAGATTTTCATGTGTTTATAGAGGAGCTTGATTTGAACCACTTTTTGAATTTAAAATTTTATAGTTAGAGATAACTAGTAATTTTATCCATTAATTGTATTTATTTAATAATTCTATGAATTAGTCAATAGTAAAATTAATGTTAAATAGCTAATACATGCAAACATAGTGACATATCAATTGTCCAACTTATAGGGTAAAACTTTTTTGTCGCCACCACTAGTAATATGATGTGAAAGTAAAATCGATTATTTGCATTTGCTCCCCAACATTTTTAGAAAATACAGGGTGCTTTTATAAATATGATTTGTAAATTTAAGAACTATAATGCTACAAAGTGTAAATAAAATAATTCAAGACAAACGAAACTTAGGGTCACATTAGTTTATCTCATTGACAAATAAATAATGATAAAATGTTAAATTTATAGTAAAAAAATCAGGTTATTAACAAAATGGAGAATTAACCATAGACAATATTAGGGTAATAAATTAATTATGGATTTTTTCTAGAAATCCTATACTTATCTATTAATTTTATGAATACTAAAATTATTGGTAAAGAAGGTTGAGAAAAACTAGGACTCGAGCGATCTTTCCAGAAATATCTCTTTATAGGTTCAACTCTATCTTTTATCTTCTTTTGTTTTTTTTCTTTATTGTTAACACTAACTATCATTAAAAAAATGAGGTACAGCTCCGAAGGACAATAATATGTTACAAGAGAGTAACAAAGCAAGAAAACAAGAGAGAGAGAACGGAAGAGGGAGGAGAGGGGCTAAGACGAAGAAAGCCTAGCTGAAAAATTAGCCTTGCCATGAAAGAAAGATCAATGTGATATTTTCAGATGAATATATATATATATATATTTTTAATGATAATAATCATCTTTTCTTTATTTTGACAAAAAGATCACTTACAGATGGGCGTTTACAATACATAAATATTTCAAAAATAAAACAGGACAACAATAAAAATAAAACTCTACCACTTGATGTCATTTTTATAATTTAATACTATGGTTGAGAATATAAAATAAAAAAGCAAAGTTTGTAAAAAAGAAGATGCCGGAGATTACCTCAACCGGGCTTATTACACCCCACATCGAGTGACCACATCCAATGGCACGGGATCAGCGGTCTAGCTTCAATCTCGAACCGGAAAAGTTAATTTCAGCCAAACTAGATAACCACTATTAAATCTCTACAAAACTCTTAACTCCAAAATAATTAGGCTCAAACCCAAATTTTCCCAACCCTTAATATTTTTAGGTCAAGAGAAAGAGATAAGGAAATTTTCCCAACCCTTAATGTTTTTAGGTTAAGAGAAAGAGATAAAGAGACCTAGGGTTGGGGTGTACCCCCCACGGGTCTTAGGAGAGAGAGAGGGTTAGAGAGAGAGAGGGGCATGGCCTTTAGGGAGAAGAGAGAGAAAGAAGTATGTTGAGATGGGGGGAGAGTACCCCTATTTATAGTGAAATTTAGGTCAGGGTTTCTCATAGTTTCTCTTTCTTGAGATTCAATATGGACCGTTGATCAAGGTGATTTGTGGGATGAGTGATTTGAGTCATTCATTCCATAAATCGGCCATCAACATTATGGAATGCGCATGAACCATTATCCCCCTTTCCTTAAACAATTTTCCCATCAATATATTTAAATAAATTAAATCTAGTAAACATATCATACATTCCACAAAATTGCATTATCCATCTCATATATTTCATAAGAATATATTAAGAAATATCAAGTCAAGATATTCTATCAATAACCACTATAAGATATGTCAATATTTCCCAAACAATATTTGATCATATGCTTATAAGATAGACATTCCAAAAATTACAAAACTTGATATCAAAGTAATAATCAAAGGAAGCAATGGGTGGGGTGTGCTACCCCACCCATTTGCCACATGGTGGGTCCATGTGCACTATGGGCCCCTATGAAAATTTTATAAATATTTTAAAATTTTATTTAAACATTATTCAAATTTTATATAATTTGTAAAATCAATAACTTCATTTTCATAATTCCAAAAATCATAAATAAAATATTAAAAGATTCATAAAAATTCAAATAATAAATCTAAAATAATTTCTATAATAAACTGAACACAATTAAATTAATATGATGGGAAGTGGATATGGTTCAAAAATTTTATCAACGATCATGGGGTACTCCACCTTCAACTATGGACTACAGACCACACTTGCTTTATCAAACTGACTTAGTGTTTCCCATAACCCACAATCCAAGCAGGGGCTCATTAGTAGGTCACCAAAGTCTGGCCGATGAGCCAAGGGGTCGCAATCCCAGTCTGTGGATTATAGGTCCTCCCCTAGAGACGAGTCAATGTCACCACGACTTGATGGTACCACAGCTCTATGGTACATAGGGGTATCTCTCTCGCACATGCATATGCTTCACCCAAAGGTGGATAACTGGCTTTCCCGAACGATCTATCGATATGCATGCCGTGTGATGGAACATGGATGAGGATTTGGCCCCCGTCGCTGTAGGCCTACCATCACACACAAGAGTCATACAGTCCCTCGGCTCACTCATCCAGGCATAAGCTCCGACCACATCAAGGGCTAACCTAAAACTCTTCTCGGTTTATTCTTTATGCCCAGGTACTTTGGATTTTCCAGCAGACTGGCCTAAATCGTCAAGCACAGTCCATTATCAGCAAACATCATTTGCTTAGTATGGTCCACGAAGGACCACACTCCCACTGAGTTTATGTTCCACGATAATAAATGTTTTTTATTACACAAGCATTTAAAGGCCACATAAACCCAACATCTCTCACTTGGCTTTTGAAGGCCTTACATTCTCTCTTCCTCACTTTTTCTCATCCCCATTTCTCTCATATGTCTTACAAAAACATTAGCAAGTCTGATCTCTATCTCTTTCAATCTCACCTTATTTCTTAGGCGATAGAAATATGGCTTGATATGCTTGGAATTCTTGTGAAAACAAGGCTCCTTAGAGACACAAATAGCCACAATGTTGTCACAAAAAATCCATACTACCTCACGACGTACAAGATAAAAATTAAGTTGATTAAGAAACTTTTTAATCCACACAGCCTCCTTGGCTGCTAGACATGATGCCACATACTCGGATTCCATGGTGGACAAAGTCACAATATCTTGTTTTTTTGACTTCCAAGAAATCGCACCGCCTCCAAGGATAAACACATACCCAGATGCAGATTTCGCATCATCTGGATTCGCGAGATAGCTTGCATTTGAATATCCCTCTATTGCTATTTCAGTTCCCCTTTATATGTGAGTGCAAAGTTCATGGTCCCCTTTAAAATTTGATAATTCTTTTAACTGCTTTTCAATGCTCATCTCCTAGATTGCTTTGGAAATGGCTCACCAGACTCATGACGAATGACAAGTCAAGCCTTGTTCCCATCATGGCGTACATATGGGACCCAATTGTGCTCCTGTATGGCACTCTCTCCATGGCTCTTCGGTAGGACACATTTTATTACTAAGCTTCATTTTTTTGTCAATTGGGGTAGACATGGGTATACACTTACTCATATCAAACTTTTCCAGTATCCTCTTATAGAAAGTTGCATGAGAAAGTTGGATAGTCTTCTCTCTCCTGTTTCTTATTATCTTGATGCCCAACACATATGAAGCTTCTCCAAGATCCTTCATATCGAAGTGTTGTGCAAGGAAATTTTCGTTTCTACTACTAAGGCAATTGAGCTACTAACAACTAGCATATCATCCACATATAACGACATAAAGACCACATCACTCCCACTGACCTTTTGATATATGCAATAATCCTCATTATTTATAGAGAACCCTGTAAGAGCAACTCTTGGAATTTTATATACCACTATCGCGATGCTTATTTCAGCCATAAAGGGATTTATTAAGCTTGCACACTAGATTCTCTTTTCCTTTCTCTTCAAATCCCTCAGGTTGGGTCATGTAAATTTCTTTTTCTAAATCCCTACTTAGAAAGGTTGTTTTGACGTTCATTTGATGAAACTCAAAGTTAAAATGGGCTGCTATAGCTATAAGGATTCGGATCGATGGAAATTTGGTTACAGGAGAAAAAGTTTCCTCATAATCTATCCTTTCTTTCTAGGTGAAACCCTTTGCATCTAACTTAGCTTTGTATTTTTCTATTTTCCCTTCATAGTTCAACTTTTTCTTGAAAATCAATTTACAACCAATGACCTTACGCTTTTGAGGTAGAGGTACTAATTCCCACACATGTTTTTTGTTAATGGAAGCATACTCATCTTTCATGGCTTCTACTCAGTATTCCCTTTTAGGACTGGTCAAGGATTCACTGTAAGTTTTATGTTCTGAATCTGGATCTTCCCCAACCCCATTAAAATGTTCCCAAAGATAGACAAATTGTTCTAGGTAAAGAAGTGGACTACTAACTCGGTTACTTCGTCTTGGTTCAAGTAAAGGGTCACTTTCTTTAGAAAGTTCAGGATCAGGTTGGGTTGGTTTAGAAGATTCAAGTTCAGGGTCTCGAACTACATCCTTGGTTTTAGCCTCCTCATAAATGTCTGCTTGTTTTCTACTCACCTTTGCTTCAAGGAACATTTCCTCGAAGAAGTGAGCATCGTGGTTTTCAATAACTGCACATGTTTAAAATTTGTAGAATCGATACCCCTTACCATGATTTGGGTAACCAATTATAATGGTTTTTACAGTTTTGGGTTGCAATTTGGTTTTATTTTGATGTAGGATAAAGACATGGGCTGAGCAACCCCAAACTCTCAGGTGTTTAAGGGAGGGAGTACGACCTGTGAAAATTTTGTGAAGAGTAAGTGGGGCAGTTTTTGTGGGAGTTTGGTTAAAGATGTAACATGTCGTTAATACGACTTCTCCCCAAAACTCCAAGGAGAGATTTGCATGGCCCATCATACTCCTTACCATTTCTACTAAGGTCATATTCCTTCTTTTAGCTACACCATTTTGTTCAGGAGTATAAGGCATGGTGTATTGATGGATGATCCCATTTTCAATGCACAATTCTTTGAAAATGTCAGACGAATATTACCCCCATCTATCTATTGTAAGGACTTTAATTTTCAGGTTGGTTTGATTGTCTAACTGAGCCTTATATTCTTTGAATTTTTCTAGAGCTTCTGATTTTGGATGAATAAGGTACACATGGCCATATCGCTAATGATCATCTATAAAATAGATAAAATATCTTTTTTTACTTTTAGTGGTCATATTCCTAAGTCCACATATATCACTATGAATGATTTTCAATACGTTAGTAGCTCTTTTTACCCTGGTGGTATTTTTCTTTATTAATTTCCTTCCACATATGACTCACACACTTTCGATAAATCTCCCTTATAATTTTAAAGAATTCTGCCTCTTTTTAATCTTTCTATTCGTTTGATATTAATGTGTCATAACCTCATATGCCATAGGGTTATCAAATTCATTAGGGGACGGGACATAAGCAACGTTATCTTTTATTTCAATAAGAAATAGCCCGTCTACAAATCATCCAGTAATGATCACATCTTTCCACTTCTTGACCACCACTTTCTCTCAAATGAAAGTGGTTTTGAATCCAGTCATAGACATCTTAAGAACCAAAACCAAGCACTTCCTCATATCAGGAGCATAATGTGCTTGCTTTAGGATCAAGGTGCTCCCACTCTTCAGTTTCAGCTTGAAATCTCCAACTCCAAGTATATCAATCTTTTGATTTCCTCCTATGTAAATATGTTGCTGTCCTGACCCCATGGGAGTGAAAGAATGGAAACCATCCTTGGTGTTTGTGATATGGCCAGTAGCTCCCGAGTCAAGACACCAAGAAGCTCCCTTAAGGTCAGCCAGCATAGACTCAAAAACCCACGCATGTCAATTCTTTGTTGGTCCCTCCAGATTTGTTGAACCGACAACTATTGCCTATGTAGCCCCCCTTCTTGCAAATAAAGCAAGTTCGAGTCTCTCTCCTTGCTCCCTTATTTCCAAAATCTCTCCTTTTGAAATCTTTTTCCTTTCCAAAATTATTTCTTCCCTTTCTTTTCTTAAATTTAAAAGAAGGTGGAGATTTTACCATATGCACGGCTTCCCTTGGAGTTATCAATAGTTGCCTTGAAATTTTTGTCTCCTCTTCTGCGTTGATTGTAGTGATGAGCTCCTCCAGTTTTGGTGCTTTCCTTCAAGCAGAGATGGAAGATATGAAGGTCTCCCATGAATTAAGAAGTGAATTCATAAGATGAATCACTTGGATATATTCATTGGGTTTCATGCCTATGCCTTCTAGCTCTCTGACTAGCGCACGAAAGACATATATATGATCTGCAAACTTAGTACCTTCTATCATCTTTAACTCATTATACCTTCTCATAGCCATGATTTGCTTTATAAGAGAGGGTTCAACATACTCTCTCTCAAGTTTATCATAAATCTCACTTGCTGTATAGATTGACTCATACTCAAAAGCATATGAGTCATTTATGGCAAATAAAAGAATGTGTTTGCGTCTTAGATTCCTCCTCTTCCAATTGGCGCACTCATATTTGATTTCTTGAGATGAATCGTCAGTTGGACGACGAGGTCGGTCCTCAAAGAGTACCTCCTGTAAGTTTTTCTCATAGAGCACAAATTTGATTTTTCTTTTCCATAAAGCAAAGTTGGTCCCATCAAACTTTTCAGCTTTCAGAATCACTGAGATAAAAGTACGAGCAGTCATACCTTTCTATTCTCAAGCAAAGAAAAATAAGAAAAGACTCCTAATGGCAATCAAGAAAAACCAACTCTCATACCAATGAAAGAAAGACCTATGAGATCTTTCCCATGAGAGAACAAATTTTTTTTTTTTAATGATAATAATCACGCCTTTTTTATTTTGACAAAAAGATCACTTACAGATGGTCTTTTACAATAAATAAATATTTCAAAAATAAAACAGGACAACAATAAAAATAAAACTCAACCACTTGATGTCATTTTTATAATTTAATACTATGCTTGAGAATATAAAATAAAAGAGCAAAGTAAGTAAAAGAGAAGATGTCAAAGATTACCTCAACCGGGCTTATTACACCCCACACTGAGTCACCACATCCAATGGTGCGGGATCAATGGTCTAGCTTCAATCTCGAACCAAGAAAGTTAATTTCGGCTAAACTAGGTAACCACCCTTAAATATTTACAAAACCCTAACTCCAAAATAATTAGGCTCATACACTAATTTTCCCAACCTTTAGTATTTTTAGGTCAAGAGAAAGAGAGAAGGAGACCTAGGGTTGGGGTGTGCCCCCTATGGGTCTTAGGAGAGAGAGAGGGTTAGAGAGAGAAAGCTTGAGAGGAGAGAGAGAGAGTTTATGAAAGAGAGAGAGAGGTGTGTTGAGATGGGGGGAGAGCACCCCTATTTATAGTGAAATTTAGGTCTGAAGTTTCTTTAGGGTTTCTCATAGTTTGCCTCTTTTTGGAGATTAAATATGGACAGTTGATCAATGTGACTTGTGGGGTGAGAGATCTGAGTCATCCATTCCATAGATGTGTCATCAACGTTATAAAAGATGCATGAACCATTATCTCCCTTTCCTTAAACTATTTTCCCATCAATATATTTAAATAAATTAAATCTATTAAATAGATCATACATTCCACAAAATTGCATTGTCCATCTCATATATTCCATAAGAATATATTAAGAAATATCAAGTCAATATATTCTATCAATAATCAATATAAGATATGATCAATATTTCCCAAACAATATTTGATCATATGCTTATAAGATGGACTTTCCAAATATTACAAAACTTGATATCAAAGTAATAATCAAAGGAAACAATGGGTGGGGTGTGCCACCCATATGTGGCATATGTGGGCCCCCACCCATTTACCACATGGTTGGCCCATGTGCACTATAGGCCCCCATGAAAATTTTATAAATATTTTAAAATTTTATTTAAACATTATTTGAATTTTATATAATTATTAAAATCATTAACTTCATTTTTATAATTCCAAAAATAATAAATAAAATATTAAAATATTCATAAAAATTCAAATAATAAATCTAAAATAATTTCTATAATAAAATGAACACAATTAAATTAATATGATGGGAAGTGGATCCATATGGTTCAGGAATTTTATCAATAATCATGGGGTACTTTACCTTCAACTGTGGACTACAGACCATACTTGCTTTATCAAACCGACTCAGTATTTCCCATGACCCACAGTCCAAGCAGGGGATCATTAGCGGGTCACCAAAGTCTGACCGATGAGCTAAGGGGTCGCAATCCCAGTCTGTGGATTACAAGTCCTCCCCTAGAGACGAGTCAAGGTCACCACGACCTGATGCAACCACAGCTCTATGGTTAGGAGTATCTCTCTCACACATGCATATGCTTCACCCAAAGGTGGATAACTAGCTTTCCTAAACTATCTCTCGATATGCATGCCGTGTGGTGGAACATGGATGAAGATTTGGCCCTCGTCTTTGTAGGCCAATCATCACACACAAGGGTCACACAGTCCATCAGCTCACTCATCTAGGCATAAGCTTCGACCTCATTAAGGGGCTAACTCAAAACCCTTCTTGGTTTATTCTTTATGCCCAGATACATTGGGTTTTCCAACCGACTGGCCTAGTTCGTCAAGCACAGTCCAGTATCAGCAAACATCATATAAGGACCACACTCCCACTAAGTTTACTATAATAAATGTTTTTCATTACACACTCATAAAGCCTTTAAAGACCACATAAACCCAACATGCCAAGAGAAAGGATGGTTAAGGATGAGAACAAAGAATTGCTAGATGTTCACTGACATAATCCATTGCCAAGCCAATTCCATAAAAAGAGTCACAAAGGGACAATGGATGAACAGATGACTACTATCCTATGCCTTTTGTTTGCACATGATGCATACATTCTCAAGTTAAAATATGATCTTGATCTAGTAGCCAAATAAAGGCCCTTACTCTTCTAGGAGCTTTAAGAGCCCAAACTAGAGAAATGTCCCTAACTGAGTGGATTTCCTTCAAGATCACAGAAGAAGATCGACCATACGAGAGTTTCTTAGGTATGAAACTAGACTAGTCTAAACCATACTTAGAGAAAATAATACTCTGCTACTTTAGATGGGGTTCTAAACTTACTCTCCACCACCAGTTGGTGAGTAATGCGTCATTCATGTGCTTCAGTCTACGGATCCCCAATCCACCTTATTTTTTAGACCGACAAGCTCGTGAAGCAGTACTTATGGGCTATCACTGCACCACTCTAGAGAAAGGTTTTCATCAAGGATTTCAATCTGTTTAAAACAGAGACCGGTGCTCAATAAAGAGACAAAATAGGCTGGGGTATTAGCCAGTGTAGAGTTTCGAAGTTATTCTGACCTCAAAAGATGGATATATGCCTTTCCAACCATCTAATTTGTAATAGAAGTATTGGACAATAGGATCCCAAGCTGACTTGGGGAGTCTACCATAAGCTAGTGGCACCCCTAAATAGTGATAAGGGAGCTTTTCGATCCCGCAACCTAGCCAAGATGCCCATCTGCTTAATTCATCATCTACGTAATTAATCCCAATAATCCTAGTTTTGGATAGATTTAAATAAGCTCATAACACTTAAGAGACAACCATATATGTTGAACTTGTTTTAGGGATGCTGAGGTGAGAAGCAATGTGTCATCTGCATACTGCAAATGAGAGATAGACTTCTTATGTCAATTGGATGTCAAAATTGTTAGCGTGATTTGGAATCAGCTTTCAACACCTGACTTATATGAGAAAATATTACTCGTGTGACTTTAGGAACTTAATTTTGTTATATTTGAATTTATTTAAATTAAAGAATGTTCTTCAAAAGATGATTACAATAAAAGAGATTTATTATATATTACTAGATAACTTTAATTAGGGAAACTAATGAAAATCCCTTTTCAATTTCAAATCTAAAGAGGGCCTGACACATTTTATATTTTACATTTAACTCCCGCTGTTTTACACTAAATATGGTGCTTAAATTTTATAAATGTTATGTATATGTGATGGCGCTCAAATGTTAGGATTTGTACTTCTCGCCGTAACATAGATGTAAAACATATTTAAAAGCATAATCAATATAAATAAATGAATCCAAAATACACTTATAAATTGCAAAATTGTAATAGTATTTTGGTCATTTTATTAATTTTCACATATGTTTTTGTATTTTTTCAAACGTGAGAAGGTGAAAAGCATCGAATCCCCATATTTGAAATCCAATGTCTAGAAAGGAAAATTAAATTAAAATAGAATATTCACTTTAAAAGAGGTAGGACTTAAAAGAGTAAAATGTAAAATCAGGTAAATATCATACTAAACCCTAATTTTTCTATAAAATATAAAACTTTACATAAACATTTCATCTCACCCCTAGGGCCCTCTTTCTCTTCTTTTCTCAAATTTTCACCACAAAATTATCGTCAACGGACACGTCCAACTTATCTCCCTTGTTATATACTATACCGCTCTCTCTCGTTCGTCCCTCATATTCAAGGCGAACCTACCAATATAGGAGTTCAAGATAGAGGAAAATATCAAAATTTCCATAGAAGTATGACGTTGTATTTTTATAGTAGAGGCAGTTTTGAAAATGGCATCTGGAATTCCAACACTGTCGCACCTCTCTATTTGATAATAAGAAAGTTTTACAGTCGAGTAGATAAGTTTTACAGTCGAGTAGATACCGTAGTATCCAATTGCCTTAAATTTAAGGCCAACATGTAGATGCTACTAATTTTATGGGGGACTATAGAACTTGGGGTATCCATTTTACTGGAAGATGCGGTTTCGAAAACCATAGCTTCTAAAATCAAACACGGCCTTGGAGATCAATGAAGAGAAATGGGCACAAGAAATAGGCATTTAGAAGAGGGTGTGGTTTGTAGAAAGCTGAAGCCCTAACAATCACAGTAAGACGTACTTTGAAATAGTCAATCAAATTAGAGCCTACCTTCAAATAGTGTCGAGAAATGTGGTTTTAACACAGAAAATCTTTGTGAAGTTTTCATCTTTATTTATGAAGTTTAAAACGTCAAAAATAATGTAGATCAGCAAATCTATGAAAACTTGAAAACCTTGAAAATTCATGGTCCAAAAATGTATTACAAAAATACACTATTTTCAAAACTTGAAATCCATTTTTTTTTCATGTCCATGCATCATGATGTCGAGATGATCAATTTGAGGATATTTGGACATCAAAACAATCTCTTCTAGTGGAATTTTTGAGGTAGGCTCTAATTTGATTGTTTAGAGCCTCGGCTCTATATATGAACTTGTCCCTTTAGATGATGCATTACAAGATGCATTATTTTCGAGGCATGAAGTTTATTGTTTTTTATGTCCATAAATTTCGAGGTCGAGATGATCGGATTTGAGAGTTTTTGGATATCGAAACAACTTCTTCTAGTTAATTTTTGAAATGCCCCTTAGTTTGATGTTTAGGGCCTAAACCTTATATGAATTTCGAAGTCGAGCTGATCGGATTTGAGAGTTTTTGGATATCGAAACAACTTCTTCTAGTTAATTTTTGAAATGCCCCTTAGTTTGATGTTTAGGGCTTAAACCTTATATGAATTTTCCTGTTAAAAGAAGAGTTGAGAGGAAGTAGCGTTAGTGAGACGGATGAAATATATATTCAAAATGCAGCAACACCACGAGAGAAAAAGAGAGTGGCAGGGCCCATGGATCGAGAGAGAGGCTAATTTGGGAGAGAGTGAAACGAAAGCACGGATCTGATGCCACGTTTGCGGCACATAACATGGATTAGAAAGCTAAGTGAGTATAATCATTATTAAGTGACAATGGATGAAAGAAGCATCCATTATTAAGCGTCAATAGATGAAAGAAGCATCCTACTTTTCGAGCATTGGTAAAGGCAGCGCCTTTTACTGCTTTAGGGTATATTTGGAGGATTTGAATATTCAAATTTTTAGAAATTTAAATAAAGATCTTTTCTACTTTTTACATAATCTAGATTTTATATTATCTAGATATTTGCATTTTTGGGCGCGTTTGACTGTTTACCAGTATTTTAAAATTGGGAAAATTAAAAAAAAAAAAAAACATGAAGACCACACTTTCTGTGCAACTTTCCCAACTTAACTTTTTCACTCACTTTTTTTCCAAAACAAACTTCTAACCAAATAGCCCCCAAGGGAAAAAGTTACTTTTTTTAGACAGAAATGCCCTTCCCATACACAAAAATCAATTTTGCCATAATTAACGTTGAATTTTGGACCCCAGTAGCACATTGTCGGACCGCACCATCACGTTACAGGAGCGCACAAGTGCTGGACCACCCTAAGACAACAGGCCGAAATTGAGTACTGTCGGACCGCACCATCACGTTACAGGAGCGCACAAGTGCTGGACCACCCTAAGACAACAGGCCGAAATTGAGTACTGTCGGACTGCTCTTTACATAGTGTCGAAGCCCTGGAATCCAGTAACATTTACTGCCGAACCGCAATTTACACATTATCTGAGCCCTACTGCTGGACTGCACTTTACACAGTGCCGGAGCCCTATTGCGAGACTGTTGTGACTGTGCGATGAAATTTGGATAGTGATGAGAGTAGGCGAAATCATTATTCATTTTCACCTATAGGCGTTGGGAAGATTTTTTTTTTTCTCTCTCTCTCTCTCTCTATATATATATATATAGAAAAAAAGATCCGGTCAGCCCAATGGCGTACTGCTACAGTAAAAACCAACAGCCCAGATTGAATCTAGGTCCATCTGACGATCTTGAAAGTCCAGTAGTATTTGAATTTTATTTATTTTTCTACAAATTGGAATGATCTAAAATTTAGAGTGTGTGTACATAAAAAATAAATGAATATTTGAAAAACACAAAAAAAATATTTTACATGAAAACTATTGACCAAAATACCCCTATAAAGTTTCATGGGTATTTTGGCCAATGTTTATTTATGGATTTTTTTTATATGTATTTTTATTAAGTGTACCTTAATAAAAAGATCGTACATCTAAAATTTCTAGTGATTTGGATTTATAGAAAAAAAAAATTAAAAATTTAAATATGAAAAGAGGTCGTGACTGTCAGATCAGCCCAGATTCAATTTGGGCCATTGCTGATTACTGTAGCAGTTA
>NW_006497781.1:2333732-2344088 GCF_000471905.2 Amborella trichopoda
ATAAACTATTTCAAAAAATGATGAATTAGAATTTGATCAATTATTAGAGTCCCACAAATTAAAACCAATAAAACCTGATCTACCAGAATCTTCTGGAATCAATAAAGATAGCCAAGAAGAAAATATTTCTTTGAATTTAATAAATAGGGTGATTACACATAAATGGTTTACATTAGTAAGAATTGTAGTTAAAAATGAATATAGTTTTCAATCTCTAGCATTAATAGACTTAGGTGGCGATTTAAACTGTATAAATGAAGGTTTACTTCCTACTAAATATTTTGATAAAACAACACAAATATTATTTACCGCTGACGGAAGTAGATTAATTATAAATTATAAATTATCTAATGTCGTTGTTTGTAACAATGGAACTTGTTTAGAAATACCTTTCATTATGGTCAAAGGATTAAGTCAAGCAGTCATCTTAGGAACACCTTTCTTAAGCCTACTCTATCCTTTAAAAATTGATAATATAGGAATAGAGTCAAACCTAGATGGTAATAGGATTAAATTTGAATTCATAGATAAACCCAAAATCAGAGAAATAAATAATGTTAAACAAATTGTCCAAAATAAAGAAAAATTCCTCTATCATCTTAAAGAAGAACTTAAATATAAAAAGGTAGAACAAGACCTTTTACTCTCAGAAATAAAAAAGAAAATTGAAGAAATTAAAATAAAAATAGAACAAGAAATTTGTAGTGATATACCAAGTGCTTTTTGTAATAGAAAGAAGCATATGATAGAATTACCTTATGAAGAAGGATTTACAGAAAATAAAATACCTACTAAAGCACGACCAATACAAATGAATTCCAGATTACTAGAAATTTGTAAAAAAGAAATAGATGATCTATTGAAAAAGAATTTAATACGACCAAGCTCTTCACCCTGGAGCTGTGCTGCTTTCTATGTAGAAAATGCAGCTGAAAAAGAAAGGGGAGTCCTTAGATTAGTTATAAACTATAAACCCCTTAATATCTTATACCTAACAAAAAAGATTTATTTGACAGACTTATCAATACTTGTATTTACTCAAAATTTGACCTTAAATCAGGGTATTGGCAAATATAAAAACAAGAAAAAGACAAATACATAACTGCATTTAATGTCTTGTTTGGTTTCAAGAATGCTCCTTCCGAATTTCAAAAAATTATGAATGATATATTCAATCTATACATGAAATTTATGATTGTTTATATTGATGATGTGTTGATTTTTTCAGAAGATATTCATCAACATTTTAAGCATTTAAATGTCTTCCTGACCACGGTAAAGTATGCAGGTTGAGTAGTCTCAGCTAAAAAAATGAATCTCTGTCAAACCAAAATTAGGTTTTTAGGACATAACATTTTCCAAGGAAACCTTGTCCCAATTGACAAAGCCATTGAATTTTCAAACAAATTACCTGACATAATCTTAAATAAAACAGAATTACAACGGTTTTTAGGATGCTTAAATTATATAGCCGATTTTATTAAAGATCTAGCACTCATAGATAAACCATCATATGATCGGTTGAAAAAGAATCCTCCAAAATGGATGGATGAGCATACCAATGCCATTAAAATCTTTAAAGGCAAAGCAAAGGAACTTCTTTGCTTAGTTCTTTCCGATCCTAACGCTTTTAAGATCATTGAATGTGATGCCTCTGAACTCGGGCTAGGAAGTGTACTAAAACAACAACTTAATGGCACTGAACAATTAGTTTGTTGTACTTCTAAATCATGGAATACTACCCAAAAAAATAATTCTACGGTAAAGAAGAAAATATTACCTATTGTTCATTGTGTAACCAAATTTCAAAGCGATATTCTCAATACTCCATTCTTAATTTCGCACAGATTGTAAATCTGCTGAAGACAATCTTTTAAAAGATGTTCAAAATCTTGTATCAAAACAGATTTTTGCTCGATGGCAAGCTATTTTGTCATCCTTTGACTTTACAATAGAGCATCTCCGAGGTTCTACTAACTATCTCTCTGACTTTCTTACACGTGAATTTTTGCAGGGGAGGAAGGAATCTACCACCACTTGAACCTGAGCAACAACCATTAGCATTAATATTATTTCATAAAAATCGAATAGATAGCAATAGAAATAGCATAAAAGGCAAAAAACTAATGGATTTAGTTCCATCTCATCATGTTGGATCACCTTTAATTAGCCTACCCTATTCTCCAACTAGCCCAAATTATCCAGAATATTCGAGCCAGCAAAGCCCTTCTCAAAACCCAAATATTGTCTTTATGCAATCACCAACACCTAGAAAACCACCTTCTGTAGAAAGATCTCAATATGTAGATACAACCTTTATGGTAGAAATAATCATAGAAGATCACCATGATATGGAAGATCCGAACCAGATTGCAAAAAATTACTTACATAATAATCTGAACCCTTCCAATGGGATTAAAACAAGAGAATGGTATGAGGCCATTCTGTTAGAACAGGTTCTGTTTCAATTGTTCACTATCATCAACTCAATACCAGAATGATAGCATATTCCAAAATACAAATTCGAAAAATATTACCCTATAATAAATGGGGCTCAAAACCCTCGAGAGCAAAGAAATTGCAAGCCCAATATTTCCCAAATAAATATTACGGACATGCAGAATATGTTGATACTTGGCACATGGTCCTAACCCACCAAAATAACTATAACTCTCACACCTGGTTCATACAATTCAAAATACATATAACTGAACCATTTTCCAACTGGTTCTGAAGTTTGTTTTATACCTGGGGCTCAGTCCCTCAAATTTTACCTGAGGAATTACAAATGTCTCAATCAAAATTCATGGACAATAATGGGAAAGACCCTAACGTCGATTACCATTTGTACTTTATAGCCATGTATCAGATACCCTGGATGATGAGGTGGCAATATGCTATAGCCAATAATACTTCTGACAATTATGAATAAATTCCTAAAATGGGAAAGAAAATATCTATAAAATGGTGGGACATATTTGTTTACGAAAATTTGAAGCCAGAGAAAATAAGAAAGAAAAAGATTCCAAAAGCACTGGGAGCTTTTAAATATGATAACCCAAATAATCTGGCAGAATATAATAGACAAATGAAAAGGAGAAATCCTTAGGCCATAAAAGAAGAACTGGAAAAGCAATTACTTTAGATCTTTGAAGAAGAGGCTAGAACAGAAAGCACCCAGAATGAAGAAGAACAGACAATGGAAGAAGAAGAAGAAGCCCAAACTCTTCATGGATTCTTACAAAAGCAAACCCTTTACTAAAAACCCGAAACAAAGGTCAAGACCCGACAATATCCAAAACAATCCTCCAAAAACTTCCAGAACCTCCTAGAACCTTCCCAGAACTCTCTAGAAGACTCTAGAACTTTCTAGAACCTTCCAAAAAGGCATCGTCTACCCCACCGACAAAATAAACAGTAACCTCCACTTACCTCAAAGAATCTTGCCACTTGACCACCTTTTTTGACATCTGTCTGGCACTAGCCAAAGTGGATTCCCTCTGTTCCGCACTAGCCAAATTGGATTCCCTCTGCCCTGCACTTGCCAAAGTGGATTCCCTCTGCCCCGCACTAGCCAAAAGTAAAACATCACCTACCAGCCACCTGTCTCGCATTAACCAAAGCAGATTCCCTTTGCCTCACACTCGTTAAAGCAACCATATGGATGATCTCCACCTGGACTGACAAACACCGATGCCTGCCACTTGCAACAAAGGAAATTGAATACTAGTTTCAGATCTGCCTCTATAAAAGGAAGTGAAGATCATTTGAAGCAGCAGAGTTTTGTAGAGTCTGATCTCAGAAGCCACATCTCATAGACCCTTCGAAGCCTTCTCTTTTCTCCTTCTCTTTTCTCTTCTCTTCTTTTCTCTCTTCTTTCATTTTATATGCGTTTGTAACTATAAAGACCTTCCAAGCTATTGTCCATCCGAATGGAGGTCCTTTTCTAGCTACTGTATCTGCAGACTGTAAGTACTTTGAGTTTGAGTTTGAGTTTGTAACAGTTTGTTATAATTTGAGTTTAAGTTTGTAATAGTTTGTTATAACTTGAGCTTGTAACAGTTGGTTATCTGTAACAGTTTGTTATCTATTTATGTTAGCATAAAGAGTTTGTTTCATTTTGCTTGAAGTAGTTAAGGAATATTATGCAACTAAAAAATGATAATAGATAATAAAAAAATAGATAATCATTTTTTAATACTTCTAAATCTACCTTTTCTTCTCTTTGTTGGGTTAAGATTTGGAAATCTAGATCTGAGAAGGTTTGATCGCTACTTCCTATGACTTTATACTAGGGTATGTGAATATTACTTCTTGTCCTGGTTAAGCCTTGAATCTTATGATCTTGACTTATTGTAGAAGTGAAACTCCTAGCAGGTTCAGGGTTTTTTATTTGAGGGTTTATTACTGAGTCATCTTTTATTTGTAACCTAGTTTGTCTTTGATTTTCAAACTGGATTTTTATTTCTCCGTCAGGATGCTCAATGATTTTTTTTGGATCTTTATTAGTAGGAATATTATAATGCTGGTTCTCATTATATACGGTCCAATTTGATGGTAATATTATTTGAGACCAATCAACAGATTTAGGAATAATTGTATTAGATTTTTCAACATTAGTTTGAAAGAATATTGTTTTACCTTTTGTATCTACTTGTAATACATTTGGGCATAAAGTATTCATTACTTTTTAACAGATTTTGTATACTAACGCTATATTCTGAGATCCTGGATTCATATAAAATCCTTGTGTTTTTAATATAAGTGTTAATACTTTTAATATGTTTGGATCACTAAGAGATACAGAATAATTGAGGAAACAATTAAAGTACACTGGTCCACTACACAGACTTGATTCGACTATTCATAATAATGAATCTGAGAACTTATTATGTCTATTGTCCTTTAAGCATGCTAGTCTAGTATTAAGTGATTTTATTAAGTCCTAGTCTAGTAAGTGGTTTTATAGCTACTTGTATAAGTCCTATATGTAAATACTTGTAATCTTTGTTTCTATGTGATTGGATTATTTTATTAGATAATAATTGAAAGTCTTCTTGCTCGCTAGTGACTGACAAACTTTGTTCTACAGTTTTTATAGCATATCCTGTCTTTAAATTGAATGATCCTCTTTTATATATGTTTGAGATAGGTACCTTGGGTATATTCCAATTCTGAATTTGTTTTTCTATATTTTCAATTAAGACTTCTTCTTTATTTTTTACTCTAAGGGTATTATTAGATGAAGATAACTTCGACAACGGTCTTAACACTCGGACTAACTTCTTTAATGGAGAAATTTAATTAGGTTTCTACCCAATAAGAGGTTAAAATAAGCTTTTAACAGTCCTTAGAATAAAGTTTCTATTGCCTTTGATACCATAAACACCACAAGATCTACGAAATGAAACTTTATTCTATATTTATGCAAGCATTCTAATATAACCTAAGTATATTAATATCGATAAGATAACAATGATGGAAACTGGAGCTATACCAAGAATAATCCAAGTAGTATAGGTATTTTGTCTAATTTTAACACTAAAAATTGCTTTTTGTAGCATAATATTCCTTAACTACTTCAAGCAAAACTAAACAAACTCTTTATGCTAACAAAAATAGATAACCAACTATTACAGATAACCAACTGTTACAAGCTCAAGTTATAACAAACTATTACAACTCAGACTCAAATTCAAACTCAAACTCAAACTCAAAGTACTTACAGTCTGCAAATACAGTAGCTAGAAAAGGACCTCCATTCGGATGGACAATAACTCGGAAGGTCTTTGTAGTTATAATCACATATAAAATGAAAGAAGAGAGAAAAGAAGAGAAGAGAAAAGAGAAGGAGAAAAGAGAAGGCTTCGAAAGGCCTCTGAGATGTGGCTTCTGAGATCAGACTCTCCAAAACTCTGCTGCTTCAAATGATCTTCATTTCCTTTTATAGAGGCAGATCTGAAACTAGTATTCAATTTCCTTTCTTGCAAGTGGCAGGCATCGGTGTTTGTCAGTCCAGGTAGCGATCATCCATATGGTTGCTTTAGCGAGTGCGAGACAAAGGGAATCTGCTTTGGTTAATGCGGGATAGGTGGTTGGTAGGTGATGCTTTACTTTTGGCTAGTGCAGGACAGAGGGAATCCACTTTGGCTAGTGCGGAACAGAGGGAATCCACTTTGGCTATTGCCGGACAGATGTCAAAAAAGGTGGTCAAGTGGCAAGATTCTTTGAGGTAAGTGGAGGTTACTGTTTATTTTGCCGATGGAGTAGACAGTGCCTTTTTGGAAGGTTCTAGAAAGTTCTGGAGGGTTTTAGAGAGTTCTGTAAGGTTCTAGGAGGTTCTGGAAGTTTCTGGAGGATTGTTTTGGATAATTGTCCGGTCTTGGCTCTTGTTTGGGTTTTTAGTAAAGGGTTTGCTTTTGCGAGAAGCCATGAAGAGTCTGGGCTTCTTCTTCTTCTTCCATTGTGTGTTCTTCTTCATTCTGGGTGCTTTCTGTTCCAGCCTCTTCTTCAAAGATCTGAAGTAATTGCTTTTCTAGTTTTTCTTTTGTGACCTGAGGATTTCTCCTTTTCATTTGTTTATAATATTATGCCAGATTATTTGGGTTATCATATGTAAAAGGGGAATCTTTTTCTTTCTTATTTTCTTTGGCTTCAAATTTTCATAAACAAATATGTCTCACCATTTTATAGATATTTTCTTTCCTATTTTAGGAATATATTCATAATTGTCAGAAGTATTATTGGTTATAGCATATTGCCACCTCATTATCCAGAGTATCTGATACTTGGCAATAAAGTACAAATGGTATTCGACGTTAGGGTCGTTCCCATTATTGTCCATGAATTTTGATTGAGATATTTGTAATTCCTCAAGTAAAATTTGAGGGACTGAGCCCCAGGTAAAAAACCAACGTTAAAACCAGTTGGGAAATGGTTCAGTTATATGCATTTTGAATTGTATGAATCAGGTGTGAGAGTTACAGTTATTTTAGAGGGTTAGGACCTTGTGCCAAGTATCAACATATTCTGCATGTCTGTAATATTTATTTGGGAAATCTTGGGCTTGCAATTTCTTTGCTCTCGAGGGTTTTGAGCCCCATTCACCATAGGGTAATATTTTTCGAATTTGTATTTTGGAATATGCTATCATTTTGGTATTGGGTTGATGATAGTGAACAATTGAAACAGAACCAGTTTCTAACAGAATGGCCTCATACCGTTCTCTAATTTTAATCCCATTGGAAGGGTTCAGATTATTATGTAGGTAAATTTTTGCAATCTGGTTCGGATCTTCCATAGCATGGCGATCTTCTATGATCATTTCTACCATAAAGGCTATATCTACATATTGAGATCTTTCTACAGAAAGTGGTTTTCTGGGTGTTGGTGACTGCATAAAGACAGTATTTGGGTTTTGAGAAGGGCTTTGCTGGCTCGAATATTCTGGATAATTTGGGCTAGTTGGAGAATAGGGTAGGTTAATTAAAGGTGATCCAACATGATGAGATGGAACTATATCCATAATTTATTTGCCTATTTGGCTATTTCTATTGCTATCCATTTGATTTTTATGAAATAATATTAATGCTAATAGCTGTTGCTCTGGTTTAAGTGGTGGTAGATTTCTTCCACCCTTACAAAAATTCACGTGTAAGAAAGTCAGGAAGATAGTTAATAGAACCTCGAAGATGCTCTATTGTATTAATGGATGACAAAATAGCTTGCCATCGAGTAAAAATCTGTTTTGATACAAGATTTTGAACATTTTTTAAAAGAATGTCTTTAGCAGATTTACAATCTGTGTGAATTAAGAATGGAGTATTGAGAATATCGCTTTGAAATTTGGTTACACAATGAACAATAGCTAATATTTCCTTCTTTACCATGAAATAATTGTGATGGGCAGTATTCCATGATTTAGAAGTATAACGAACTAATTGTTCAGTGCCATTAAGTTGTTTTAGTACACCTCCTAGCCCGAGTTCAGAGGCATCACATTCAATGATCTTAAAAGCATTAGGATCGAAAATAACTAAGCAAGGAAGTTCCTTTGCTTTGCCTTTAACGATTTTAATGGCATTGGTATACTCATCAGTCCATTTTGGAGGATTCTTTTTCCACGGATTATATAATGGTTTAGCTATGAGTGCTAGATCTTTAATAAAATCGACTATATAATTTAAGCATCCTAAGAACCATTGTAATTCTGTTTTATTTTGGATTATGTCAGGGAATTTGTTTGAAAATTCAATGGCTCTGTCAATTGGGATAAGGGTCCCTTAGAAAATGTTATGTCCTAAAAACCTAATTTTGGTTTGACAGAGATTAATTTTTTTAGCTGAGACTACTAAACCTGCATACTTTACCGTGGTCAGGTAGACATTTAGATTCTTAAAATGTTGATGAATATCTTTTGAAAAAATCAACACATCATCAATATAAACAATCATAAATTTCATCTATGGATTGAATATATCATTCATAATTTTTTGAAATTCAGAAGAAGCATTCTTTGAAACAAATGGCATTACATTCCTTTCATATTGTCCAAACGGGACATTAAATGTAGTTTGTATTTGTCTTTTTCTTGTATTTGTATTTGCCAATACCCTGATTTAAGGTCAAATTTTGAGTAAATACAAGCATTGATAAGTCTATCTAATAAATGTTTTTTGTTAGGTATAGGATATCGTATCCATTTTAAGACTTTATTAAGGGTTTATAGTTTATAACTAATCTAGGGACTCCCTCTTCCTGTTCAGCTACATTGTCTACATAAAAAGCAGCACAGCTCCAGGGCGAAGAGCTTGGTCGTATTAAATTCTTTTTCAATAGATCGTCTATTTCTTTTTTACAAATTTCTAGTAATCTGGAATTCATTTGTATTGGTCGTGCTTTAGTAGGTATTTTATTTTCTATAAATCCTTCTTCATAAGGTAATTCTATCATATGCTTCTTTCTATTCCAAAAAGCACTTGGTATATCACTACAAATTTCTTGTTCTATTTTTATTTTAATTTCTTCAATTTTCTTTTTTATTTCTGAGAGTAAGAGGTCTTGTTCTACCTTTTAATATTTAAGTTCTTCTTTAAGATGATAGAGGAATTTTTCTTTATTTTGGATAATTTGTTTAACATTATTTATTTCTCTGATTTTGGGTTTATCTATGAATTCAAATTTAATCCTATTACCATCTAGGTTTGACTCTATTCCTGTATTATCAATTTTTAAAGGATAGAGTTGGCTTAAGAAAGGTGTTCCTAAGATGACTGCCTGACTTAATCCTTTGACCATAATGAAAGGTATTTCTAAACACGTTCCATTGTTACAAACAACAGCATTAGATAATTTATAATTTATAATTAATCTACTTCCGTCAGCGGTATTTAATATTTGTGTTGTTTTATCAAAATATTTAGTAGGAAGTAAACCTTCATTTATTCAGTTTAAATCCCCACCTAAGTCTATTAATGCTAGAGATTGAAAATTATATTCATTTTTAACTACAATTCTTACTAATGTAAACCATTTTTGTGTAATCACCCTATTTATTAAATTCAAAGAAATATTTTCTTCTTGGCTATCTTTATTGATTACAAAAGAATCTGGTAGATCAGGTTTTATTGGTTTTAATTTGTGGGGCTCTATTAATTGATCAAATTCTAATTCATCATTTTCTCAAATAGTTTCTGAGAATTCGTTATGTAATTCTAATATTCTAATCCTATTTTTGAGTTGTTGAACTTCTGTTTTTATTTCATTTATTTCTTGTTTTAGATCTGTTATAATTGGTTCTCTTTGAATTGCTTCTTTTTTGCTTACTCTTTTTAATATGTAAGAAAAACTATATGCATCTGGACTTTTTAATAATGGAGTAGGCTTATTTTTGGCTTTAATCATTTTTAGGTATTGAGTTATTGTCTCTCGTTTTTCATTAGGATTAGCTATTTTATCTATTAGATCTATTATGAGAATTTCTTCATTGGTTAATGTATTGCAAGAGCATTCTTCCATATTCTCATCAGATTGCGCATCTGAGCTGCTCCATATTAACTGTTCATCTTTGATATTTCCTATTAGGTAATTAGAAAATACTACGTAACGCCAATAGGCGAAAATGAACAGTGATTTCACCAATGATCATCACCGTCCAAAGGTCATCGCATGGTCACATTTGTCCAGTAGTATTTCAATTTTCATTTTTTTCTACATATCGAAATGATTTGAAATTTGTCGCGTGTGTTAATCAAAAATAGGAGAATTTAATAAAAATATAAAACAAATTATTCGTAAAATATAAATTGATCAAAATACTTCTGATAATTTATGAGGGTATTTTGGTCAATTTATAAT
>NW_006497781.1:2354665-2435952 GCF_000471905.2 Amborella trichopoda
ACGATGCTAGGGTGAACCCACTAGCTCACAGGAAAAAATGAGCCCAACGGCCCAGATTGAATCTGAGTCGATTTGACCATCACGGATGTCTGGTAGTGTTTGAATTTTAATGTTTTTTTTATAAATCCAAATCACTTGAAATTTGGATTGTATGTACATAAAAAATAGGTGAATCTTTGAAAAATATCAAAACAATATTTTACATGAAATAAATTGGCCAAAATACCCCCAAAATGTTTCAAAGTTATTTTGGTCATTTTTTGGTGAATTAAAATTTATTATTATTATTATTAGGTGCGGCTTGATGATAAGAACATGCATCTAAAATTTAAAATCATTTAGATTTTTAAAAATAAAATTAAAATTTTACTACTACCAGACATCCGTGTTCGTCAGATCGGCCCAGATTCAATATAGGTCGTTGGGCTTGTACTATTCTATGAGCTAGTGGGCTCACCCAAGATTTTTTCATATATATATATATATATAGGTGCGGTTTATATAGAGCCTAGACCCTAAATAATCAAATTAGAGCATACCTTCAAATAGTGTCGAGAAATGTGGTTTCAAAAGTGGAAATCTGTGTAATAGCCTTAAAATATACTTTTATATTTATATATAAAACTTAAAGCGTCAAAAATATTGTAGATCGACGTGTCTATGAAAACTTGAAAAACTTGAAAACTGATGTTCCAAAAATGTGTTACAAAATACACTATTTTCAAATGTTCAAATCCTTTTTTTTCTCATGTCCATGGATCTTGATGTCGAGATGATCAATTTGAATTTATTTGTACATCAGAAAATCCTCATCTAGTGAATTATTTTAGGTATGTTCTAATTTGGTTGTTTCGAGCCTCGGCTATATATATAGAAAAGGTTTATATAAGGTTACCACTTTAAAATGTAGAAATAAAGATGCACCTCAAAAATCCATCAGAAAAGGTTGTTTTAATGTCGAAAACCCTCTAAGTGATCATCTCGACATCAACGTGTATGAATAAAAACAAAAAAAAAAAAAGATTTTGAGTCCCAAATTTAGTGCATCTTGCAACACTTTATATAGACCGTCCATTTTCAAGATTTTCATATGTTTATATATGAATTTGATTTTAACCAATTTTGGAGTTAAAAAGTTTATAATTAGATATGAAAATAGATTTTTAGATAAGGATGCGGTTTGTATAGAGCCTAGGCTCTAAACAATCAAATTGGATCTTACCTTCAAATAGTGTCGAGAAGTGTGGTTTCACTACCGGAAATCTTTGTAATAGCCTTAAAATATATTTTTATATTTATTTATAAAGTTTAAAGCTTAAAAAATAGTATAGATCAACAAACCTATGAAAACTTGAAAATCTTGAAAATTGACGGTAAAAAAATGCGTTACAAAATGCACTATTTCCAAAACTCGAAATCCAATTTATTCTCATGTCCATGCATCTTGATGTCGAGATGATCAATTTGAAGATATTTGGGCATCAAAACAACATCTTCTAGTGAAATTTTTGATGTAGGCTCAAATTTGATTGTTTATAGCCTCAACTCTCTATAAACTTTTCCCTTTAGATAATCCTAATAATTTTTTACAATAAGATTACATGTTAAGATAAAATTTGGTGGGACGCTTTAATTGGATTGTTTAAGGTTGCAACCTTATAGAAACCACAACCATATGTATGTATGCATGTATGTATGTATGTATACATGTATATGTGTATATGTATATATGTATGTATGTATGTATGTATGTATACATATATAGAAAAAGATTTCTTAAGCTACTAGCTATAATGAAGAGTATATGCTACTAACTCCCAGCCGTCAAATCTTCATCAGGTAGATCAAAATTCATATCACTATTAATTTTAAGATGAAAATTTGGGTCTACATACCTAACACTATTGCTTACCATATAAAAATATAAGAAAATTAGTTTCAATAATTTAAAATGACCAAATTAACCCCATCATTTTCAGGGTATTCAAGCCATTTTATATTTTAGGAATAATTTTTATATATTGTTTAGTACACATGTCCAAAATTTCATTATGATTTGATTTTTGAAAAAAAAATTCAAAATCAAATAGTGATAGAAAATTTGAACTACCCAATAGCGATCTGATGGCAGGGAGCTAGTAGCTTATGTTATTCATTATAGCTAGTAGCTTATACTTTTCAAAACAACTTCTTTTAGTGAAATTTTTGAGGTAGGCTCGAATTTGAATGTTTAGAGCCTAGGCTCTATATGAACTTATATATATATATATATAAGTAAACCTTAAAATAACTGCACAGTTATAATGAATAGTAATATAAGTGGAATCCCAGCCGTCAGATCTTCATCATGTTGTTTATAATGCATATCATTATATGAATTTTAATATTTTTTTTAGAAATCGGATCATAATAAAATTTGTGCGTACTAAAAAATAGGGTGCACAATAAAAAAATATATAAAAAATATTTTCAAAAATATAAAATGATCGAAATATCCCTGAAAAATGTCGGGGGTAATTTGGTCATTTTTAAATATTGAAAATAATATTTTTATATTTTTATATGGTGCACAATAGTATTATATATATATACCCAAAATTTCATATTAGTCATATTTATAAAAAAAATTAAAATTTATATGGAGATATATTTTGAATCACTCGATGAATATCTGACGGCTGAGATTCCACCTATATTACTATTCATTATTGTTTATAGCTGCCCAGCTATTGTTAGCTTTCTTCTGTATATATATCAAAACAAGTAAACTAAGCTATTGTTAGTTCTTACATGGAAAACCTCCAAATCGATCATCTCCACTTTGACCATTATGGTTGTAAAAATAAATAGGATTTCAAACCTTAAAAATCATGATATCATAATAATACCTGATCCTGATCATCTATTTTGTCATAAAAATGAGTGTTCACATATCCGTAAAATCTATATCATTTTTTAATTTATAGTCAGTGTTGAAAATAGATTTTAAAACATCATGGAGATGTTTGATGCCCAAATGAAGATTCGATGTGAGGCTTTATTTTGTTTTTCCTAAAGTCATGGCTTTATAGAAAATGTATCATATATATGTAGGCCACTAATCAAATTTTTTTACATGAAAAAATGATCCCATGGTCATCTTGTCTCATATCTTTGGGTTATCTTGCCTCAGATTTTAACGGCATCTTTTTGCTAAATTTTCTTATGTCGATAATCCTCATAATGCACACCTACGAAATTTTTTATGAAAATAATTTAATAGAAATAAATGTCAAAAACTCCTACATTATTCAGGAGTATTTTGGTATTTTTATTATTTTGAAAAACAAATATACATATAATATGGTGAACAACATGAGCAAAACATATTTGAGCTTAATCCAATATTTTGAAAAACATAAAGTTAATGTATGCTATTGGAAGATGGGATTGAGGGTAAAATATAAAATATATAGAATTATTTTTTGCATTCCAAAAACATTATTGAATTTTTTGATATTTTTTTCCTTCTGTTTTGGGCACAAGACCTGCTCATTAAAGACCATTTCTTTATTATTTATTAAGTTTTTTATCTTCTCCATATTTTATTAATCTTCTTAAAGTTTGAATAAAACAAAAGAAAATATATAATGAGACCATTTACTTTTAGAACAAGGTTGTCACATTTAATCTTGACCATTGTATGTGAAATCGGGTGGCGGCATTTATGCTATTGACGAAGTTTAAAGTTTAAAAGATATTTTCTCTAACTTTGAAACACACTCAAGCTATCAGATTTCACGTCAAATGATTGTACGTAATTGTGACCTCTCTATACAAAACGTAAATGCTCTCATTATATACAATCCCATAAAATAAATATTATATTTTTAAAAAGAGTGATGATTCTAATTTGTCATGGTATAAATCATTGGGCTGGAATATTAAGTAAAAGAAATATGAAAAACATTTGAGAAATTGGGAAATATCTTGGGGATTTAGGAATGGGAGTATGGAAAGAGAGAGAGCGAGAGAGAGAGAGGACACGATTTTAAGAAGGCCATTTACAAAATAACACGGTTTATGTGATTCCATGTCGAAATGAGTCACTTTTTAAAAATTTATTTCTGAGATAGTTTTTTGGACTGAATTTTTAAAGACATATATTCTCTAACATGGAGATCAAGATTTGAAGAACTAAATAAATTTTAAAAATTAAAAATAATAATTACATTAAAAAAATATATGGATTATTAGTTTCAATTATTTTTAGATGGACCACCTATTTGCATCCATGTTTAAGATGGATGCTTTATACCTTAGGACTAGAAATGCGTTCCAGCCCACATGAAACAATTTTCTTTTACAAAAATATCCTCTATAGTTTTGTAATTTCAAATTTTTTTATATTTTATATTGTATGCTTATTCCCCATTTTAAAGAGCATATCTAAGATCTCAATTTTATCTTTTTTTGTGTATATTGAATTGAGCTCAATTTAATCTCAAGAGAGTTGAAGGGAAGGATTAAAATATTAAAAAAATAAAAATCAGACATTATTTATGGGTGTGGTTTCTACAAGGTTGCATCCTTAAACAATCCAATTAAGGTGCATCTCCAAATTTATCATAACACGTAATTTTGGTGTAATTTTTTTTTTTAAGATTATCTGAAAATCTATTTTCATATCTTATTATAAATTTTAAATTCCAAAAATCATTAAAATCAAGTAGATCTATAAACATATGAAATCTTGAAAATGGATAGTCTAGATAATGTTTTAAATCTGACTATTTTTTAGACTCAAAATATTTTATTTTTTCATATGCATACATCTCGATGTCGAGATGATCAACTAGAGGGGTTTTCAACATCAAAACAAAATTTTTTGATGGACTTTTTAGGTGCATCTTTAATTCTATATTTTAAGGTTGCAACCTTGTGTAATTTTTTTTCCTTTATTTATTATCCTTAACTATGTTGTTACAAACATGCCCTTACTCTCCATCTTTGTGGAGCAGGGAAAGTATGATCATGCTTTATCACGGGAGTGCCTTTATGATGACCTAAGCATGCCTATGTCCGATATGTCCGACTTTGCTCGTGATGGTCGAGGCCCCTTTTACAAGGTAAATTAAGAATGAGTATGTGTTTTGAATATCTGAACAACAATTATTTCATACGGCTGGATCGCATTTTAATAATATACAGTCCAGAACTATAGAGCATCCATCTTTAAGATGGATGCAAATAGGTGGTCCATTTAAAAATAATTGAAATTAATGGTCCAAATGTTTCTTTATATAATTATTATTTTTAATTTTTAAAATTTATTTATTTTTTCATATTCATGTTCTCCATGTTTATATATTATCTAAAAGTTAAGATCAAATCATATTTAAAATATATATTTATTGTCAAGTCCGCATTTCTACGTGTGCAAGCTTGGCCACATGCTAGCTGTGTCGATATTCTCCAATAAATTCATACGGATCAGCCGATCCTGTGAGCTCAAAAATATTTAAATACTAATTTCTATGGATTAGCATTGCTCTGTCCTAGATGATTGTATCTTCTAACAAAACCGTCAAAATCTTTGATAGAAAAGGTGATTCTCACTGAATAATACCAACTCATACTAATGTGTAAATAATACCAACTCATACTTATGTCTAAGTAGTGTTTGGTACAAAAATGTTTTGAAAATCTAACAGTAGTACGCCCCCCAATATACCTCGAAAACTGGTTTGGAAATCTAGATAACGTACATTCAAGTTTAGAGAAATTTATACACGGACAAGAAAAAAGATGTGCGGTCTTTGAGTATCTTGAGAGATATGACATTGAGGTCTTACTTTTGTTATATATATTTTTTATCTTTTTTGAAATTATACTTTTCTTTTTTTTTTTTAATCCGATTTTACCCTAGACTTGAAATTTGAACTTTCAAATCCCTCAAAACACCGAGAAAACTGATATATTTAGGTGGTTTCAAATGCAACTTTTGAACCCCTGCAAATACAGCTTTTTGCGCTTCAAAAGCTCAATTTTGAAATGTACCAAAAAAAAAAAAAAAACAAAGGAAAGAAAAAACAACAAATTTGCTCAAAAAATCGGGCTTTCGAACTAGGTAGTACTCAGTTCTCTCTCTCTTTTGTTTCCTTTGTTCAAAACATGGAATTTCAAACAACTGAAATGCATTAGTATTTTATTAATTTATTTTTATTTTATGGCTATAAATTGGACTTTTGAACTGCATAAATACGACCTATCAAAAGTTGGACTTTTGAACTGTACAAATATATCTATTTTTTTTTTTGTCTTGGTTAGTTCGAGAGTTAGACTTGCAAACTAAGGGTCAAGAAGAAATAGCTGAAAAAGTAAACCTCAATATAATATGTCCCAATATATAAACAATGTGATTATGCTACATCTCTTTCAATGTGATTTACTCGCTTCGATGTATCCAAGTCGTGGTGGTAGCACAACTTATGCCCCAGCTAGGGTCTAGGTATCTATTTTCACCTAAAGCATTCAAAAACCACTAACGGTTTAAAAAACAGGTAGGGGCTTATCATCACCCTAAAAAAATATATATCATAGGCCAATTGCAATAGTTATTGTGCCATAACCACAAAGTGCTGTCCAAGAATAAGGACATATTGAATTGACATATAAAAAATAAATGGGCATCACTTTAAACTAAAAACATAATTTTTACCATGATTTTTAGATGTATCCGGCACAGATTAGTTAGTATTTTTTTGCCAAAATTATGTTTTCATCTTTTTATTTTTTAGAGTTCAAATTGTAAATTGTTTTTTTTTTTTGTTAATCCATGATTTCTCTGCCTTTTTATGTTTTAACCTTTTTTAAGGTGCTTCACGTTTGAAATTACTTTTAATAAATTTTAAATTTCTATTATTTTTTCTATTTTATAAAGGCCTTTTGGCCTTGTGCTGTACTACACCGAGTCCTAAGAACTCGGGCAAATAATTTGCCTCAGCCTTGGGGGACACGTTGCCTGGTTGAGACAATGTTCTGTACATTGGAATGATTTATGAATTTTTCGTAGCAGAATGTATTCATTTCTTATTTGTTTTCAACAATTCTAGAGGCTTGCTTTAGTAAATTAACAATTCTAGAGGCTTACTTTCTAATTTACTAAAGCATTATTTGATACACTGGTTATTGTAAATGCAGGCAATTCTTTTCCTCTTATTGGGAAAAGAAAGAGAGACTGCAAAGAAGTTTTACACAACATTTAGGAAGAGCATAACACCACCTAGATGGCCTATAAAAGGGATACCGCAGAGTCAGAGGGATATAAAAGGACCACCACCATTTCCTAGTCCGGGGAAACAACCGTGTCAAATTGATGAAGATTTCAAGGAATTTGAAATAGCAGTGGAGCAGTTGAAAAAGGAGATCGGGAAGTGTAAGGGAATTTAAGGCTCTTGCCACTCATTATAGAAGCACTCCATGAAATTAAGTGAATTCAAATTTGTGCTATCATTAGATTGAATAAAGAAGGTTCTACTCTTTCACTTGTATGGCACCCTACAAAGGAATTGCTCCTTGTGCTTCATTTCATAGATTATTACACCTTCGAGTAAAATATTTAGCTAAATGTTTAGCTAAGGAAAGGGGTCCTTACTTGTGGTAGGAATAGAACTCATAACATTACATTGTAGCGTCCCACTATCTCAACCACCTAGGCTAAATTTGATGTAGACCTAGTAACAGTAAATTTGATATGAAAATTAAGTGTTGGCTCCGAATGCAATCTAAATAGACAAGTGAATTAAGCGCGCATCATTAGCAAAAAGTTTATGCTATAGAAATTGGAAATCAAATAACAATTGTATTGTGATATCTTTCTCGAATGTGAGCTTTTTCACGTGTAAACAAAAGGTCCCTATGGGAGAAAGAATGTCTTATTATTTGGTTTGTATGAAATAGATTGACAGGACAATTGTTTACATGAAAATATTTATAGATGCAAACAATATAGAGGGAAAAATTACAAGAACATGGTTTTTCCCATGTTTGATACACACTTGGAAATAGGCGCAGAGAGAGAGAGCAATACACTAGTTCATTTGATTGGTATGGACTGAAATGCCTTTCACTGAACTTCCAAACTAAACAGAACGTTGGAAATTCTTTATAGTTACAATTGATCTTAGGTAAAACAGGAACTCAATCGGGTGAGATTGAAATCTTGTCTGACATGTCCGACAGGTTGCAATCTCTTTAAATATTTTGAAATAGTTCTCTTTAATGTGATTTCTCTAATTCAAAATTTTAAGCCAGTTTCTTTCTTTAATATTTAAATTTTGAGATAGTTTCTCTTTTCAAAATTTTGATATACTTTCTCTCCCAAAATATTTAAAATTTGAAATAGCTTCACTCTGTAAGAACTTTGAGATGGTTTGTCTCTTTAAATTTTTTAAAATAGTTTATATTGAAACCGTGTACACCCAAATCCCTTACACGGTGGACCGTCAATGGAAATCCCTTATTTTGGCTAATTAATTTTGTAGAATATATTTATGATATATTTAAGAGATATTTGGGGAATCAGTTTCTAATTTATTGGAATTTTGTATCATATGTATAATATTTGGTGAGTAAAATAATGAACACAGCTGAATAGCCATTCAACCGTGGATGTAGGTCCAAGAGACCAAATCACGTAAAACAATATCTTTTTCTTCTTTTTTCTCTTGCTCTCTCCTTGACTCTTCATCTAAATTTTTTCAACATGGTATCAAAGCAATGATACATCTGTCATTAGGCTCTTTTTTCTACAAAGTGGTCCGCTGCATCAAACCATTTTGCTACCCATAGAACTCAAACATAGTAGTGACAATTCTTGTTGTGATTAAGTTCATCAAAAGATGCTTGCTGTCCTCAGCTTTCGTCCACTGCTGTTGTCAATTCTTTGTGCAACTAGTTGCATCGAAGTCACCTTTATTCACGGACGTTGTTGTCCACAGCTGCTGCCCATTTCCTTTGCCTGAAATTAAGTATTTTCTAAATCTTTTTCTTCTAAATGGGGGTTCAAAATTCTGGTTCAAACATTGTAGTGCATGAGGGCAAAAACTCAAATCTGAAAATTACTTCCATGATTCTTAATGGAATCAATTATAAAACTTGGTCTAGAGCTGTAACCATGTATTGCAACAACAAATATATGTTGGGTTTTATGAATGGAAAAAAAACAACTCCAATAGCTGATGATCCTACTTATGGAGTGGGAGTCTTGAGACAACCTCGTTAGGTCATGGCTTATAAAATCAATGGGAACACGACTTGGTATAGGGATGTATTTCAAGCCTAATACTGAAAAATTGTGGAAGTCACTTAAAGAGATTTATGGAGAAAAAAATAATACAACCAGGATTTTCCAACACAAATAAGATATTTGCCAAACAAGGAAAACCATTTAATGAATACATTGGAATGCTTGGAGGCATGTGGGATGAGTTGTTCCAATACACTCTCATAACTACTGCTATAAATAGCAGAATAAGAGAAATCAAACAAAATAAAACATTTTCTATGTTGGCAGGCTTTGCTCATGAGAATGAATCTATAAATGACACTATCTAGAAATAATAAACTAGGCGTAAGGTTATGAACCCTGCCATTAAAAAGGAGGATCTTAATGACAGAATTGAGAAATCAGCTTTTCTTATTGAGTCTCAATAACTGAAAAAATTACCCCTACTGATGACAAATTTGAGAATATTGGTCATGGTCATGGTCGTGATCGACCTAAGTGCACTCATTACAAAAAGTGGGGACACATTAAAGAACGATGTTGGGATCTCCATGGAAAATCCCCTGGTAGAGAAAACCTGTTACTTAAGCTGTTCAAAGTGAGATGCTCCTCTCTATTGACAAGCTAAAAGAGTTACTTCAACAAATTAGGAAGGCAAACATTGCTTTCTCTTCTGAGATACCACCTACTACACAATGTAATTTTTCTATTCATCTATCCTCTACTAATTGTCATACCTAGATCGTTGATAATGGAGCTACATATCATATGACTGGCCATTTTAAAAGACTCGGAGGGTTTAAACAAACGTCTTCAAGGAGTCTTGTGTCATTGGCCAATAGGACTATTGTATCAGTTTTTGGAAAAAAAAATATTAAAATCTTTTCTAAAGATAAGTTATTCAAAGTTTTATATATCCCTTCAGTCCCTTCAAATCTATTGTCAATTAATAAAATCACAAAGCCTATAATTGGTGGTCTATTTTTTCTGACAATGTTGTTTTTCAGGATCAGGTATCTAGGAAGAAGATTGGTGAGGGTAAACAATCACATGGGCTATACTTATTGGATCAAACCTCTAAATAATTTTTTACAAGACAAGTGCAATCTGATGACAATACATGACATTACAGATCGAGACATCCATCTGATAGAATTATGAAGCAGGTGGTCTCTAGTATCAATTCATCATTTGCATCTTGTGAGGTCCGTCGATATGATTCGTATTTCAAAATTATGATAGAATCAAATAACTTTGATATTATTCATTTGGACTTATTTGGACCTACTCCAATTGATTATTTTTCTGGTTTTAGATATGTGATTTCTTTTATCGATGATAGAACTCGTTGTGTTTGGATTTATCTATTGAAGTTCAAGAGTGCTGCCTTCATTGCCTTTAACGAATTCCATGCCATGATAAAAAACTAATTTGATGCTAAGGTGAAAATTTTCAGAACTGATGATGGCACAAAATACATAAATAAATTATTTTCTTCATATTTGATTGATCATATTTGATTGATCATTCACCAAATATTATGTGTAGAAACTCAGCAAAAAGAAAGTATCTTCTTGAAGTAAATGTTCCTAAATCACAAGTCTGAGGGAATTCTTACTACATTTCTTCTTATAATCGACTGCTGACTAGAATGTTACATAATAGAAGCCCCTATGAAATGTTGCACGACTATCCTCCTACTATTCATCATTTAAAGATATGTGGTTGTGAATGCTTGGGCGCTCTGAAAAGTACGATGCTTTAGATGTTTTGAAAAAGTTTAAACAAACATTAGGCTCAAAACAAAAAACCAGAGGACATCAAATTTAGGGCTAAATTTGCCCGTGCATTCCATATTAGAAACACATGTTTTATATTATATATTGGGAATTGAACAATTCTAGAAGTTTAATCCTCTGTTAATATTTACATCGGTTAAAGAAAAGGAAAGTGAGCCGAATACTTTTGATTCTGGCATTGAAACCTTAACAATCGTTTCTAAGGAAGGAATATATACAGATATATTAAAAGAGAAAAGAAAATATCAAAGGCACATTGCCCCATATACCTGTGGGTGTACGTAGGGGTAATGTCCTTCAAGTCTGGTCTTCTTAAGAGAACAAGTCTCAAGTGGATCGTAGAAGATGATTATCTCTCTCTTCATGTCCTGAATATCTCACTCTCTTTTCCCACACTTAATTCTTACCTAGGTAAAATTCTGCAAGGATGATTATCTCAGCTAAAATGTGTCTATCAAAATGTGTGAACCCCTCTTCAATCGAGAGATCCCCTTTTATAAGGGCAAGTTATAGTTTTAAGGGAAAACCTTGCATTTACCATCTTTGAATCTTCACCCTTCATCTTCATCTTGAGCTTATACTTTCTTTTAAATCATTAAATTTGCAGGGCGTACTTCTTATCTTTACAGGCTTGTTTATCTTTCATGTTTATTTTTTCACGCTGATTTGAATTATTGATAATCTCATTGTTTAAGTTGTTCATGTCAGTATCTCTTGATGATAATCACTCTTTTTAACCGATACTGATTTTGATATTCGAACCTCGGACTTGGTCATAATTTTCGCAGGAGCAAAATCAGGAATTCATCACTAATGTCAATGGATTGCAACCACTTATGTTGTTCAAATTAACTCATGCTATACCTTTTAAGGGTGATGAAGCAATGAGCCAAGAATCCAATAGTTCTGATTTCATAAGAAAACCCCTTTGTATCAAGGAAGAAAGCCCCAATAGATAACCACATGTCGCACGGTGCATAAGGCTTTTAAAGCCTTAATTGCGGGCGATGAGGATGATGGGTTAAGCCATCTCCGAAAGGCTTTTAACTATCGAGATATGGTGATAATGGGTTAAGCCATCTCCATACGGCTTTTAACTGTTAGGATATGAGGATGATGGCTTAAGTCATCTTCGAATGGCTTTTAACTGTCGGGATATGAGCACGAGAGGTTAAGCCATCTCAGAACGATTTTTAGTTGTCGAGATATAAGGATGAAGAGTAATGCCATCGCCCAACAACCTTTAACTGCCGGGGTAGGAGGATTATGAGTTAAGCCATCTACGAACCACTTTTAACTATCGGAGTATGGGGATGATGAATTAAGCCTTCTCTGATTGATATGAAACTTCAGGGGGAGGGTTATAATGCCTCAAACATAGATCCCTGAGACTCCTGACTTGATTTTAGAACATGAAGTTCTAGGGTGTCAGTCAAGGCATATCTTAAACTGACGTTAGATACGTACATTGGTTAAGCCAAGTTATTCCCCAAGTTATACCATTCATGCCCTTTAAGGCATATGAGGCCTTATCATGAATATCTTCAGGGGACATATCTAAACATGTGTGGTTAGGTGTCTCGATCTCACCTCCCCGAATCTAGGTGATCGGGTGACACGTGTCTCGGGTTCGAAAGACCCGGGACCTGAGATAGTTCTCTCGGGAACCTTGTTCACATAACAAGGGAATGTGTCCAACTAGTGAGAGAGGAATTTTGGATGTGAGGTGGGGACCAACCTCACCTGGGTTCGTGACTTACTCAGGCAGACTTGCGTGGACGCCCTCTTAGATCACGACAGAAAGCCCTCCAGCTGCTTCAACTGGTTCGGAATCGCCGCCCTTGATCTGCAATCTCCTGATTTTCTGTACAACACTACTATGATTAATTTGCACGATAAGTGGGTCGAATGACACACCCTTATCTTAGGGCAATGTAACTTCATATGGTTCCGAAGGTGGAAAGTTAAGGTGGTGAAAAGGAGGTTTGAATGAGAGGAGAAAAGAAGAGGAGACTCGACAAGGGGACGAGACTAGCATGATAGCTGGACCAGTGCAATGACTGACTCCAAGTGGTAGCAAGACGGGCACAGTAACTCAAACTGACACGACGGCAATACTACTCGAAACCAAGGTCGACATGACTATTCTAATTTGGCACGGTAGTAAGATGGGCATGGTACTCAGGACCAGTGCGACAGCAATACTGCGTGACAGTCAGACCGCTATAGTAGTGCTAGACTGAGTCTACCCTCAGTCAAGTGAGGAGAGAAGAGAATGGAAAGAAGGCACGAGACAACAGAGAAATAGAATCCCGAGAAAATAGAGAAATAGAATCCCGACGGCGCTAGGCATCGCCACCCTCAACCGTAAAATAGAAGAGTCACGGCCGTTGGATGGCGCTAGACACTACTACTCACTGATGGAGAGTGATCAGTGAACTACAGGCGGCGCTAGGTATCGCCGTTTGACAACATGTGAAGGCTGCACACCCTCTCGAGGGCGGCAATAGCCTTTTGTGAAGCGCGCGGCAAAAGCCACTTGTGAAGCGCTCGACGATAGTTCCTTTTGAGGCACACGATGATAGACCCATGACGCAAGAATGAGTCTTGCAGACGACAATAGGCACCGAGCTCTCGAAGGAAGCTCGAGGACGGCGGTAGGCACTGAGCACGCAAAGGAAGCTCGTGGACAAAGATAGTCACCGAGCGTGCGAAGGAAGCTCGTGGACGAAGATAGGCACTGAGCGCGGGAAGGAAACTCATGGATGGAGATAGGCATCGATCGCGGGAAGGAAGCTCGCAGATGACGATAGGCACCGAGCGCACGAAGGAAGCCCGCCGACGGCAATAGGTGTTTCCGTGACCCCTCACGGGCGGCGATTAGCATCGTCGTCTGTGATAGGCATGCAATAGGGGAGACCCCTACGAGCACCAATAAGTTTCACCATCTGTGCTATTCACAGAGACGTCGAGGACACCTCTGCGTATGACGATGAGCAGCGCCGTCTGCGAGCCTCACTGAGAGATAACGACGAGCGAACAGATCGCACATGCCATTGCCATCGCCATGCACGATCTGTGAAACCACAAATGGGAGAAGAGAGAAGAAAGAGGCATGCACGGCACTGCCACTGCCGTGCATGGCCTATGGGAGGAGTTCCGACGAAGAAGAAGAAGAAGAAAGAAAGAAGAGAGAGAAAATTTACCTTGAGCCTTGAGGTACCGATCAGAAAGTTTCTCTCTCCTTTCTCTCTCTTGCTTTCTCCAAATGTGATCGAACAATGAGAAGAAAGAGAAATTTTATTAATCGTCAATGAATGAGTGCTCTACGTATAATGAAGGTACGTGATATATATAGAATTGTGCCCAAACATGTGTGGATTGATCAAGATTAAACCTAATTGTTTGAAATTAAGATTTAATTGAATTAAAAAAAAAGAAAATAGGGTACAAAATGATAAATTTACCCCTTCCTAACAATTTGTGGAGTTTTAAAACAGTCCCTGTGCTGCCCTAGAACTTGCATGATCTTTCACGGATGATCCGAGGTTGTTCAGATGTCCTTTTGATCGAAAGTCGATTGTTTTCTTATAAGGCTCGACATGGCGATTGATTTGATACTAACTTCAAGCTATGGATCTTTTTTTTTTTAAGGCACGATCTTGTGTCATGAAATTTGGATAGATCTTAAAACTTTGGATCGATAGTGTACTCATTCCTTGATTGTTTTTTATGATTTCTTCGCTAGATCACACTGAGCATGCCATCTCGATCGTGTGGTAACAAATGCAGCTTGATTTCGTGTCTGGATGAAGATTTTGAAACTTTTGGAGTTCTGGCCAGAATGCGGAATTCCAGTGATGGAATTTGCAGTCATCTCATCGGCTTCATGTGTGGAATCTAACCGTTCATCATGTGTGGGATTTGGATTAGAGATAGCTTTAGACCTTACGCACGCGATGGAACTAGTTTCACGTCGATCAGACTTGCGAACGACGTGATTTGGCCGCTCAAGCGAGACATGACGCTGCTGATTTTTCTACACTATTTTACGGATCAACAACTTCTCTCTAGCTTTTCTTCGCACTCTAGCGTCGTCATAGGGCATGCCACATATCGAAACTCTCGTCTTGATGAGCGAACATGCTCACAAAATTTGAGCATGATTATTCTCGAGACGGGTGATATATGAGCATCAAAATTCACTATTCATGACTACTCCTTTAATGGAGTTGAGTTCCAGGGTGGCCGCATGGGAATAGCGTGTGGCTCCTCTTGTTTCGCTCTTTTGTCTATAACTTCTTCCTAAAATGTCCGCTTGAGCTAAAATTTGATCCCTGGGGGTTTTCAACCGTGCCACATCCAATGACGATGGTCCAATAGCGAGTTGACACACAAAAATATAGTTCTAGTTATAAGGGTGATAGAGGCTGATTTGCCAAAACCGTTTATCAGTCTGCACTGCCATAGACATGTTGGAATGCAATGAAATTTGGCAAGATACTTTTAGTAGTTCTCATGAAGATCTTGAGAAGTTCTGAGGCCATTCTAGGACTATCAAAATTTTCACTATTTTTTTAAGCTTTATCGACCTGCTTCTCCCTTTATTCCTCATCTGGGTCCAAGGTGTTGAAAAATGTGTTCAAACAGCTTACCCCACCAAATGTTGTTCTTCGAGGGAAACAAGAAAGACAACATTTGAAAAGGATGCTCGGACGTTTGGATGCAATGTACAGGTCCATCTTTGGAGACTTTTAGGGGGAGAAGAGACTTTTTGAGGGATATGTAGAAGTCCTTACCCTCGAGGGACTATTTGCGATTCTGACAACTTGAGGATTTTGTAGGGACCTCATTGGTCAGAATTGGGCCTATGTGGTAGCCAAGTGCTATGAACCTTTGATCGGCATTGTTTGATGCTACACCAAGTTTACTTTTGATGATCAGGTATCTCTGTAGGTCCCATCCAGCAGGGTCCAGTTAGGGGTTCTGACTTATCCCCAAAATCTGGGGTTGTTGGCTAGGGGAAATTTTTGCGAGGTAGCCTCATGGGCCCCATCCTATTGGGTCAAGTCGGGGGCTTTTTAAGGGCCTGTCTCGAAGATCTGGGCTTCTCAGCTAAGGAAGGTTTTTAGCGAGGCTATCTCATGGTGAGGAATAACCTTGAAGTCTTCGTCAGGTTGGGCCCTGGCTTTGTTAGTATCTTACCTTCGTGGGGATCTTTAGCATCTTGGAGGGATCTTTCGGTCGTCGTCTTCACCCTCAAGGACTCTTGTTGTTTGTAGAAGTGAAGTGTGGGAGATCTAATGAGGCTCTCACTCCTGGGTGAGCCATTTTGTATTGTGATTGGATGCTGGCAGTTGAGGATTTTACATAGACCTCATTAGCCAGAATTATACTTGTTTTGGCAGTTGGGTGCTGGCTAAGGCTGTGATGCTGCGTCAACCTGTTTTGTTGGTCCAAGCGACCTTTGTGGGTTTTCACTTGAACAGGGGAAATGGCGCCGTAAAGATGGTTTTCACAACTTCCTTTATTTTTGGGCTCTTTTACCCATGACCTTGGGTCCATGTCCACCCTTTTTATCCATTTTTTCTCACGGTGCCCTTTTGGGGTTTTCACTGTGCTTGAGTTTTTGTTTTCATGGAACTCTTTTACTCATGGTTTCGTTACCATGCCCGTCCGTCATTTTTACTCATGGCGTTCCCTTGTTCAGTGGTACACCATGCCTGTTTTTTATGAAGGTGTGTTTAGGTTCATGCCTTTGAGACCTGTGTGAAGCCTTTTAATGTCATGAGGCTAGGACATGTACTATAGTTTAGGGTCATACAACAGGACGGTAGTGGTGATGAATGACAGTCTGTGGAGGCCATAGATTGAGTACAGTGGTGGTTTTTACTCACTTTGGGGAGATGGCAGAGGCTACTTGTGAAAGATGGATGATGTATGAAAGGTGGGTGAAAAGGGGTGACCCATCAGCTGACGACGAGTATGGGTGGCGAGATGGCTCGCTGTTTTGTGAGGATGGGTTAGACTCATTGGGGAATGATGAATAGTGGTAGTGAAGTGAATGGATTGCCTGGGGAAGTATGAGGGTGGTGCGTGCACATGAATGGGTCGGTTAGGGAAAGTGTGCGTGAAGATGCATGTAAAGGGGGTGTGCACATGTGTGAGGGAATGTTTAAGGTCATGCCTCCGGGACCTGTGCAAAGCAGTTTAACATTATGCGGTCAGGACGTGCACTATGGTTTAAGGTCATATAGCTTGGACCATGATTGTGTAGTTTAGGGTCATATGGCTAGGACCAGACAGTTTAAGGTCGTGTAACTAGACCTCCGCTATAGTTTAAGGTCATATAGTTTGGACTATGGCTATGCAGTTTAAAGTCATGCGGTTAGGACAAGGCAGTTTAAGGTCGTGCAACTAGACCTCCGCTACAGTTTAGGTCATATAGTTTGGACCATGGCTATGTAGTTTAAAGTCATGCAACTAATAGACTATGGTTTATGGGCATATAATTTGGATAGTGGCTATGCACTTTAAGGTCATGCAGCTAAGACTAGGCAGTTTAAGGTCATGCAACTAGACCTCCACTACAGTTTAATGTCATATAATTTGGGTGGTTACTATGCAGTTTAAAGTAATGGACTAGAATTAAGCAGTTTAAGGTCATGAAATTAGACCTTCGCTACAGTTTAAGGTCATATAGTTTGGACCATGGATATACAGTTTAAAGTTATGCAGCTAGGACTATTGTTTGGATCGCCATGTAGGTGAAGCTGCATGGGAGATAGGTCTGTGGATAACAATCTGACTCTCTGGGGAAACAGTTAAGACTATTCACAAATAGAGAGATCTAAATGAAGATGGTGGCCCTACGAGGAGTGGCAAGCAGAAGCAGACTTCACTGGGATTAGGAGGGCAAGTGTGACTCCCTGGGGATGATGGGTAATGGTATGCGTATAACTCTGTTGAGAATGATAGGCTAAAGCACAAATACGATCCCATTGGGGGTTGAAAAGATAAGAATGACCTTAACTCCCTAGGGATAGTGGGTTGCAATAGGATGTGACTCCTATTGGGAGATGTTGGTGTGAAACAGACCCTCTGGGGATTGAGGTATTATGTGTGAGCCCCCCCCTGTTTTTTTTTTTTGCATACACCTAAATTTAGTGGGGATGTTGATGAAATACACCTGGTGAAGAGGTGTGCCCATTTCATAGCTTAAGAGTCATGCATATGGACTATTTGTCATGCCTTTTATCGTCTTACTACAGGGACGTGTGTTACAGTTTTCAGGTCTTGTAGGTCGGACCATGGCTATGCAGTTTAAAGTCATGCGGCTAGGAACATGCAGTTTAAGGTCGTGTAACTAGACCTCCGCTATAGGTTAAGGTTGTATAGTTTGGACCATGCAGTTTAGGGCCGTGCATCTGGACCATGGTTGTAGTAAGGGAAAGTGACTCTCTTGAGAAGCGAGCCGTAACTGGGGACTTGACTCGTGAAGAGTGAGACTGGGGTGCAGGGAATGAACTTCCTGGGGATGCAGGATGAAGGTCCAGATGGGAGTGCCATGGCATGCGCACGGTGCTAAGTTTTGGATGGCGCACATGACATTAGGCTCTTGATGAAGGGCATGTAGCATTAACCACTTGGTGAGGTGCATGACGCTAAATCCTTGACGAAGCACATGACGATAGCCCTTAACAAAGCACGTGGTGATGGCCCTTGACGAAGGCGTGCGGCGATAGCCCTTAACAAATCGCACGGTGATAGCTCCTTGATGAGGTGAGCGGCGATAGCCTCTAGGCGAAGCGTGCGACGATAACCCTTTCGGGTCTCGAGCTTAATCAGGCTTGACCTGGTATTATTGTCGTCAGAAGCTGGGGACTGAAGCGTCATTTTGAATTTGTGAAGGGCAGCTCGTGGCACTGCTGAGTATAAAAGGGGGAAAATCGCATTTCACTATTTTATCGAAGGGTAAAATACTTGAAGAGATGTTTAGAGAGAGAGAGAGCCAGAGCCTTCGTCAAGTGTTTTCCCGGCTAGAGTTTTCTCGGCCAAAATCTGTAGTACCCAGGCCTTCAAGAGCTTTCAAGCGAGCTGGAGCAGATTTCTTCGCAACTTGCTTGTGAGTGTTTTCAGAGAGTACTGAGGTTCTTTTGAGCAGAAAATGGAGCTTCATAGAGCCTTAGCTGGATTTGCAATAGTGCTCTGTCGGAGTTCTGGTGCTTTCCCGATAGTCCCAAGGCTGAACGGGAGGTTGTAGAGAAGTCAGAAGAATCAGAAGAGAAGAAGGAGGAGCAGCAGTGGGCTCACCGAAACCATAGTGAAATTTTGATGAGTTGTGGCGAGAGTTGCAAAAGTGCGAAAAAGGACAAAGGGTAACCCGCAGGGTCACAGGGAAGCTTCCACAGGAATTTCGATGGTTTTTTTTATTTTCCCAGCTGTTGAAAAAGGGAAAGAATAGGGTCAGAGGGAACTCTCAATGGACAGAGGATTGTCTGGTGAAACTTGAAGGGTTGCAGGGGAGGCAAACGGTGGTGAGAAGGTGGACCGTCGACGAGGAGCGACGGTTGGGGAAACCGAAGAAGCACGAGGGTTAATGCCCTTGAGAATTGGAGATAGTGGGAACCGAGACACAACAAGGACATGCACATCATTAAGTCACATGTAGCGTTGCCTTCGCGTGTCTCTAGGCTGCGCATGGTGATAGCCACTCCCGGGAGCATGTCGCTCATGGCAATGGTCTCACGCGACGTTGGCCTGCCCGTGGTAATGGTAGCACGTGGCATTTAGCTGCGTACGACAGTGGTCACCTGCAACGTTGAGTCACATGCGGCGATGATCATGCACGGTATTGACTTGCGCGTGGCGATGACCATGGACGACGATGCCTTGTGTGGGTTAAAAGTGATGGCAAATGAGAAGGCCCGGTTATTGTGGTATATTGGAAGCCAAGTCCTCTAGCACAACAGTGAAGTCCATGTTGTTTTGGAGGAAGGGAATCCATCATCGGTCAGCTCCTTGCCAGAGAAGTCTTCTTTGTATGTCAGATGGATTGTAGCTGACTCGGAAATAGTTGGCTTCTTCTTTTGGCCTGTAACCATCCTCTTTGAGAACATCTGACAGATGAATTAAAGCTGACTTCCAAGTGGTTTTGCTTCTTCTTCATGATGAGGGTTTCTTTTTGGCCTGTAACCGCCCTCTTATCCTCAGATACAAGATCTTTGTAACCTCCCTAATAATGGGCTTTTGATTGTTGGTTGCACCTTTTTGTAATTCAATAAAAGAAATGAACTTCTTTTGAGCCATCTTAATGTTCTTCTTTTCCATTTCCGTCTTTTTACTGCATGCACTGCATTTTAGGGATATATCAGGGATAATACTTCTTTAGGTATCGCCCATTGATCGGGGGCATTGCCTCTCCTCCATCCGAGTTTGCCAAGCTCCATTTGGTGTGACCTTTTTGACTATGAATGGACCTTCCCACTTGGGTTCGAACTTTCCTTTATGGCGCCCATGCATGACAATCGGTCTCTTGACAGCTAAGACTAGATCTCTATGGGTGAATGAGCGAACCTTGACAGATTGTCAAAGGCTCGCTTTATTCTCCATTGATTGAGCTCGAGGTTCTACTGGGCCTCTAGTCTATTTCGTCAAGGGCATCCAACTTCTGATAATGGAGCTTGACCCTCTCATCTTCCGTTAGCCCTTGAAGTATAGCAACACGGAGTGAAGGTATTTGAACTTCGAGGGGTAAAACCGCCTAACCTCCAGAGACCAGGGAATAACGGGTAGAGTTTGTAGCATTGCGAGTGGTGGTGCATTAGGCCCATAGAGCTTCATGCAGCTTCTCATGTCAATTCTTCCTTAACTTCGAAACTGACTTTTGAAGCACCCTGCACATGGTTTTGTTGAATGCCTCAGCTCAACCGTTGGCTCGAGGGTAGTACATGGTCAAGTATTTCCAACTCAAAACCGAACTGGCTGGCTAGGTGATCAACATGATGGTTTCTGACATCTTTGACAGTGAGGAGTGCTCGGAACGGATAAGATGGGCATTCGGGGAAGATGTCTCTCTCCACATCTGCATCAACTTCAGTTCTTAAGACGATATGTCTCCATTCTATTACCCAGATAGGCATAAGCCTTGATGAAGACAATTGAATGGTAGCCCCGAGCTTTGAGAGCTCATCGGCTTGCGAACTCAGCCTCCTAGGGATATGACTTACAGAGAAATCATCGAAGTGGGCCATATAAGATTTACCCATGTTGTGCAAGGCTTGAGAGTATCCTTCCTCACGTCATAAATCCCTGTAAGCTGTCGAATGACCATCTCAGAGTCGCTGAAGATGTTTAGCTGTTCCAGGTCTAGCTCTTGGGCGATCTCCAATCCGATTATGAGGCCTGGATATTCAGCTTCATTATGAGAAAATGATTTTGCAAGTGAGAAGGATAGAGGAATCATTCCACTGTCGTGAGTCATGAACACGACTCCGGCACCCCCTCTATCTGACTGGAATGCTCTGTCAAAATACATCTCCCACGACCGAGCTAGTATCGCATAGAAAACTTCTTCATCTGAGAGATCACTTGATAAGGGAAATTCCGAAGGGACTGGGTGAGCCGCGAGAAAGTCTGTTAGAGCTTGTCCTTTGATTGCCTTTTGTGATACGTACATGATGTCGACCTCCATCAACAATAATGCCCACTTGGTCAGGCGTCCTGATAGACATGGCCGGGTCATAAGGAACTTGATCAGGGCCACCTTTGAGATTTGTTTGACCTCGTGATCGAGCAAGTAATGGCAGAACTTCTGTACCACAAAGATCAAGGCTGGGCACATCTTTTCGATGGGAGGGTAATTCTTCTCGGCTCTTTTCATCCCGCGATTGAGATAATATAGCAATGTTTCCTTCCCGCCATCATTGTTTTGTGCTAAGAGTACCCCGAGTGAATCATAAAGGGCGGTCACGTATAGGATGAGAGGCCTTCCTAACACTAACATAGAGAGCACTAGGGGATTCAACAAATACTACTTGATGTCATCGAGTGCAGCCTAGCATGCCTCATCCCATATGAAGGGAGTGTCCTTCTTCAGCAGGTGTGAAAAGGGCCTGCATCACCCTGAAAGGTTTGAGATGAACCTTCGAATGTAAGCCAGCTGTCCTTGGAGAGATCGTAGTTCATGCAGGGTCATAGGCGATGGCATATCCTGAATTGCCTTGATTTTGACCTGATCGATCTCAAGCATCTTGAGTTGGTGATGTCGCATCCTTTCAAATTACCTTTTTAAGTTCTTGTACATGAGCGTCCTTTCTTTCAGATTTCACCACCAAGTCATCGACATAACACTCTACCTCTTTGTGGATCATATCCTTGAAGATATTCGCCATGGCTCCCTGGTGCGTGGCACCATCATTATTCAACCTGAAAGGCATCACAGTGTAGCAAAAGACACCTTTTAAGGTAAAAAACGTAGTGGCCTCCTCATCTTTTGGTGCCATCCTGATTTGTTTATAACCAGAATATCCATCCATGAAGAAAAAGATTTGGTAATGAGCCGTATAATCAACAAGCATCTTGGTGAACGGCAAGGGGAAGTCGTCTTTGGGGCAAGCAGTGTTCAAGTGGCGAAAGTCAAGACAAACTCAGATTTGGCCATTCTTCTTCTTTACTAGGACAACATTTGCCAACCATTTTGGATATTTTACTTCACGTATGAATCTAGCTTGCCTGAGCTTGTTCACCTCAGCATCGATCTACGCCTCGAGGTCAAGTCTAGACCTTCTTGATTTCTGCTTTATGGGTTCGATGACCGGATCATTACTGAGACGATGGTCAGTGCCTTGAGGGTCTAGATCAGGCATCTCAGGATAATGGTAGGCGAAGACGTCCCGGTTTGCTCGAAGGAGGGAAATATAACTTTCTTTCTCTTCTGGGGACATTTTTACTGATATAAAAGTTGGCCTTCGGTCGGCTTCATCTCCTAAGTTTATCACTTCGAGCTTGTCGGTTGTGGCCTGACCACCTTCTTCCCACTCTTTCGGAGCTTTTTCAACTCTTCGTCAAGGGATTCACAAGGATTTTCACTAAGCTCGAGTGTAGAGACACACGATCCTGACATTTTTGCTTCTAGGAGGGGCCTAGTGTGAGAGACGATTTCTGGTCCCTGGCCGGACCAAGCAATAAAGGGTCGACTTCGAACCGGGAGTCCATGACCTCGTGACTAGGGTCCCTCGGTATTTGCCCCGAACTGGGTGACGCTTCGTGAAATTGAATCATGTGGTAGGCCTCATGGGAAGAAGATCTTGAAGATGGCTCGGTTTTGGCTTGGGTTGACAGGGAATTGGCGATTGTCAAGAATCCAGCCCATTGGGGCAGCATCTTTCTTAGGCGTTTCTGCTGTGACCTACTGAGGATGGTGCCTCCGATCTCTCTATTTGGAGAGTTGAAGTTTGGGCACTGTCGAGCTGCACCTGTGGAGGAAATAGAAGAGGAGGGAGAAGAAGAAGAGTTAGAACCGGGCAGCTTTTTACGTCATTGTCGGAATTGGACGTGTGCAGGGGGTGTTTTAGGTCTTGGCCCAGCTTTGACCATTGGGGGCTGCTTTTAGCGTCGTCACCCTCATTGAACGAGTGCAGGGGGTATTTTAGGTCTTACCCCGGCTTTGACCGTTGCGGGGTGATTTTAGCGTCGTCACCCATATTAGACACTCCCGAGCTGCTGATGACTCAAGGTCGTACATCTGATTGGACGAAAGGATAAGGAAAGCTACACTTGGGATGAAGTCCCGTAAGGATGGTAGTGGAGGAAGGGGCCTGAGAAACGTTTCCTGGTGGTGGCTGAGGGAGATGATTCCTTTTGGATCCCTGAGGAGGGGTTTGGCTCATCCCATCAGGCTGATGGATAACCCTGGCTTAGTGGATTTCCTCACGCTTCAAGGACTTGAGTCTATTTAGCCCATGGTAGACTTCTTAGGGCTGAGAAGTTGTGGGACCCGTAGTGGGATTTCCTCTTGGATGGGAGTGATGGCTTGAAAGTGCTCTGGGAGAACGGTGTAAACGATATGGCCTTCCAATACCTTCTGAGTGACTAGAGCTTTGAACCCAAATCATTCTTTCAGCTTGTGGCCCCATACTTGGTGATATGAGCATCAGAGGTTTTCCGGACTCTAGGCAAGACATTTAGGCTGCCTGGCGAGCTTGGCAGTGATGAGACCTATTGAAGCATTGCATCAAAGATGGCCTGCAGAGGGTCTAGCTCAACGCTTCCTGGGGCTTGCATCGGGAGCTCTTCTTGCACTGGTGGAAGAGGGACTTGAGGGCATCCTTCTAGGTTACCATGAGGTTCTTGGCATTGATGCATCTTCTTTGTCAAGAGCTCATGGAAGCCAGTGCATTCACTCAGGTCATGGCCTCGTATCAGGTGATATGAACACTAGAGGTTCTCTGTTTCTGGAGGCAGGAACTTGGGATGCCTTATCTGTGGCGTGATGTGTCCTTCTTCGCCAAGAAGATGATGGCAAGTGCCCCATCATCTTCTTGTATTGTCACTATGTGAGAAGCCTCAATTGCCCCAGACTCTTTCTTTAACTCTTTGAGCTTTATCTGACCCTCGTTAACAAGGGCTTCGATAGTGTGTTTGAGCTTATAACAGTCCTGAGTGGGGTGGCCTACTTTCCTGTGAAAGGCTCAATACCTATCGTGTGTATCTTGTCCAGCTTGGTCTGGAATGCTGACCTCTGGCAGCTGGATCATGTTTTGCTCCAATAGTAGACAAAGCAGTGCAGGAACCCACTCCTTATCGAAGGAGTACACCTTATTCTGGTGTTGGATCTAGAAGTCACTTCGATTTATGTGTTTGAGAGGCGGGACCTTGTTATAGAACTGCTGCTTGCCCCCGGCCTGAGACTTTTGTGCCTTGGAAAGGTGCAGGGTTTGAGGGGCGGTGTTTTAAGTGTCAGTTACGGTGACAGCGGCATTGATCACCACTTTTTGCTGGTTGCCCCGACTGTTGGAGCGAGAGTTTGAGCCGGAGGGTTGCTAACAAGATCTGCCATGGTGCTTGGATAGACCCTCAAAATAAACTGCTTTAGAGATGACCTTTGACATGGAGGGTGGATTGGAGGCCTCGACATGCAGGGCGATCTTGGGAAGCATATTTCGTATGCAGGTCTGGACAGCTTCTTTTTCAGTCATGCGAGTGGCATGAAAGCCAACTCTCTTTATCGAGAGATGAACTTGTCAACTGGCTCACCAAGGTCTTGAGTCAAAGTGAGGAGCTCGATGGTTTCCATGTTCCTTTGGACTTCATAGAAATGGTGGTAAAACAACTGCTCCATTTCCTGCCAGGTGTGCACCGAGTTTGGAGGCAGTCGAGCATACCACTGAAAGGAGTCACCCGTAAACTGATGGAGAAGGGGTCATCTGTCAATTGCCGTCTCTCGACAGGCTACTTGTAAGTGAGCACTTTGCTGGTGCAGAGACGTAGTGTCGTTGAACAGGGAGAGCTTCCCTTTCTGATAGTTTGGGGGAAACGACACTTGGTCGATGTACGAGGGGTATAGATTTTGGTAAAGCGGCGCCTCTTGCATGCCCAGGACCATGTTCTTGTGACTATGGACCACCATGGCATCTATGTCGGTTTGGGAAACACCGCGGGAAGCAGAGCTATCCTGGGGGACCGGTGGGGGAGTTTTCCTAAGAACTGTGTCTTCTCGAAACGGGGAATCGGTCTCATGGCGAGAAAAAGGAGACTTGGAGGCTTCTAGGCGCTCCATCTTTTCGAGGATGGACTGCATCATTTCCTCGAATCTATTCATCCGCTCTTCTTGGGCGTCATCCGGCTCGTTGATCACCATGACACTGACCGTTTCTTCTGGAGGGTCAGAGCCAGGTAGAGTAGTGGACTGCCAGCGTTGGCTAATCGTGTGTGGCAAGTCGATCTGTAGGGGCTCAGCATGCCCCGACTGGACTCGAGCCTTGTACACCGACCGTGTGAAGGCCGGTTCTCCACGGTCTTGGGACTGTGGCTTCTTGGCAATAATCACCGAGCAATACTTTTAGACTGCCTCGGACTCTGGGATCCACAGAGGGAAGAAGGGATTACGAGGCAGGAGGTCATCAAAGGTGGTAACCTCAACTGCCTTGGGGGCTTCTTTGGTCAGAATCTGCAGACCTTTCTTCTGCTTGATTTGAGGCGGCTATGGACCTCACTCCATAACCGAGCTTGAGATTCAGACTTCCCTGCTATTCTTGAGTAGGCGAGGGTGTGTCTATTAACTGAAGCAAAGAATGGGGTCCAAGGACAGAGGGCAACCTGGGTTGCTACCTTGGAGGCTGCAGGGTCCTGTCTGACATCAGGCCATTGCCCCAGATTCCCTTGTGAGGCCCGAGTGCATGTCTGACTTGAGGTTGCTGACTCAAGATGGTACTCTTAGGGAAAAATTTGAGTACCAGGTCTCGAGGTACTTGCCCGGTGTAGGAAGAGCGACAGAAGAAGGAGCTGGTTCATGACTCTACCTAAGTTGGGATCGGGGAGGAACCTACAAAGCTGGTCCATGTGCACCTTTAAGGTTAGCCGTCCGGGTGATTTGGGGGTCAGCCAGAGCTTGCTCAACTGGTTCGACCTTAGGAGGTCGAGGCCCACAAGCTTGTGTCTGTGAGGGACCGGGTAGGAACCTATCTCTCGCAGAGTGATACTGTGTGTGGTGAGAGGGAGGACGAAGTTGTAGAGCCTCATGTGCTCGAGCTGACGCCGAACTAGCTCTTCCCCGAGCTATGGGATGCCTAGCGCACGCGAGGTTTGGCCTGAGAAGATCTAGTCTTGAACACGAGTTCGAGATAACATGAAAGTTGCCTCAAGGTATGGCTCGAGTTGTTGGACCACAAGCTCTTAGGTGTGTGCGAGGATAAGAAAGTCCCCAACTCGGATGAACGGGTGGAATAACCCAGATGGCATAGAAAGTAGTGTAAAAAGTAAAAAGTGATACTGATCAAACAAGAGCGAACCAACGAAGGGGTAATAAGTCCCCAGTGGAGTCGCCAAGCTGGTTAGGTGCTTCGATCTCGCCTCCTCGGATCTAGATGATCGGGTGACACGTTTCTCGGGTTCGGAAGACTCTGGACTTGAGATCGCTCTCTCGAGAACCTCTTTCACAGAACAAGGGCAGGTGTCCAACTAGTGAGTGAGGAATTTTAGATGTGAGGTGGGTACCAACCTCACCTGGGTCCGTGACTTACTCAGGTTGACTCACGTGAGCGCCCTTTTAGATCATGACGGAAAGCCCCTCAACTACTTCAACTGGTTCGGAGTCACCTCCATTGACATGCAATGTCTTGGTTTTCTGCACAACACTATTATAGTTAATTTGCAAGACAAGTGGGCTGAATGACCCACCCTTGTCTTAGGGTAATGTACGTTCATATGGCTGAGAAGTTGGAACTACACTTGGTGGTGAAACTACATTTGGTGATGAAAAATGTGCGACATTAAAACGCGCACAGCAGTGAGAAGTGCACGGTGGTGAAAAGTGCGCGACATCAAAATGTGTTCGGTAGCGAGAAGTGCACAGCGGTGAAAAGTGTGTGGCATCAAAACGCGCAAGACAGCGAGAAGCGAACGATGATGAACAGTGCGCAGCATAAGCTGCGCTCGGTCCGGGAAAACACTCTCGGCAATACTTCTCAGTTTGGGTTTGGGCTCAAATCAAGCCCGACCCGATCCGGCCCATCACCGTTTGAACTTTTGGGCCTGGGTGTCATTTCTTCTTTGTGAGAGGTATTCTTTGACATCCCCTGGTATAAAAGGGGGCTTAAACCCCTTTTACCATTTTACCTTGGTAAAAGAAAAACAGCCAAGGGTTTTGGCATCAAGAGAGAGTAAACTCTGGCGAGAAGAGAAAAAGGGCTGGGTTGTGGGTGTTTTCCGGTGAAACGAATGCACCAAAAAAGGGAAGAAAAGAGACTCGGCAGTGAGCAAGGATGTTCACCGGAAGGTACGACAAAGCCATTTTCATGCAAGGGCCTGTCGGCAATGGTTGCAGGGAGAGAACCAGGGGAATTCCTGGTATCTTTTCGACAAAGTGTACATGCCGAGAAGTGTTGCGGGGAAACTTCGACGAGGTCGAGGCCTTACGAGAAGTTCTTTAGCAGAAAGCACATTCGAGCAGCATTTTTGGGACATTTTTCTGGTTGAGTTTGTCGGTGAAGAGTAGCGACGATAACAACTTCCCAGCGACAGAGCATCTGTTCGGCTTCGGTTGGCTAAGGCAACCAAGGGTTGCCATTCGCTCTTGTGAAGGGGACAGACATGTTGCCCAGGTGTTGTGCACATAGTGCATGGCAGCCGAAAAGACGATCGTTGCAGAGGCGCATGTGTGATGGTGACACGTGTGAAGGAGACAATAGCATGCCACGCATGACATTAAGAGGTGCACGACAACAAGCTACGTTCATCGATGTAAAGTGTGCGACATCAAATCGCGTATGGTAGTGAGAAGCGCACAACATCAAGAAACGCGCACGACAGTGTGCAGCATTAGAGCATGCGCAGCGGTAGGGAATGTAGGTCTTTAAAATGCGCATGATAATGAGAAGAGCATGGCATTAAAAAAATGCATGGCAATGAGATGCGCATGGTGTTAAAACGCACATGGAAGTTAGAAGCACACGACATTAAAATTTGAATGGCAGCGAGAAGAGTTTGATGTGCATGGCTACAAGCTGCACTCGGTGGTTAAAGCACGCGAGATAAAAAATGGCCGAGCACTTGGGTGATTTGGACTCTGCCAACATTCCGGAGGCTAGAAATCATCCAAAAGTTGGGGAGTTGGGGACCGGTGATTTCACTGGTTAGAGTTTGATCAGGGGAGACCCAATCTGGCTTACAAAGCATGTATGCAAGCCACACTGGCCTCTGAGCATCACTTTTGTCAGCGAACCGGTACGTTTCGAAGTTCACAAAGACGATGATTGCAACGTTTTAAACGAAGAGGTGGGGGACTGACTTGCTCCATTGTCTTTATCGGGAAGTGTCCTCTAATGTGAACCTTCTTACTCTTAGGAAAAGAATGGTTAAGATAGAGGGGCTGGTGTGGTCCCCTACTTGGCTCCAAGTGTAGGGGGAGCATCAGTTTCTGAAGGGGTATACTTCCTCGACATTCAATGTGCTGCAAATTTATGCCAGCATACTCAAACGTGTTCCCTTGTTGGAAGCAATCCCATGCTCAGTAGGGTATTTTGACCAGTGCTCCAACACCATCAAGGCACTATTGGAGACATGGAGTCATGTTAGCAATACATGGCTTTTTGGACATGGCAAGGCATGGATCTCTCTGCTGGACCTTCACTTTATTGGCGACCTGTCATTAACAAGGGCGATGCATGACAAGTTGATGCCTCAGAACTCGGTCATATTTGGCGAGGCATCGTTAGGTGGCGAGGTACCTCTTGCATGCCTTAAGGAGTTATTTGAGATCTACCAACTCCTCATCTCTCAATCTAGTGACGATCGTGTGACCTTTACTGACTGGGTGCGGTTCTTTCATCGGGAATACCTTGACGAGGCCGAGTTAGATCCCGATCATTCGGGGAGGAAGAGAAAGGCTAGAAAGGACGTGATTCCCCCATCTTACGAATGCTAGTCTTCAGATGATGGTGTTTTTTTGGCCGCTTACTTGGCCTTGTTCTTGTGCGAATTTTCTTCCCCAGAGTAAATGATATAATTCGTCCAAGCACCTTTTATGTTGCCTGTGACATGGTGAATGGACGACAGCATGCCCTTGCACAATCCTGTGTAGTATTTACCATGGGCTGGGGACCATATCAAGGGGAAAGTTTTACAAGGGAAAAGGAGGCGATCTCGGATTAGTAGGGGGCGAGGCTTTTCCTGGGGACTTCAAGACGACCGTCCCCATCCATTATGTGTTCGGGTGGCTTGCAACTTACTTTCCAAATACTTATACCAGAAATATGACTTTGGAGGAGAAGATGTGCCCTCACCTAGTGAAGATTGCAGGGCAGACAGCTGTTTTTCATTCCATGAGTCATGTGCGAAGTTTATTTGGCAACAAGTCTATTCGCATGCAGCGAGTCCCCTTTTCGGTAGGGAATTTCACGGACCAAGCTTTCGTGGACTCGTTGGGTTATGATATGGATGGTGCTCATACAAGCTTACGGGAGTTCATGTTCCTTCTAAGTGTAAGGGGAGGGGTCTTGGCCTATCGGACCCCATAGAGCACAAAACGTGAAGGGTATTACCCCCACCTCGTCGCTCGTTAGGATGGGCTTGACCAAGGATCTCTGTGCTGGACCTTCACTTTATTGGCAGCCTATCATAAATAGGGGAAATGTATGACAAGTTCGTGCCTCAGAACTCGGTCTTCTTTGGCGGGGCATCGCTAGGTGGCGAGGTACCTCTTGCATGCCTTAAGGAGTTTTTGGAGATCTACCAACTCCTTGTCTTTAAGTCTAGTAGATCGTGTGACCTTTACTGACTGGGTGCAGTTCTTTCATGGGGAATACCCTGATGAGGCTGGGTTAGATCACGATCATTCGTGAAGGAAGAGAAAGGCTAGAAAGGAGGTGATTCCCCCAGATGATGGTGTTTTTCTGGCCGCTTACTTGGCCTTGTTCCTGTGCAAATTTGTCTTCCCCGGAGGAAAGGATATAATTCGTCCAAGCACCTTTTATGTCGCCTGCGAGATGGTGAATGGGCTGCAGCATGCCCTTGCACAACCAGTCCTGTGCAGTATTTACCATGGGCTGGGGGCCGTATCAAGGGGAAAGTTTTGCAAAGGAAAAAGAGGAGGCCTCAGATTAGTAGGGGGTGAGGCTTTTCCTGGGGACTTCAAGATGCCCTTCCCCATCCATTATGTGTTCGGGTGGCTTGGGGCTTACTTCCAAATACTTATACTAGAAATATGACTTTGGAGGAGAAGATGTGCCCTCACCTAGTGAAAATTGTAGGGCAGAGAGCTGTTTTTCATTCGTTGAGGCACGTGCGAAGTTTATTTGGCAATGAATCTATTCACATGCCACGAGTCCCCTTTCCGATGGGGAATTTCACGGACCAAGCTTTCGTGGACTCGTTGGGCCATGAGATGGATGGTTCTCGTACAAGCCTACGAGGGATCATGTTCCTTTTAAGTGTAAGGGGAAGGTTCTTGGCCTATCGGGCCCCATATAGCGCAAAACGTGAAGGGTATTACCCCCACCACTTTGCTTGTCAGCATGGGCTTGACCAGGGATGCACTTTCCCTATCTTGTTCGAGAAGCGTTATGGGAAGGTAGCTTCGGAGAGGACAAGGGAGTTAGTGACCCTTCGCAAATCGTGGAAAGCAATCCATGTTCATACTACTTGGGTGACTTGTTTAGATTTTACAGAGGAAAACAAGTTTGTCGTGCCTCACTTCGAGAGAATAGGTTGAGCATTTGTGGCGTATGCGCATTGGTGGAGAATCATCAATCACAATGGGTATTGGGAGGTTGAACACCTTTGAAAGGGGAACAATAGCAACTGGTGTCAGGAGACCAAGTAGGGGAAGGACTTCAAGGCCCCTCGGTTTGGTCAAGTCCTTGAGGTAGATTATCCTGGCAACTGGAAAAGCCTTGGGGTGCCCCTAGAGGTGGTAGACGCGGAGTCGCTGCAAACGCTTGCATTGAAGGAAAGGTCGGGGACGGTCTTCGACAATCTTTGTTCCATTTTTGAATGGGACAAAGGTCATAGGGTTCCTGGTTACGAAGAGCGTCCAGTCTAGGATTTGAATGCTTTTATAGGAAGCGGTCCCCATAGTACCCCTGTCGCTGGCTCTTCACGTGGTGAGACCTCCCAGAAGCCTACAACACCTCGAGGAGGGAAGAAGAGGAGGAAGCATCTTGTATCTGAAGATGCCTCTAGGTCTCTGTCTGCTATTGCTCCTTCTCGAAGGCGCAAGAGTGCTAAGCCACCTGTGGTGCTTGAGCCGGCTATTAGTACTCCCTCTCCTACTACCTCAGAGTCTCAAGAGCATCATGTTAGCACATCCGAGACTATCATGATGTCTTCGGATCGAGAAACAACCGCTGACCCCAGACTGGCATCACGGGTTCAAGAGGTGGGTCTTGTGACAATCTAGCCTATGCATGAGTCGACTCCGACTCCATCTTCCCCAAGCAGGATGAGTTTGAACCCGTGCTCCGGGGAGCACATCCGTTTAGAATTAGGTGAGGCAAGCAAAGTTGCAAGTGGGGCTACTAATGAAGGCCCCATTACCGTTCAGGGAGATGGAGATGAGACTGATGGAGGGCTTGAGAAACATAAGGCAGCTACTCCGGGTAATGTGGGTGATGAAGGCCTAAGTGTCGTTGACAGAGAAGATCTCATCCTCAGTGAGCAGCCTGCAGGGTTTGCTGAGGGTGTGGGTGATGATGCCCTGAGTACTTCTGTGGGAGGAGAGCGTAATGCCAACACGGTGCCGGAGCAACATGAGGTAGTTACTCTTGAGGTGGCAGAGGTCATAGGTAATGAAGGCCTGAGAACTTCATAGAGAGACGAACTTGGCCTTAGCAAAAACTCAGGGGCGGCTGCCCTAAAAGAAATGACCGAGGGTGCAAGGGATGAGGGCCTAGACACTATTCGAAGGGAGACCGTTGAAGAATCTAGTGGTGCGGGTTTCGAGCTTGATCCTCCAGAGATGACTACAGACATGGTCATTGTCTCCTCAGGGGTGACTCCTCCTGCTGAAGTGACTTTGGTCACAACTACTTCAATGGTGACTCTCTCAGATGAGGTAGCTCCGGTTCCTGTTTCATCCCTGACTATGGCTCGAAGTAGTGAAGATTCAAGCGTGGCTGTGGACATGCTTCGCTTGGGACTCTGGTGTTTATAGGGGCGATCTCTCGTGGAGCTTGGCCCAACAATTGCCAAACACTAAAAGTATGCCCATGCATTGCACACTATTGAGGGCAACCTGGAAGTCTTTGACAACTTCGACCGTCTTGTGAATGAAATAGAGGGTTAGATGACAAGGGGGTTGCAGCAGGAGGCAGAAACAAATGAACTGGTTTCGTTAGAGGCGTCATTGGCACACCATCATGAGAAGGTGGATTCCTGTGTACAGAGAAAAGCTGTCATGGTCGCTTAGCAATTCGATCTCAAGCAGGAAGCCAAAGCTAGTTTTGAAAGGATAAAGGCTAGTGGTTAGATGCCTCAATCTCGCCGTCCAGGTCGAGATGACCTGATGGCACGTATCTCTGGTTTCAAGGGAACTGGGGACTTGATATCGCCCTCTCGAGAACCTTAGTAGGAAACAAGTGCAGGTATGCCAACCGATGAGAGGGAATTTAAGTGGGTTTGGGACTTACTCGGACTGGCTCGCATGGGCGCCCTCTTATATCATGGAAAAAGCCCCCTAGTCCTTCAACTGGTTCGAAATCACCTCCCTTTGCCTGTACTCTCCTATTTATGCAATCACACACACATGGTTAATTTTACAAGACAAGTGGGCCGAAGGGACCCCACCTTATCTTTAAGCGAATGTACATGGACGTGCACATCCAAAAGAAGAAAGGGTAAGAGGATAGATGAAAGAAGAAGAAAGAGATAGAATAGAAGAATGAGGAAGATGGGAATTTGGCTAGGTGGCAAAACTAACACAGTAGTTAGACTAACAAGTGATTAACCCGGCATGGTAGCAAGATGGGCAACTAGATTGGCACAACGATAGTACTATTAGAAGATGGAATGATCATCAACTAGCTTGACACAGTGGCTAGTCTATCGTGGTAGTAATGCGGGCACGGTAACTAAGACCGACACATCGACAATATTGCTAGACGACAAGACTACTATGGCAGTATTTGACTTAACCTCTCTTGTTCAAACGTGAGGAAAAGAAGAAAGAAGAGAGAGAGAGGCATGCACAGTACTACCAATGTTGTGCATGTGAGAAGAAGAAAGGAAAGACCGAGAGGAAAAGACGAAGAGATGAGCAGTGAGAAAGAAGATAAAAGAGGGAAGAAGAAAGAAGGGAGAGAAGCAAGAAGGGGAAAGTAAGAGAGAAGTGAGAAGGGGAACATTGACAGTGATGAGGTCCTGCAGTCCATGACAGAGGAGCAATGAGAGAGAGAAAATATGGATGGTGATGAGATTCCACCGTCCATGATAGAGGAATAAGAAGAGAGAGAAAATATGGACAACAATGATTTTTCATCGTCAGTGATAGAGGAGAGAGAAGAGAGAGAAATTATGGATGGTGATGAGCTTCCACCATTCATGATAGAGGAGAGGGAAGAGAGAGAAAACATGGACGGTGATGAGCTTCTACCCTCCATGACTGAGGAAGGAGAAGAGATAGACAGTGATGAGTTGTTGCTATCCATGACAGAGGGATAAGAAGAGAGAGAAAATATGGACGACAATGAGCTTCCACCGTCCATGACACAGGATTAAGAAGAGAGAGAAAACATAGACGGCGATGAGGTTCCACCATACATGACACAAGATTAAGAAAAGAGAGAAAATATGGACGACGATGAGCTTCCACCGTCCATGATATGGAATTAAGAAGAGAGAGAAAATATGGATGGTGATGAGCTTCCGTCGTTCATGACACAGAATTAAGAAGAGAGAGAAAACATGGACGGCAGTGAGCTTCTGCCATTCATGACACAGGGGGTGACAATAGAACTTTGACAGAGGCCCGACCCGCCACTTGGGTTAAGGTTCGGCTCACTGTTTATGTCCCCGAAATAGGAAGACATCACACCCAATGATAGGGTCCACCATGCATGAACAGAGAAGAAAGAGAGAGAATAAGGAGAGAGAAGGAAAGTGAAAAAAAAGAAAGGAAAGATAGAAGAGAGAGAAAGAAAGAGAATAAAGAGGAGTAAGGAAGAAAGAGAAAATAAAGATATAGATGAGAGGAGAGAGAAAGAGATAGACTAGAGGAGAGAGAAAGAGATAGATGAGAGGAGAGAGAAAGAGAGAGATGAGAGGAGGAGAGAGAAAGTTACCTTCACCAAAGGGTACCGAACCTTTTCTTCTCTCTCCAAGACGTGCCCATAATTTCAATATGAAAACTCTCAAATTTTATTGATGAGATTGAAAAAATCAAGGGTCCTTTGACAATTGTGTTTAACATGTAAATTGATGATAATTACAATTGATGATAATTACAATTTAATTGAATTAAAATAAATTCTAAAAATGAGTGCAAAAGGACTGTTTTGCCCGTGCCCAACAATAAATGAAATTCTAAAACATTTCCTGTTGCTGCTCTAGAACTTACGTGATCTTCCATGAATGATTCGGGGTTGCTCCAATGTTCATTTGACTGAAAGATGATTGCTTTCTTGTCAGACTCTGCATGACGCTTTGATTTGATACCAACTTCGAGCCACGGACCACGTTTTTTTTAACCACGATCATGCGACTTGAAATTTGCATAGATCTTGAAAACAACTAATCAATAGTGTGCTTGTTTCTTGATGTTTTTCTTCGATTTCTTTGTTGAATTGCACTGATCATGTCGTCACGACCATGTTGCAATGAACGCAGCTTGATTTTGTGTCCGGACAAAGATTTTGTCGTCTTGAGTTTTTGGTCCCAATCTGGAAATCTGGCGGTCAAAATCTATAGCAACTTTGGCCTTCGTGTAATGAATCCAACCGTTCATCATATGTGGAGTTCGGACCAAACATATCCTCAGATCTTACGTACATAATGCAATTAGTTTCGCATCGATCGGGTATGCGAGCGTCAGAATATGGTCGTTCGAGTGAGGTTAAACTAGACGAGCACAACGACTGAACTGCTTAATGTCAATATTGGCACGGTAGCATAAGCCTCAGTCAGCCCTCTAGTCAAAAAAGCAAAAGGAGAAAGAAGAGAAAGGTGATCGAGCTCAACAGTATGTGCTGTAGTGCGGGGCAGAAAGTGGGAAGGAATAAAGGTCGCACTCAACAATGCTTACTGTTGCGCGTGACAAAGAGAAAAGAGAAGAGAGGACATCACGCTCGACAGTCTGTATTATCGTGCGCATCAGGCAGAAAGAGAGAAGGGGAATGTCACGTTCAATAGTATGCACTAGCACGCGTAACAAACTGAGAGAGAAAAGAAAGTTGCACGCGTGACGAACAGAGAGAGAAGAGAACGTCACACTCAACAGTATGCACTGCCGAGTGCAACAAACTAAGAGAAGGAAGAAAGTCTCGCTCGGCATTTGCACTGCCGTGTGCAACGAACAGAGAGAGAAGAGAACATCATGCTCGACATTATGCACTGCCGCGTGTAACAAACTGAGAGAAAGAAGAAAGTCACGCTCGACATTTGCACTGCCATGTGCAACAAATAGGGAGAGAAGAGAACATCACACTCGGATGTATGCACTATCATGCGCAACAAACTGAGAGAAGAAGAAAGTCACACTCGACATTTGCATTGACGTGCGCAACAAACAGAGAGAGAAGAGAACGTCGCGTTGGGTAGTACGCAGTGCCGCACGCAACACTAAGAGGGAGAAGAAAGTCAAGCTCGGCATTTGCATCGCCGTGCGCAATGAACAAAGTGAGAAGAGAATGTCACGCTGCACTACACACTGCCACGCGCAACATTGAGAGGGACATGAGACAAGAAGGAAGCGGAGAGAGAAAAAAACAAAAGAGAAGAGAAGAGAAAGGAAAGAAGAAAGACAGAAAAGGAAAGAGAGAAGAGAGATAAAGAATAGAGAGAAAGAAGAGAGAGAAAGAAGAGAGAGAAAAGACAGAAAGAAGAGAGAGAAAGAAGAGAGAAAGAAGAAAGAGAAAGAGAAAGAAGAAAGAGAAAGAGCGAAGAGAGAGAGAGAGAGAAAAAAAAGAGAGAAGATAAAGAAAGGAAAAAGAGAAAGAAGAAAGAGAAAGAACAGAGGAGAGAAAAAGTTACCTTACTCTCAAGGGTACCTCCTAAAGTCTCCTCTCTCCTCTCTCTCTAAGACGTGACCTCAAACTCAAATGACAAAGTGTAATTTTTATTGCTGAAAGAAGGGTCCATTTCATGAGGTACGTGCTTGTTTATATAGAAGTGGGACCCAAACATGGGTGTACAATCAAAAGTTGATCTCATTGCTAAAAATTAACAATTAAGTGAATTAAAGAAATTCTAAGAAAATAGAGCTAAATGACCACTTTGCCCCTGCATCAGCAATCCACAAAATTCAAATTGAGTCCCTGCTGTGCCTAAGAACTCTTGCGATCTTCCCAGGTTGATTCGGGGTCTTTCCGATCTCCGTTCTCGGGAAGACGGTCATTTTGATACCACTTTCAAGCCACGGATCGGGTCTTTTGGCCACGATCACGAAGTGTGAAAATAACGAGAAATGTACTATCTTTGTTTAAAGACTATGCCCATTTCTCGATGTTTTTCGATGATTTCTTCACTGAATATTGACGAGCAAGTTGTTGTGAGCACTTGGCGGCGAACGTGGCTTGATTTGGTGCACGAACGACCATTTTCCATTTTTGATCTTTTGGTCGGAATTTATTTTTCGGTGGCCAGAAAGTGCAGCAGATTTGTACTCATCATGCATCGAATCTGACAGTTCATCACTTGCGAGGTTCAACTTTGATGAAGCCTAGAACCTTGTCCTCATAATAGGTCAAATTTCGGGTCGATCCGACATTCAAGCACCATGATGTGGCTACTTGATCGAGGTGTGCTCCTGCTGAAAAACCTGCAATCTTGCCTTGAATAGTGATCTTCTCTTGTATTTTTCTTCTGACTCGGGCCACGACATGGGTCGTGCCACATATCAAAATGCTCGGGTCGACAAGATGAACACGCTTGTAAAATTTGAGCTTGATCCTGCTAAGGATGAGAGAGATATGGTCTTTCAAAGTTGAGCTCGAAACCCATGAACACAATTTCCATTAATGGAAACTGGTTCACTGATAGCGTGTGACCTATCCATTTCGAGAAATTTGGCAATAACTTGGTCCAAAAACGTCTCATCATGCTGAAACTTTGTCCTTAAGGGTTTTCAGATGATTCAGATCTAATGTTGGTGGTCCCATGGTCGTTTGACATTCCGATGATAGGGATGTAATTATAAGGTCCATTTCAGAGCGATAGAGGCTAATTTTCCTGGAATTATTTCTACATCTGCACTGCCTTAAACTCATTGAATTGCTACAAAAGTCAGTATATATTCTTAAAAGACCTTAATAAACATTCTTGAACCTTCTTGAGCCATTCTGTGACTGTCGAAAATTTCACTCATGGATCAGGGCTTATTACTCTACTGCTTTCATAGTCCATCGGCACTTTGGTACCTGCGGACCTAGGTTGCAAATTGATTTTCTCTTTATTCGCAATGCGGATACAAGTGTTAAAAAATACCTTTAAACAAGCATCTCTTGAATGGCTTTGATCTTGACAGGTTCGATCTCCCGACCTCGATACCTGACAACAAATCGCAAGAACTTCCCTGACCGCATTCCATTTCTTCATGTAACATAAGGTCCATTGGAATTTACTACAAGATCATCTATGTAGCATTCCATTAATGTAACATATCTTTGAAGACAGTGGTCATAGCCTTTTACGACAGAAGGGCATCACCGTATAACAAAAAACCCCTTTGGAAGTCAAGAGTGCAGTGGATTTTATATCTTCTAGTTCCATCCTTATTTAGTTATACCCTAAATAAACATCCATAAAGGAAAAATCCTGGCAAGTGGCTGTCTAATCAATTAGTAGTTCAGTGAAGGGAAGTGGGAAGCCATCTTTAGGACAAGCTACATTCAAATCACAGAAGTCAATACAGACCTTGATCTGACCATTCTTCTTCTTGAATGGCACAATATTTGCTAGCCACTTTGGGTATTTGGCTTGTCTTATAAAATTTGTTATATTAAGCTTGTTTGCCTCTGCTTGATCTAGATTTCCATGTCAACTCGAAACCTCCTTGATTTCTGCTTGACATGCTTAAAAGATGGGTCAATCCCCAACCTATGAAGTGCAACCTGGGGGTCAAGACCGGGCATCTCCTAATAATGTGAAGCAAAGACATCCTGATTGTCTCGCAAAAATGAAGTGTACTCCTTCAAGAGACATGATAGCTGAGATGAAAGTGGGTCTAGGATTAGCTTCATCACTCAAGTTCACCTCTTCCAAATCATCATTTGTGGGTTATCCACCATCTTCCAAGACCTTTGTTGCCTCTTCTATTTCCTCCTCATCAAAGGAAAAAGAATCAGAAGTCTGCCCATCAACTTCAAGAGCTTCAACCTTTTTCTTTATAAACAATAACTCTTCATTTATCTCCTTCACTCCTGAACTCTCAGGTTCTTGAGAAGTTCGAACAATTTTTGCTTCTTCTTGAGAATTCAGGGGAATAACTTCTTCGTGGATGGGTTCAAGGGAAATTAATGATAATTCTTGAGATACCATCACATGATAGATTTGGTCAGTGAAGAATAGCCATGGAGGTAAACCGGTGTGCCCTGGGTAGCTAAGGCCCTGCTTTTGAATGTGTTGAGATGTTGTGTCCTAGATAAATGCAAAGGGTGCTAGCATCCCTTTACTGTCATTTAACCCCTGATTCTTTGCAGGCTTGTAGTCCATTTTCTTCATAATCTAATAGCTTTAGGATTATAAAGATCCCATTTTGGCATCGCTGAGGCTTCTTTAGAAAAGTGACTCTAAGAGCTCTTCTGAGTATCAATGCCCCAGATTTGTGGGGTGAAACAGAGTAAAGGGATAGAAAAAGGATTTGGAGGCACTAATTCTTTCACCTTAGCTTTTCCCATTCTTATAACTTCAACCTGATTGAGAAAATCTTGAAATTTCTCATTCAGATAAGAAATAGTAGGTTGTCTTTGAACTTCATATTTTTGTTCGGGAGGGCCGATGAAGTCAATGAACGGGGGAGGACGACTATATGTCATGTTTTGATGAATACCCAAAGTTTCCATGGCAGGGGTTGGGAAGCGTAGGACCTTTTGAGAGTCATGTGCGTAACTGGCTTAGTTGGGGAGGCAAGCACTATCCTCCTCCCTTTTAGGGACAGGGACATGCAAGACCTCAGGAATTTGCAAGACTTTAGGGTGATCTTTCTGGTAAGGACCTGAAGAGGTGAGGTAAGCAGTATCCTCCTCCCTTTTGGGGACTGAGATATGCAAGACCTTCAGAATATGTAGACCTTGAAATGATCATGGCGAAAAGAGATTGAGCGTATGAGGTGAGTATCATTTTCCTTGAGGCGTAAAACCTCTGGTATTTGAAATACCTTGGGCTGATTCGGTGCTTAGCTGCTTTGGGGATCAAGGTAAGCATCATTCACCTCCCTTAAGGAGATTGAAATGCGAAAAACATTTTGGTCAACTGTTTGGTTTGTTTCTGCTTGACGAGCGACCCCAGCTTCTAGGAATGGAATGGGGATAAGTAACACCTTTATGTCACCATGAGTATAAGTGACTGCAGGTATTAGAGTGGTCAAGTCAGTGGTTACCTTCTTCTTGACTTGCTCAATTTGAGCCACCACTGGAATGGGTTCTTGTGAAGGTGGGGTAGAGGGTGAAGCTTCTCCTTCATGACTCTGAAGCGTCACTTCTGCTGAGGAGTTTGGTAAATTTCCATCAATGGGGGCCAAGGGAATCACTTTTCCATACCTCTTCTCTTTCTGAAACATATGATTAAGTGATCTTGCCATATCGTCCACATCTTCATAAGAGGTTTCAACAGTCTCTATCATATGAGGGTTCATACTGGTTTTCATAGGCAACATTAATTCTTGATATCTCACAGGATCTGTGAAATAGTACCTCACATTAGCATAATACGACTCAACAATGGGAAAAGCTCTGTTATCAGCATAGACGGTGTGTTACCTTCCATCTCGGCTATATTTGAAGCACTGATAGAGCGTGGCTGGAAGCACCCCATGGTCTTGTAACCAAGGATGACCTAGAAGACTGTTGTAGAAAGTGTCTGTCTTAATCATGTGAAATAGTGTGGAAGCATTCAAATCGCCAATTTTGAGCTTGAGGTGAATAACACCAAATGGTTTCTTCCCCTGACTGATTGAATCCTTGAACCGTCAGGTTTGTTGGCTCAAGATGTTCAACACCTATCCCAATTCGAGTAAGTATCCTTTTAAGCATAAGGTTCATTGCGGATCTCCCATCCAACATGATTAAATTGATAAGACAAGCATGTAGTTCACTAGTTACACAGAGAGGTCGATTATGGATCCTCTCTCCCAACTGAAGGTCATCATCAAAAAAAGTGATAGCCATGTAAATGTTCATGATTATAGGGTCTACCTAAATTTGCTCAATCTTGATCTCATACACTTCAGGCTGGGAGAGAGCTTACATGATGGCCATACGAAAGTCATTTAATAGTATGAGGGCATCATAGACAATTAAGAGAGATGAGAGTCTCCTCAATTTCCCAATCACATCATATTTAACATTGTCAGCTTTTGGAAAGACAGCTCCTTGGTTCATCACTGGTTTTGGAGGAACAAGTGGTAATGGAGTGCCTTTTGGAGAGGAATGTTTTGCTACAACTGCTAAGGAAGGGTCGGTTGTAGTTGTGGGAGGAGGAAGAGAAGGTTCGCTGGGTTGTGTTGCCGCAGTAGTGGTCGGTAAGACATGGCAAGATGAAAACTATGATGGTTCAGGATTTTTGAGGAAGGAGGTTGACGGATTTTGGTATGGGACTAATGATGGTCCCGAGTATTTTAGAAGAGGGGGTGGTTCTTGAGTGGGAATAGGCGAGTTTGGATATGGAACCAATGGTGGTCTGGGATATTTTAAGAGTTTAAATAAAGCTGGTCTTTGAATCGATTTCTCTTTACTGACCTTAACCTCATCCGGGCAACTGCATCTACTGTGCTTTCCTCATGAAAAACCAGTATGTGGCACGCTTCATAATTTGAAGAACTTTCTCGCTTTAAGTGCTTCCATAATTCCCCCAAGTCAAGCCCTGTTAGCCATTGGACTTCTTCTTAGGCTTCGGGATTAGAAGCAGATTGAACACCTCTTCTGGAGTAGAACAAGGCTTGTCCGTTTTAGCGGCAAAGGCCATAGCATCTCAAATTTTCAATAATCCGGCCTTTTGAGTGACCATCTTCCTTAACTGCTTGATATGTCGTTTACTGGTATTCTAGATTTTGAGCTCTTCATTGAGAGCCTCAAAGTCCGGGCATTCCAAAGAGGATTTGAGAGGAAAGAAGGGTTTGAAGAATCAGGGATGGAAGAAGGGACAAAGCTTTTAAGGTCCTCACTTAAATTGGATCGAACCAAGTAGCTTTTGGGGTCATCACCTAAATTGGAATCAAAGAGTCTTCACTCTCATTGGACATAATTGAGGACCTTTTAACGTCATAACCCTTGTTGGACAATTATAGGGGATCTTTAAGGTCTTTATCCTATATGGACCGTTGAGGGGTTGTTTTAGAGTCTTCACCTTTGTTAAACTATTCTGAGGTGTTTTTAATGTCCTCGCCCAACTGGGGGAATAAGAGGAAGGAATGCTGCTTCAACTGGCATTTGTGGCAATTTTGCTGGTTGGCACTGAGCTTTCGATGGCCATTTATTCTTCTTCTTTTTCATAATAGGTGTGGTCTTACGAGTTTGTGGCATAGATACCACATTAGCTTGTCGGATGGCCTCCCTCCTGAGTCTTTTCATCTTATCATCGCCATGATGCTCCTGTCATGTCTCGGGTACTTTGATAGGGGCTTAGGTAACAGGAGCTTCCGAGGTTTCATGACAAAGAGCATGAACCTACTAAACTATCTTATATAACAAGGCTTCAAATTCTTGATCGACATTTTGATGTGGGCACGGTGTGTTATCTATGAACACTTCACCATTTCTTATAAACTCATTTAAGATGGCTCGGAATCCCTAATAGTGAAACAGGTCATGTGCCTTGATCTGATGATATTGGCACCACAAATCCTTACACTCTTCCTTCAAGCATATTGGCTTCTTAGGAAAGTAAGGCCGAATCATTTCCTGTTGTACAAGCATATCAAAGATGATGGGAAACATGTCAGCGGACAATTCATCCATAGGGACACTGCGAGGTTGTTCATCTTAAACTGTGATCATGTGCAGCGCCTCCACTGTTTTAATTGCTTTTTTGGGATTATTTAATTGAACTCTCTTCTTCCATTTCACTCTGAGAATTAGAGGGTGCTTTAGTGTGTAATCCACGAGTTCTGACTAGTACATTCACAATAATTCGTCCTTCAGCTATGGACTCTTGCATGAATGTCCTGAAACTTGAACACTGAGATATCTCATGGCCCCACACTTGGTGGAATGGGCACCATAGATTTTCATTTCCCTGAACTAAATGATTGGGTTGTCTTGATGAGAGCGAGGCAATCAACCATCATTCCAAAATGGTCTATAAGAAGGTCAGATGGTACTTCTTCTAGTTTTAAAGTCTACACTCGTTCTTCTTCGATGGTGACCACGTGGGAAGAATTTGCAGTCTTGAAAGCTTTTCTAAGACTATCTAAATAAATTTGTCCCTTTGGAATCGAGGCTTTGATTGCACACGATGACTCAGCATTCGAGGATAGGCACAATAATTCCTATTATTGGTAAGTCCCACCTGATCTGGTCTCTTAGTCCTAGGACGATATACCATACCTCGTTGCAATAACATCTTCAATAGGACTAGTACCTAGGCTTTGTTAAACCTATACTGCTTATTCATCCTTTGCTGGAAGTAATTGTGCTGGTATAGGTTTGGTGGTGGAGGCACCCAGTTATAAGCTTGAGGTTGGAACTGCCATTTTCTAGGGTTCCCCTTGACCCCTAAATGGTATTATCCTCCATGAAGTATCCAAGGTCTTGAGAGGTACATTGGCAGTATGAGGTTTGGGAAGAATGGGTGTGGCAGTAACCACTGCACTGACTGTGTCTCTTTGCTGGCCAGTGCAAGGGTTAGACCTGTTAGTAGTGTTGCACCATGGTGCTTATGTAAACTTTCAATCTTTACTGCCTTAGAGATTATATTCTGAGAAAGTGGTGGGATTAGAAGCTTCGACATGAAGGGAGATTTCGTTTTTCATGTTAATGCATGTTTACACAGCATCAATCTCAAGCATGAGGTTACTTTAGTACGTTCTGCGATCCCTTCATCTCTAGATGTATTTGTTTATTGGTTCATTCACCTTTTGAGTCATAGTGAGAAGTTCTATGGCTTGAACATCTCGCTGGACTTCATAACAATGTTTGTAGAACTGTTGTTCCATCTCTTCCTGAGAGTGAACATAATTTAGAGGTAAACATGCATATCATTTAAAGGCAAGCCGCACTAGTGTTTCTACAAACTGTCGAAGAAGCAGTCTGGGATCGGAAGCTGATTCTTGACATGCTGACACAAAGTTTGCCACATGCTATTGGGGTGAGCCGGTGCCATCAAAGACAAGCATTTTTCATTTTTGGTAATCCGAGGGAAAAGGAACTTGATCAATGAAGGGAGGGGAAGGCTTCATGTAATGAGTTTTTTCATGGGCCTTTGAGAGTAAGCCCTAAATACTTCGATTGATCATATTTTGAATAGCTTCCTGGAAACCACTAAGGAAATAGCTTGAGAGCCTACATTGTGACCATCAGGAAAGACTGAGGGAATTGGAGGTTGTGAAGTTTGAGCAATAGGAGGAGGTGGAGGTCTTCACTCTTCTTCTTCAAATCGAGGCTCAAGAGGAGAATTTTCTCCCTGATGTGAAGATACCTCGATTGTTCGAGCATTTTCGAGCTCTTTAAGCCTTTCCAAGATATGGTTCAGGGTTTTATTAACACGTGCCATCAGTTCTTTGGGACCATCATCATCTTGACTAATTACCATCACATCAGCTCGTTCTTCATAGTTAATTGACTCAAGAGTAGGAGTAGTAATGTTTCGCTTTGTGCCCCGTTCTGAAAACCCAAGCAACAGGGGTTCAGACTATCCCGATTGGATTTGAAACTTCTTTGATGATTGGGTGATTACTAGCTCTTGACGACCTTGGGGCTGTAGTTTTAGTAAACATGACGCAAGTGGGCCATGGCTCAACCCGAATAGGCTCGTGACATCCTTGATGCCATATTTCCTTTTGTTGTGGCTCAAGACGGCGTTGGGGACGTGGTTCAATCCGATCAGGTTCCTCTTCTCGCACCTCAACAACTGAGCATTGAATAGTGCCGCTCATTTCAGGTTCCACTGCAATTCACAATGAGTAAAACGAGTTTTTCTTTAGTAAGTCTTCTGAGGTTGAAGAATCTGACTTCTTTCTTATGAGTGACACGTTCATGCCTTTCTATTGTTTGATTCTTAAACTCCAGTAAATGTGCTCCCTGAACTGGAATTGGGTGTGGCATCCTTGTCTCAAGGAGACTAAAGCGAAGTCAATCAATTCAGGTAAAGCATGATGCCCCGAGAGTAGGGAGCTCAGAGTCGTCTTTGAAAGTTTAGTTTTGTTTGAAGAAGGGAGGGATTGCTCCATTAACTTCGAAGGAATAATTTTGCCTCAAGGGCTGGATCATACATACGAAGGAGAAGGATTCAACATGAGTGTACTCAAAGGGAACTTCTTTGAGTACCATGTTGTCATGGGTTTTGAGATAGAAGGAGACGTGTACTGCTGACCTTTTCCCTTGAAGCCAGAAGCAGCATTGGACTTGAATGTGTGTGCACGATCCGTAGAAGTGTTGGGGGTGGCTTGGTATCCGACCCATAGTGAAGCAAATGGTCTGGCATTTGGAATGCCGACCTTTGTAATTGTCGTGGTCGTAGGACCACTTTGGTTTGTAGCCATGTGCATTATTGTTTGTGACCATTGACTAAGTCGCGGGTCATTTTCTCTTTGAATTACAACGTTTGAGTTGCCCCAAGCTAAGTGAGTGTTATGCAATGCATGAGTGGCTTGAGATCCACTTTTAATGGGTCCGGGTCCCAAGAGACCCGGAGCAGGTGAGGTGGTCAGGAGTTGCTTTTGCTTGCTCCGATTTATCACTGTAATGGTTGAGGCATTTGTTGTTATGTGTAAGTGTACGTCGAATGGCTTTGGAGCCATTCAAGTTAAATGATCTGACGATGGAACAACCAACATGATGAGTGTGAGACATCATACCTGTATGAGTAGTGCTCGTGGGGAGTAGAGATGGGGTGACCTTGTGGTTACCCACTGAAGTGGTGATTTTAGAAGAATCAACCATATGAGGAGAGGGAGTGGCCTTAGAACCACTCTTGAGCTTATGACTGTTGGAGAGTCCACTAGTAGCAATGTGAGCATGAAGGGAGGTAGTTTTAGAACCGCTCATGCAATTGACATCAATGGACTTGCCAATGATGCTGGTAGATAGAGAACAAGGGGTTTGAGGACCCTTTCCCGAGTTGTCCAATGCTTCAGCCCAAGTGTGAAGGTCTTAAAGACCACTCAAGAGATATTGTGTGACTCAGTGGTTAGAGTAGTGAAATGGTTAGAACTCTAAGAAAGCTGACTCAAAATGACCCCAACCCGAGTAATTGAGTGTAAGAGAATCAGTGTGTCTTATAACTGAATTACACTGTAAAAGCTGATGGTTAAAGTCCAAGATTTAGAACCCTAAGGTACTATCTTAAGAAGACCCCAAATCGAGTACTTAAGAGGTGAAAGAAGCAGTGAGTAAGAAAGAGAACGAATAAATGATGAAAACAATATAAAAATTAAAGAAATAAGTGAATGGGAGCTAAAGATATGAATTAAAGAGAATGAAGTATTTAAAATGAGATAAAAAAGAGCTAGAAGGTGGTTACGGAACGATGGACTTGTCTAAGGTGCGGGTCTAGACTCTAAGGGGAGATGAGAGAGTGGAGAAGGTGATAGAGTAGAGAGGAAAGAGATGGACCCACCTTAAGTGTGGTCCAAGCTCTATGGGGGATAAGAGAGTGGACAAGATGTGAGAGTGGAGAGAGAATGGGTGGACCCACCCTTGGTGCGGATCCAGGCTCAAAGGGGGATAAGAGAGCTGACGAGAGAGAGAGAGAGAGAGAGAGAGAGAGAGAGAGAGAGAGAGGAGCGAGAATGGGATGGACCCACCTAAGGTGCGAGTCTGGGCTCAAAAGGGGCAGAAAGAGTGGACAAGAGAGAGATGAGAGAGAGGAGCTGGCCTGCCTATGGTGTAAGTCCACGGATGGATGGAAGAGAGAGATATAGGGTAAGGGAGAGAAATCGAGAGAGGGGGGATGGACCCGCCTAGGGCACGGGTCCATGTCCTGAGCTAAGGTGGAGAGAGAGCAAAAGAGAATGGGAGAGGGAGAGTAGCTAGACCCACCCTAGGTGAGGGTCTGAAAGTTTAGGTGTGGGAGAGAGAAAGTGAGAGAAGAAGGGAAAAGGGGACGGGGAGGCTTAGACTAGCCCTAGGTCCAAGCAAAGGAGGAGAGAGAGAAAGAGAAAATAAATGAAAGAAAAAGAAGGGAGAGAAAGTGAGAAATAAGAGAGAGAAAGAGAGAAGGAAGAAAGAAAGAGAGAGAAGAGAGAGGAAAGAGAATGAAACTAGAACGAGCATGAGTTAGGTGCACCTTCGTCGCTCCCTTTGCATGGACATGAGAGAGGAAAGAGAATGAAACTAGAACGAGCTTGAGTTAGTTGCACCTTTGTCGCTCCCTTTGCATGCACATGAGAGAGAAAGGTTTTAGTCTTGGGTCAAGGTTAGGGTCTAAGGTCTAGCTGTCTAACTTAGGTGAGTTGAGTTGAGGTATGGTGTATAGGAACTAGTATGTGTGAGATGGGCTAAGGTATAGGATAACTAAAGTGTATATGATGCAATGGTGTATGGGGTACTATGGTGCATTGTGTAGGGTAAGGTGTAGGATGTATGGAGTAGGATTGGGTGTTAGGGGTTCTAGGGTGTATGGGATTAGGACTCGTGAATCCTTAGGGAATGGGAATTTTCGGGTTCTAGAGAGTGAACGGTTCCTAGGGGTATTTTTTCTCTCTAGGAAATGTTTCTATCTCCTCCCATCTTGAGTCTTGATTTTGAAAGAAAAGCAAAAGAACAAGCCTAAGCCTTAATTTCAAGAGCACCCAAGAGATTTCTTAAGAATTCAAGAGATCAAGAGTGTGAATTACAAATGACTTGCTTTCCTTATATAGAGCATGCCTAAAACAAGGGTGGACTGCTCAAAAACTACCAAAATTGTCAAAAAATACACATTTAATGAATTAAAATATTAATCCCATTTTTTAATCAAATGACCAAAATACCACTACTTACTTTTCAACAAATGACAAAACCATCCCTCCATGAGGGTCCTCTTATCTTTGCTAGGCCTCAAGTGCTTTTTCAGATGTTTACGGTGGCAATTTAAGTGATCAAACGTCGTAGAGTCAATGCATGAACTATTAAACACGTTTTGACATCTTTTGATCGTGTTGTAACATATTTTTAAGGAAGAACCTAAAATTCGATCGAGTTCCATAAACTTATGATTCTTCGATCATCAATCTGGCATGACCTATGACATTCTGAGCCTTAATTTTGATCATAAATTGAAGAGGATACTATCACGATTATTTTATGACAAATTTTGTCCATTTTGATCTCCATTTGAGCATGTTCTAATTTTGGGAAGTCACCAGAAAATGGGATTTCGGTAACCCGAAAGTATGCCTTCTTCGACCTCAAATTTTGGAATCATCATCCTTCAATTATTTAGAAAAATTATATCAAACTATAGCTCTTCAAAGAACGTTCGCAATTGACCTGTACGTGCGACGATCCGACATCGGGATCTTCAGTTATGGCCTCTCAAAAAAATTAGATGTTCTTCTTTTTAAAATCTAAACTTTCATTTTTCGAGCCCATCTTCTCTCTAAAAATTCTATCGTTTCGTGTCACGCGAAGGTGTGTAGTTTATGTCAAAACAAGCGTATCGTCAATATCTAGCTAGTGTCCGAATTTGAGCTTAATTGGACCCAAAATGAGTAAGTCATGAGCATTTGAATTTCATCCAAAAATGAAAAAAAATTAAGTTTCCATAAATGGAAACTGGTTCATCAAGGCTGCACCGTAATAGTGTAAAACCCACCCTTTTATGGTAAGTTAGACCGAAAACTGTCCTAGAGGGTCTAATTGGGCCAAAACTTGGTATCTGGCGGTTTTTCAACATTTTGGATCCAATAGCGGTGGTCTGATATTCTTTGTAGACCTAGAAAATAGGGCTATAGTTATAGGGTCTATTTTCAACATGAAATGAACTAGATTTGCAAACTGAGTTTCATCCTGATCTTCTCAAAACTTGTCAGAATGTGATGAAACTTTATGGGTGTCCTTAGGATATCGAAAAATATCCTCTCATGTAATTTGAGACTATTATGAAACTTCTTCAGAGGTCGCCCAATAATAGGCTTATTATTACAGTGCTCCTGGGGTCTGGTGGCGTCTTGGGTACCGACTGGACCAAATTACTACCGGCTCTCTCTTTATTCACCTTTGGGATACAAGTATGTCAAAAATGATGTATAACAATTATAGTTATTAAACTCAATGCTTATGACTATTTTACTAAAACGATTTTGTTCTAAGTTATATAAGATGACAAAGCCATGGAAAAAGACTAACAAAGTTCATACTCATCAACAAGTGAACCAACACTTAAAATAAATAGGAGTTTGAAAACTATAATCTAGGAATTGAATTAAAATAATCAGGGAACTTGATGTCAGGCTCGTAAAACGCTCAGTTAACCATGAATCTAGATTTATAACATTGAAAAATCACGAAATAAAGCATTTGCAATGCCTTAGTACTTTATTTACTGTAGAAGAACGTATTAAGTCAATTTAATATTACATTCAATAGAGGAAATTCCAAAACGATTAGTAAAATCAGTAGGTTTAACCCTAGAAATGGTTTTTACAGGGTTTCCTCCATAAAACCTTGAAAACAATGGTTTTCTATGAGAAATATGAAATTAGTAAGAAAAAAAGAGAAACAAACTAAAAATCAACATAGAACTCATTGATTAGGATTGCGAGTCTGCAAATAGTGCTTGGTGAGAGGAAACTTTCGCATATGAGGTACTATTTTACAAGGGGAGAGAGTGAGATGTTTGTAGAGACGCTGGTGCTTATTGTCTTTGCTTGGCGAGATGGCTTTCGTTTTTTATGGGCCACTTTGTTCTTTTACCATTTGGCGTGAAACCTACCACACAGCCAAACCCTCCATAACCACTTCCCTAACAGGAATAGTGAAGGGGGTAAAGGAGGGTTCCAACTTTCACCCTAACTTATAGTCATTAAACGGGTGATTTACACAGTTTGGGTGAAATGGGATACTTTCACCCTGTTTCACGGTTATCAAATGCTACCTAAACATCGGTAATTTTGTTGTGCTTAAGTCACTTAGGCCAAATGACATAAATATCTTGGCTTGTTTTGTGATAATTACTCTATATTACCCCAATCTTGTAAGTTTTCCTCTTGATAGTGAATACATCTTTACTTTCTTGCCTGTGGATGTAGCCCATCTTGGGTGAACCACGTAAATATGTGTGTCCCTCTCAACTTGTTTTTTTATTTATTTTTCTCAATTATATTGCACTTGTAATTGCATCTTGGGTATGTTATTTGAGTGTAAAAATTATTATTGTGGGCTGTTCACCATCAAGTAGGGATTTGAGTAATCCCGATTTGCTCAAAGGGATGATTGGGTTATCCCGATTTTGCAACAAGTGATATCAGAGCTTAAGGAATTAGTGTAGTATTTTTTGGGAAACTGGCACCTAACAAGCGTGACGAGGAGAAGTTTAATGGGAAAGATAAAAAACGATCATGATTGACATGAAAGCACGGGCCACTATTCGCTTGTGTTTGGCAAATGAAGTGTTGTTTAATATTGGTGCGGAAAAGTCAACAAAGATTTGTGGAAAAATTTGGAAAATTCATGTCAAGCAAAATATCTTACAAACCGAATTTTCTTAAAAACAAAATTGTATTCCTTGAGAATGAAAGAGGGAGCAAATGCATCGCAACACTTAAATGAGTTTAATAACATCATTTGTGTACTTGAGAGTGTTGGTACAAGAATAGATGATGACGATAAAATGGTCACCTTGCTTTGTTCATTGCCCAAATCTTATGATAACCTTGTTACTGCATTGAGTTGTGGTAAAGAGGATTCTAATGATTTGGGCTCGGTGTGTAGTGCCCTACTTATCAATAAACTTCGAAAGAAGGTATCTTTGGTAAATTCAGTAGATCCAAAGACGAAAGCTCTTATGGAAAGAGCTCGATCGAAGGAACGGGGTGATTCATAGAGGAATCATTCAAGAATTAATTCAAGATTTCGATCAAAATCTAGAGGGCCCAATAATATGAATGTGTGTTGGCATTGTGGAAAACCGTTCATATAAAGAATAATTGTTTTAAAAGAAATGGGATGAATTCTACCAAAGCTCCTAGTGTTGGAGGTGAAAGGCCAAGGGAATCCAAGAATTAAGCAAATCAAATTGAAGAGTCTACATATGGTTTAATTGAAGATGAAGTATTGATGGTAGCATATAATTCAATATTCTATAAAAATTGGATACTTTATAGTGGAGCCACTCATTACATGTGCCTACATAGATCATGGTTTGACTCATATGAGTCATGTAGCGGAGGATCGGTATCTATAGGTAATAATTTCACTAGCAAGTTCGCCTAAGAATGTTTGATGGGACTATTAGAACAATTAAGGAATTGATGGGACTATTAGAAAAATTAAGGATGCTAGGCATGTGCCAGAACTAAAAAAGATCTTGATTTCCTTCTCTCTCTAGATTAGGAAGGTTACAAGTTCATCGGTCATGGTAGAGTAATCAAAGTATCAAAAAGGGCTCTAATTGTGATGAAAGGAGGCCTAGTTGGGAGCTTGTACAAGTTATTGGGAAGCACAATAATAAATGATGAAGTGAATTTGGTGCCACAAAGTGATGAAGTTCCATTTCGCCTATGGCATAAAAGATTGGGGCATGTGCGTGATAAGGGTATGGAGGTCTTGATGGAGACGAATTTTATTCTTACACTTAAAATTAATGGATTCGAATTTTATGAGCATTGTATCTATGGGAAACAACGTAGACAACCTTTAAAGGCCAAGAAGTATACTAGCAAGTACAAACTTGATTACATTCACTCGGATGTATGAGACCCTTCACTAACTACATCTTATGGAGGTGCGTTAGATTTTTCTTCATTTGTTGATGACTTCTTAAGAAAAGCATGGATCAAAACTCTCAAGTCCAAACGTGATATATTTTTTGCATTTAAGAATTTTACAGCTGAAGTTGAAAAATCTATGGGGCATCACATTAAAGTACTTCGGACCGATAATGGTGGAGAGTTTGTATCAAAGGAGTATGAAAGTTTTTGCAAGGTCCAAGGAATTATTAGGCATTACACAAATGCCTACAATCCTCAATAAAATGGTGGGGCCGAGAGGATCAATCACATTTTGATGTTGGTTAGGTGCCTTGATCACGCCTCCCCGAATCTAGGTGATTGGGTGACATGTGTCTCAGGTTCAGAAGACTAGGGACTTGAGAACGCTCTCTCAGGAACCTTGTTCAAGAATAAGGGCAGGTATCCAACTAGTGAGAGATGAATTTTGGATATGAGGTGGGCACCAACCTCACCTGGGTCCGTGACTTACTCGGGTTGACTCCCGCCGGAGCCCTCTTAGATCACGACAAAAAGCCTCCCAACTGCTTCAGCTTGTTTGGAATCGCCTCCCTTGACTTGCAGTCTCCTTGTTTTCTACACAACACTACTATGTTTAATTTGCAAGACAAGTGAGCCGAAAGGCCAACCCTTGTCTTAGGCAACGCAGATTTGTATGGCTAAGAATGTGAGAAGTAAGGGTGATGAAGTGGAAGGTTTGAATGAGAGGAGAAAAGAAGTGTGCACTCGACAAGGGGACGAGGCTAGCAAAATAGCTGACTCGAAGTGGTAGAAAGATGGGCACGATACTTTGAACTGATGCGACGACAATACTACTTGAAACCAAGGTTGGCATGACATTTCTAATCTGGTGTGGTAGCGAGACGGGCATGGTACTTGGGACTAGCACTAGGGCAATACTGCTTGACAGCGAGACTGCTATGACAACACTAGACTGAGTCCACCCTCGGTCAAGTGAGGAGAGAATGAAGAAAATGCTAGAGATGGCGAAGAGATGGGGTCCCGATGGCGCTAAGCATCACCACCCATAACCATGGAGTAACAGTGTCACGATCCTTAGACGGTGCTAGACACTACTGCTCATGGCTAGGGGGCGAGTAGTGAACTACGGGCAGTGCTAGGAATCGTCATTAGGGCTACACAAGAAGGCAGCACACCCCATTCGCGAGGTACACGGCGACAATTTTTGCCAAGGCACAAGGCGATGGGCATCAGACGTAAGAAGACCCTGCGCTCGATGATAGGCACCAGCTCACGAAGAAGGCTTGCGGACGGCGATAAGCACTGAGCGTCGAAGAAGGCTTGTAGACAGCGATAGGCACTGAGCACGCGAAGGAAGCTCATGGACAACGATAAGCACTGAGCACGCAAAGGAAGTTCACAGACGGCGATAGGTGTTGTCGTGACCTCTCGCTGGCGGCGATAGGCATCGCTGTCTGCAATAGGCATCGCCGTCTGCGATAGGCATCGCCGTCTGCGATAGGCACTCAACAGGGGGAGACCCCTGCGGGCGGCAATAAGTTTCGTCGTCTATGCTCTCCACTGAGACGTCTAGGACACATCTGCAGATGGCGATGAGCAACGCCTTCTGCAAGCCTCGTTGAGAGATAGAGATGGATGGACAGAAGGGGGAAAGGAGCTCGCGCATTGCGCTACCATCGCCATGCGCGACCTGTGAAACCATAGGAGGGGAAAAAGAAAAGAAAGAGGCATGCACGGCACTGCTACTGCTGTGCATGGCCTTTGAGGGAGAAGGTTTACCTTGATCCTAGGGGTACCGATCCAAAAGTTTCTCTCTCCTTACTCTCTCTTTCCAAACGTGCACCAACAATGAGAAGGAAAGGGAAGTCTATTAAATAAAAATTCTCTGTGGCGAAGGGTTTCAAGCCTTTGAGTACAATGATGGTACGTGGTATATATAGAATTGTGCCCAAACAAGGGTGGATTGATCAAAATTAAACCTAATTGCTGAAAATTGAGATTTAACTGAATTAAAAGGAATTAGAAAATGGGGTGCAAATGATAGATTTGCCCCTTTCGAACAAGTTGTGGAATTCCAAGACAGTCCCTATGTTGTGTTAGAACATACATGACTTTTCATGGATGATCCGACGTTGTTCTGATGACCGTTGATCGAAAGGTGCCTGTTTTCTTGTAGGGCTTAGCATGGCGATCGATTTGATGCAAACTTCGAGCCATGGATCGTGTTTTTAGGGCACGATCATGTGACTTGAAATTTGAATGAATCTTGAAACTTTAGATCAATTGTGTGCTCGTTCCTTGATGTTTTTCTGTGATTTCTTTGATGCATCACAGTGAAAATGCCGTCACAATTGCGGGGCAACAAACACAGCTCGATTCTGTGCCCGAAAGAAGATTTTGCAACTTTTAAGTTTTAGCCAAATCTGCAATTTGGGTGACTGAATTTGCAGCCACTTCATAGGCTTCGTGTGTGGAATCCGACCATTCATCATGTACGGGGTTCGGACTAGAGATAGCCCTAGACCTTACGCAAGTGATGGAATTGGTTTCATGTTGATTGGGCTTACGAGCGACGTGATTTGGCTGCTTGAGCAAGGCACGACAATGCTGATTTTCCTCCACTTTCTTCATATATCAACAACTTCTCTCTAGCTTTTCTTGGCGCTCGGGCGTCATCGTGAGACATACCATATATCGAAACACTACACTCGTCTTGACGAGACGAACATGCTCACAAAATTTGAACATGATCCAACTTGAGACGGGTGAGATGTGAGCGTCGAAATTCACTAGTCCTGACTGCCCCTTTAATGGAGTTGAGTTGCAGGGTGGCCGCTCGGGAATAGCATGCGGCTCCTCCTGTTTGCACTTTTTCATATAACTTCTTCTTGGGGTGTCCGTTCAAGCTGAAATTTGACCGCTGAGGGTTTTCAATTGTATCGGATCATATGGTAGTGGTCCCATAGAAAATTGAGATACCAAAAAAATAGCTCTAGTTATAAGGTCCATTTCAGGGTGCCAAAGGCTAATTCTACCGAAACTGTTTCTTAATCTGCATTACCTTAAACATGTCAGAACCTGACGAAACATGGCAGGAGACTTTTGAGAGTTTTTATGAAGATCTTGGCCAGTTATGGGGCTATTCCGAGATTGTCAAAAGTTCCATTGTTTGTTAGGCTTCATTGATCGGGGACCCATGATGATGAAAAATGTCTTCCAACAACATGCCCCGCCGAATGTTGTGCTTCAAGAGAAGTGATAAGTATAATCATTCAGGAAATTTCCCCTGGCTAGCCACAAGACTATGTGAATGTTGAGGAGATCCACGTAATGTTATGACTAGGATGCTTAGATGTCTGAACGCAATGCAAGGGTCCATTCGCAGAGACTTTAGGGGGAGAAGAGACTTTTGAGGGGTCCTATCGAAGTCCTCACCCTTGAGGGACTATTTGTGATTTTAATAGCTTGAGGATTTTGTAGGGACCTCATTGGTCAGAATCGAGCCTATCTGGAGGCCAAGTGCTATGAACCTTTGGTCAACATTGTTTTCTACTACACTAGGTTTTCTTTTGATTATCAGGGTAGCTCTGTAGGTCCCGTCCAATGGGGTTTAGTTCGAGCTTTTGACCTATCCTGAAGATCTGGGCCTATCAGCTAGAGGGAATTTTAGTGAGGCGGCCTCGTGGGCCCCATCCTAAAGAGTCCAGTCAAGGGCTTTCTAGCAGCCTGTCCCAAAAATATGGGCCTATCAGCTAAGGAAGGTTTTAGGCGAGGCGATCTCATGACGAAACATTACCCTGAAGTCTCTGGCAGGTTAGGCTCTGGCTTTGTCAGTTTCTTTCCTATATGGGGATCTTTAGCATTTTGAAGGGATCTTTTGGTCGTCATCTTAACCCTCAAGGACTCTTGTTGTTTTTTGAGGTGAAACATGAGAAATCTTATGAGGCTCTCACTCTCGAGTGAGCCACTTTGCGTTGTGATTGGATGATGGCAATTGAGGATTTTGCGTAGACCTCATTAACAAGGATTATGGCTGTTTGACGATGGGGTGCCGGCCAAGGCTGTGATGCTTCGTCAACCTGTTTTGTTGGTCCAAGTTCCCTTTTGAAAGTTTTCACTTAAATAGGGGAAGTGGAGCCGTAAAGACGGTGTTCACCAACTTCCTTGATTTTCGGTCTCTTTTACCCATGACCTTGGGGCTATGTCCACCCTTTTCATCCATTTTTGCTCACGGTGCCCTTTGGGGTTTTCACCGTACTTGGGTTTCTGTTTTCACGAAACTCTTTTACTCATGGTTTCGTGACCATGGTCGTCCATCATTTCTACTCATGATGTTCCCTTGTCCAGGCGTACACCATGCCCTTTTTTTGTGAAGGCGTGTTTAGGGTTTTGCTTTTGAGACTTGTGCGAAGCTTTTTATCATCATACGGCCAAGACGTGCACCATAGTCTAGGGTCATACACTTGGACCATAGTGGTGATGAATCGTAGTCCGTGGAGGCCATGGAGTGAGTGTGATGGTTGTTTTGACTCACTTTAGGTAGATGGTATGAGGCTGCCTATGAAAGATGGAAGATGTATAAAAGATGGGTGAAAAATGGTGACCCACTAGCTGACGGTGAGTATAAGTGGCAAGATGGCGTGCCGTTTGGTGAGCATGGGTAAGACTCACTAGAGAATGATGAATAGTGGTAGTGAACTGAAAGGGTTCACCGAGGAAGCAATGAAGGTGGTGCGCGCACACGAATGGATCGGTTAGGAAAAGCGTGTGTGGAAATGCACATAAAAGGGGTGTGCACGTATATAGGGGCAAGTTTAAGGTCGTGCCTCCGAGACTTGTGCAAAGCAGCTTAACATCATGCGGTCAAGACGTGCACTATGGTTTAAGGTCATATAGCTTGGACCATGGTTACACATTTTAAAGTCATACAACTAGGACCAGGCAGTTTAAGGTCGTGCTACTAGACCTTTGCTATAGTTTAAGGTCATATAGTTTGGACCATGATTCTGAGCCTTTTAATGTCATGCAGTTAGGACATAGACTATGGTTTATGGTCATATAGTTCGGACCATGGCTATGCAGTTTAAAGTCATGTGGCTAGAACTAGGCAGTTTAAGGTCTTACAACTAGACCTCCGCTACAGTTTAAGGTCATATAGTTTGGACCATGGCTATGCAGTTTAAAGTCATGCAGCACGGACCATGGCTGTGCAGTTTAAGGTCATGCAGCATAGACCATTGTGTGGGTCGCCATGTAAATGAAACTGCATAGGAAATGGGTCTGTAGATAGCAATCTGACTCCTTGAGGATAAAGATAGTTGAGGCTATACACAAATAGAGAGATTTAGATGAAGATGGTGGCCCTACAAGGAGTGGCAAACGGAAGCACACTTCACTAGGGATTAAGAGGGTAAGTGTGACTCCCTGGGGATGATGAGTAATGGTATGATGTAACTCTACTGAGAATGATAGGCCAGACTACAGATGCAACCCCACTGGGGGCTGAAAGGATAAGAATGTCCCTACCTCCCTGAGGGTAGTGGGTCGCAATGGGATATGACTCTTGGGGTGTTGGTGTGAAAAATACCCACTGGGGATTGAAGCATGACTCCCTTTTTCCTTTGCATACACCTAACTCCACTGGGGATGTTGATGGAATACACATGGTGAAGGGGTGCTTCTATTTCACAGTTTAAAGTTATGCGTGCGGAATATTTGTGGTGTCGTTTACCGTTTTACTACAGGGGACGTGCGTTACAGTTTTAAGGTCTTGTAGCTCAGACCAGGGCTATGCAGTGACCATGCAGTTTAAGGTCGTATAACTAGACCTCCGCTACAGTTTAGGATCATATAGTTTGGACCATGCAGTTTAAGGTAGCGCAACTAGACCATGGCTGTGCAGTTTAGGGTCATGCAGCTAGGACCAAGGCTATATAGTTTAAGGTCATACAACATGGACCATAGTGTGGGCAGAATGTGACTCCAGGGGGAATAGAGTCATAATTGGGGACTCGACTCCCGTAGAAGTTAGGCTGAGGTGTAGGCAATGAACTTCCTATGGATGCAGGATGAAGGTCTAGATGGGAGTGCCATGACATGCGCACACTGCTAAGTTCTGAATGGCGCTCATGGCGTCAGGCCCTTAATGAAGGGCGCGCGGCGTTAGCCACTTGGTGAGGTGCACGACGCTAAATCCTTAATGAAGCGCGCGACGATAACCCTTGACGAAGCGTGTGGCGATGGCCCTTGACGAAGGCGCATGGCGATAGCTCTTGACGAAGCGCACGACCATGGCCATTGACGAAGCGCGCGATAATAGCCCTTGAGGAAGCGCACAGTGATGGCCTTTGATGAAGCGTGCGGCGATAGTTCCTTGACGAAGCACACGATAATAGCTCTTTTTGGGCCTTGGGTATGACCCACTCTAACCTAATCTTATTGTCCTCTGAAGATGAGGACTGTAATGTCTTTTCAAATTTGTGAAGGGCAGTTCATGGCACTGCTAAGTATAAAAGGGGGAAAACCCCATTTTACTATTTTAGGAAAGGGTAAAATAGTTGAAAAGAGTTTTTAGAGAGAGAGAGAGAGAGCGGGAGCATTCATCAAGAGTTTTCCTGGCTAGAGCTCTCCCGGCCAAAATTTGTAGTACCCCGGCTTTCATGCGCTTTCTGGTGAGCTTGAGCAGGTTGTAGGTCTTTGCAACATGTTAGCGAGTGTTTTCAGAGAGTGTTGAGGTTCTTCTAAGCAAGGCAGAGGGAGCTTTACGAGGCTTCACTGAGACTTTTGTGGTGAAGCTGCGAGAGTCGCAGTGGTGCTTTGCCGGAGTTCAAGTGCTTTTTCGATAGTCCTGAGGCTGAAGGGGAGGTTGCAGAAAAGGTAAGGGAGTCTAACGGTCTTCTAGTAATTAGAAGAAGGAGGAGCAGCAGTGAGCTCACAGGAAACTCAGTGGACTTCTGGTGAGCTTGTAGCGAATAGCTGAACTGCGAAAACAAGGAGAAGGGAAATCGACGGGGTCTTAGGGAAGCTTCCACAGGAATTTCGATGTTTTTCTTTTTTCGATTTTCCCGGCTGTTGAAAAGGGGAAAGAACAGGGTCAGAGGGAATTCCTGGTGGACAGAGGAGTTTCCTACGAAACTCGAAGGGTTGAAGGAGAGGTAAACGGTCGTGAGAAGGTGGACCGTGGGAGAGGAGCGACAGTTGGGGAAACCAAAAAAGCATGAGGGTTAATGTCCCCTAAGAATTGGGGACGGTGGGACCTGAGGCACAACAAGGACATGCACGTCATTAAGTCGCATGCAGCTCTGCCTTCATGCGTCTCTGGGTTGCGCACGGTGATAGCCACACTCTGAAGCATGCCGCTCGTGATAATGGTCTCACATGGCGTTGACCTACCCGTGGTAATGGTAGCACGCGACATTGAGCTGCGCACGACAGTGGCCACCTGCAGCGTTGAGTCACACACGATGATGATCACGTGAGGTATTGAGTTGCGCGCGATGATGACCATGGATGGTGATGCCTTGTGGGGGGCCAAGGGTGATGGGAAATGAGAAGCCCCGGTTACTACGGTCTGTTGAAAGCCAAATCCTCTAGCACAACAGTGAAGTCCATGTATTTTTGGAGGAAGGGAATCCATCATGGGCCAGCTCCTTGCCAGAGAAGTCTGCTCTGTATGTCAGATGGATTGAAGTTGACTCTGGAATGGTTGTCTTCTTCTTTTGGTCTGTAACCATCCTTCTTGAGAACACCCGGCAGATGAATTGAAGCTGACTTCCAAGTAGTTTTGCTTCTTCTTCATGATAAGGGAGTTCGTTTTGGCCTGTAACTGTCCTCCTATCCTCAGATGCAAGAGTTTTATGCTGCGGGTTTTAGCTTGTAATCGTCCTCTTATCCTCATACGCAAGAGCTTTGTAACCTCCTTAATAATGGGATTTTGATTGTGGCTTACGCCTTTTTCTAATGCAATAAAAGAAATGAATTCCCTTTGAGTCGGCTTACTGTTCCTCATGCTCATTTCTTCCTTTTTACTTCACGCACCGCATTTTAGGGGCATATCAGGGATAACACTTCTTTAAGTATCACCCATTGATAGGGGGCATTGCCTCTCCTCCATCTGAGTTTGCCAGTATGTAGACCCCATTTGGTGTGAGTTTTTTAATTATGAATGTGCCTTCCAACTTGGGTTCGTACTTTCCTATGTGACACCCATGCATGACAATCGGTCTCTTCATTGCTAAGACTAGATCTTCATGGGCGAATGAGTGAACCTTGATGTATTTGTCAAAGCCTCTCTTCATTCTCCCATGATTGAGCTCGCGCTTCTTTTGGGCCTCTAGTCTCTTTTCATCAAGGGCATCTAACTCTTTATAACGGCACTTGACCCTCTCATCTTCAGTTAGTCGACACAGAGTGAAGGTATCTGAACTTCGAGGGGTAAAACAGCCTCACCTCCATAGACCAGGGAATAAGGGGTAGAGTTTGTAGCATTGAGAGTGGTGGTGTGTTAGGCCCACAGAGCTTTAGGCAGCTTCTCATGCCAATTCTTCTTTGATTTCGAAACTAACTTCCGGAGCACCCCGCACAGGGTTTTGTTGAGCGCCTCAGCTAAACCGTTGGCTCAAGGGTAGTACATGGTCGAGTATTTCCACTCAAAACCGAACTGGTTGGCCAAGCAGTCAATGTGACAACTTCTGAATTGAGGGTCGAACCAGTATATGATGTGGTGGCGCACGAAGTTGGCCACAATGATCCTTGGAACTTGCTTGAGAGGAACTGCTTCAGCCCACTTGAAAAAGTAATATGTCGCTGATAAAATGAAGGCATGAGTCAAGTCAGAAGGAGGGTCGATGGGTCCTATAATATCCAAACCCCACTGGGAAAGGGGCCATGATGTCACTATAGGATGGAGAGGCTCTGGGGGCTGATAAATGATTTTTTAGTGCATTTGGTACACGTGGCATCTTTTAGCATAGTTTTGGGCGTCGACCACCATTAAAGGCTAATAGTAGCCGAGTCTGCGTATGCGTTCATAGAGCTTAGAGCCAGAGTGATGCAACCCGCAGATACCTGAATGCACTTCTTTGAATACTTTGCTTGCTTCTTGTGTATCAACGCATCTGAGAAGAATCCCGTCAAATAATCGATGAAAAAGAACATCCCCATCGAGAAGGGTGTACTTGGTAGACATCTGCCGTACACTGTTGCGTTCCGCTCGATCCTCAAGCAGCCTTCCATGCTTTATGAAATTCATTACAAGAACCCTCCAGTCTTCCACTTGTTCTACCTCTACACACATCGAGTCGAAGAATTCAAGCTCTTGCTTCTCAACCTTAGATTCTTTACCTCGAGACATTTCTTGCTCTGCCTTAATGACATCCTTGGCTACAAGGAGTGCTCCGATTGGGTAAGGCGGGCATTTAGGGAAGACATCTCTCTCTTCATCTGCATCAACTTCGGTTCGCAAGTCGACATATCTCCATTTAGTTACCCAGATAGGTGTAGGCCTTAATGAAGATAATTGAATGGTAGCCCCGAGCTTTGAGAGCGCATTGGCCTCCGAGTTCAGCCTCCTAGGGATATGACTTTGAGAGAAATCATCAAACTGGGCCATGTAAGATTTGGTCATGTCATGATAAGGTTTGAGAGTATCTTTTCTGATGTCATAAATTCCTTTAAGCTACCGGATAACCAGCTCAGAGTCACCGAAGATGTTTAGCTGTTCCAGGTCTAGTTTCTGGGAGATCTCCAATCCGATTATGAGGGCTTGATATTCAGCTTCATTATGAAAAAATGCCTCTATAAGTGAGAAGGATTGAGGAATCATTCCACCATCAGGAGTCATAAACACAACTCCGACACCCCCTCTTTCAGAATGGAATGCTCCGTCGAAATACATCTCCCACGGTCGAGCTATTACCGCACAAAAAACTTCTTCATTCGAGAGATCACTTGATAGGGGAGATTCCGAAGGGACTGGGTAAGCCGTGAGAAAGTCTTCTAGGGCTTGTCTGGTACGTTCATGATTTCAAATTCCATCAACAATAGTGCCCACTTGGCCAGGTGTCCTAATAGGCATGGCCGGGTCATAAGGAACTTGACCGGGTCTGCCTTTGAGATTGGTTTAACCTTATGACTGAGCAAGTAATCGCGGAGCTTCTATACTACAAAGATCAAGGCTAGGCACATCTTTTGATGGGAGGGTAATTCTTCTCGTCTCCTTGCATCTTGCGACTAAGATAATAGAGCGATGTTTCCTTCCCCCTATCATGGTTTTGTGCTAGGAGTGCCCCGAGTGACTCATCAAGGGCGGTCATGTCTAGGATGAGAGGTCTTCCTAACACTAGCGTAGAGAGCACTGGGGGATTCAATAAATACTGCTTGATTTCATCGAGTGCAGCCTAGCATGCCTCATTCCATATGAAGGGAGTGTCCTTCTTCAGCAGGTGTGAAAAGGGTCAGCATCTCCCTGAAAGGTTTGAGATGAACCTTCAAATGAAGGCCAGCTATCCTTGGAGAGACCTCAGCCGCATATCCTGAATGGCCTTGATATTGACCGATTCAATCTCAAGCCCATGGTACCTCATGATGAACCCTAATAATTTTTCTGAGCGTACGTCAAAGGAGCATTTTAAGGGGTTCATTTTGAGTCAGTGACGCTGCAGCAGTTCAAATACCTTTTTAAGGTCTTGTACGTGAGCGTCTTTTGTTTCAGATTTCACCACCAAATCATCTACATAGCACTCGACCTCCTTGTGGATCATATCCTTGAAGATGGTCATCATGGCTCACTGATATGTGGCACCGGTGTTCTTCAACTTGAAAGGCATCACAATGTCGCAAAAGACACATTTTGGGGTCAAGAACGCAATGGCCTCCTCATCTTCTAGTGCCATCCTGATTTGATTATAACCAGAATATCCATCCATGAAGGAGAAGGTTTGGCAATGGGCCATAGAATCAACAAATATCTAGATGAACGACAGGGGGAAGTCGTCTCTGGGGCAAGCGGCGTTCAAGTCGTGAAAGTCAATATAGACTTTGATTTGGCCATTATTCTTCTTGAGTGGTACAACATTTGCCAATCATCTTGGGTATTTGACTTCAAGTATGAATCCAGCATGCCTAAGCTTCTTCACCTCAGCATCGATATGCATCTCGAGGTCAGGTTTAAACCTTCTTGATTTCTGCTTCATGGGTTTGAAGGTCGGATCAATACCGAGGTGATGGACAACGACTTGAGGGTCTAGACCAAGAATCTCATGCGAATGCCTGACGAAGACGTCCTGGTTTGCTCGAAGGAGGGAAATATAACTTTCTTTCTCTTTGGGACATTTTCGCTAAGATGAAAGTTGGCCCTAGGTCAGCCTCATCCCCTAAGTTTATCTCTTCAAGCTCGTCAGCTGTGGCCTAACCACCTTCTTCCTACTCTTCCAGAGCCTCTTGTAACTCTTTGTCTGGGGATTCAAAAAGCTTCTCATCAATCTCGAGTGCAGAGACACACTATCCTGACATTTCTGCTTCTAGGAGGGGCCAAGTGTGAGACTATTTCTGGTCCCTAGCCAGACCAAGCAATAAAAGGGTCGACTTCGAATAGGGAGTCCATGACTTTGTGACTGGGTTCACTCGGTAACTTGCCTTGAACTGGGTGGCGCTTCATGAACTTGAATCATGTGACAGGCCTTGTGGGAATAAGAGCTTGAAGATGGCTCGGTCTTGACTTGGGTTGACAGGCATCGACGACTGTCAAGAATCCAGCTTCCTGGGTTAGCATCTTTCTTAGGTGCTTCCGCTGTGACCTGCTAAGGCTGGTGCCTCCGAGCTCTCTGTTTAGAACTTCAAAATCTGGGCACTGTCGAGCTGTACCTGTGGAAGAAATAGAAGAGGAGGGAGTAGAAGAAGAGTTAGAATGCTTCGGGCAACTTTTTACATCGTCGCCAGAATTGGACGTGTGTTGGGGGTATTTTAGGTTTTGCCTCGGCCTTGACCGTTGTGGGGTGCTTTTAGCGTCGTCACCCATATTGGATGAATCCTGAGCTATTGATGACTCTGGGATGTCTGCATGATTAGACGACATGATAAGGTGAGCTGCGATTGGGATGAAGTCCTAGAAGGTTGGCAGTGGAGGAAGGGGCCCAAGAAATTCTTCCTCCACTGGTGGTTGAGGGAGACGATACCTCCGACGAGCGGACCTGGGTATATGTTTCCTATCGGGCTGATGAGTAGTCCTAGCTTAGTGGACTGCCTCATGCTATAGGGATTTGAGCCTACTTCGCCCATGGTAGACTTCCCAGGGTTGAGAAGTCGAGGGTACTAAAAGACCTAGTGTAGGCTCATAGGGGACCTGTAGTGGGATTTCCTCTTAGATGGGAGTGATGACTTGGAAACGCTCTAAGAGAACGACATAAATGATGTACTCTTCTTGCACCTTATGAGTGACCATAGCTTCGAAGCCAGAGCATTCTTTCAGCTTGTGGCCCAATACTTGGTGATATGCGCACTAGAGGTTTTTTGTACCCTGGGTAAGGCATTTAGGCTGCCTGGCGGGCTTGGGAGTGACGAAACCCTGTTGGAGCATCGCCTTGAAGAGGGCTTGGAGAGGGTCTAACTCAACGCTTCCCGAGGGCTTGTGTCGAGAGTTCTTCTTGCACTGGTGGAAGAGGGACTTGTGGGCATCCTTCTAGGTTACCATGAGCTTCTTAGCATTGTTTGTTCTTCTTTGCCAAGAGTTCGTGGAAGTCAGTGCATTCGCTCATGTCATGGCCTCGTATCAGATGATACGAGCACCATAGGTTCTCAATTCCTAGAGGCATGAACTTGGGCTGCCTTGTCGGCTTTGGCGTGATGTGTCCCTCTTCAAGCATTATGGAAAATAGTGCACGAATGATGGCGGGTGCCCCATCTCTTCTTGTATTGTCACTATGTGAGAAGCCTCAGTTGCCTCGAACACTTTCTTTAACTCTTCAAGCTTTATTTGACCCTTGTTAATAAGGGCTTCAATAGTGTTGTTGAGCTTATAGCAGTCCACAGTGGGGTGGCCTACTTTCCTGTGATAGGCACAATACCTCTCATGTGTCTCCTGTCCAGCTTGTTCTGGAGTGCTGACCTCCGGCATCTGGATCATGTTTTTCTCGAGTAGTAGTGGAAGCAGTGCAGGAACGCACTCCTTGTCGAAAGGGTACACCTTATTCTGGTGCTAGATCTAGAAGTCGCTTTGATAAATATTTTTAGGAGGCGGGACCTGTTGTAGGACTACTGCTTGCCCTTGGGCTGAGACGTTTGCGCCTTGGAGAGGTCCAGGGTTTGAGGGGTAGCGTTCTTAGTATCAGCCACGCTAACAGCCGCACTGATCACCGCTTTCTGCTGGTTGCCCCGATTGTTAGAGTGGGAGTTTGAGCCAGAGGGTTGTTGACGAGATCTGCCATGGTGGTTGGACAGACCCTCAATACGAACTGCTTTAGAGATGAGCTCTGACATGGAGGGTGGATTGGAGGCCTCAACATGCTGGGCGATCTCTGAAAGCATATTTCGTATCAAGGCATAGACAGCTTCTTTTTCAGTCATGGAAGTGGCATGAAAGGTTACCAACTCTCTCCATTCGAATATAAACTTGTCAACTGACTCACCAGGGTCTTGAGTCAGAGTGAGGAGCTCGATGCTCTCCACGTTCCTCTAAACTTCATAGAAGCGTTGGTAAAACAAATGCTCCATTTCTTGCCATGTGTGCACCGAGTTTGAGGCAGCCGAGCATACCACTAGAAGACTGGCCCTTCGAGAGTCTCGACAAACTAATGGAGGAGGAGTCGCCCGTCAGTTACCGTCTCTCAATAGGCCGCTTGGAAGTGAGCAGTATGCTGGTGCAGAGATGTAGTACCGTTGAACAGGGGGAGCTTCCCTTTCTGATTGTTTGGGGAAACGGCACTTGGTCGATGTACAAGGGGTACGACTTTTGGCAAAGCGGTGCCTCTTGCATGCTCGACACCTTGTTCTTCAGGCTCTGGGCCACCATGACGTCTATGTATGTTTGGGAAACCCCAAGGGAAGCAGAGCTGTCCTAGGAGACCGATGGGGGAGTTTGCCTAGGAACTGTGTCCTCCCCAGACGGAGAATCGGTCTCATGGTGAGAAGAAGGGGACTTTGAGGCTTCTAGGCGTTCCATCTTTTCGAGGATGGACTGCATCATTACCTCGAACCTATTCATCTGCACTTCTTGGGTGTTGTACGGCATGTTGATCACCATGACACTGACCATTTCTTCTAGAAGGTCAGGATTGGCGAGTCGTGCATGGCAAGTCGGTCTGCAGGGGCTCTGCATGCCCCTATTGGACTCGAGCCTTGTACGTCGATCATGTGAGTACCTGTTCTTCACGGTCTTGGGACCGTGGTTTCTTGACAATGATCATCGAGTAATACTCTTGGACTGGCTTGAGCTTTGAGATCCACAGAGGGAACAAGGGATTACGAGGCAAGAGGTCGCCAAAGGTGGTAACCTCAACTGCCTTGGGGGCTTCTTTGGTCAAAATCTGCAGACCTTTCTTCTGCTTGATCTTTAGGCGGTTATGGACCTCACTCCATAATCGAGCTTGAGGCTTGGACTGCCTCATATTTATTGAGCAGACGAGGGTCGTGTCGATTAGCTAGAGCAAAGTATAGGGTCCAAGGACAGAGGGCAACCTGGGTCGCTGCCTTGGAGGCTGGAGGCTCCTGTCTGACATCAGGCCATTGCCCCGAATTCCCTTATGAGGCCCTGGTGCATGTCTGACTTGAGGTGGCTGACTCAAGATGGTACTCTGAGGAAAAACCTTTGAGTACCAGGTCTCAAGGTTCTTGCCTAGTATAGAAAGAGCGGCAGAAGAATGAGCTGGGTCATGACTCCTCCTGAGTCAGGATCGGGGAGGAACCTGCAAAGCTGGGGCGTGTGCACCTTTAGGGTTAGTCGTCCGCGTGACTTGGGGGTCAGCCCGGGCTTGCTCAACTAGTTCGACCTTAGGAGGTCGAGGGCCACAAGCTTGTGTCCATGAGGGATCGAGTAGGAACCTATCTCTTGCAGGGTGAAGTTGTGTGTAGTGAGAGGGAGGACGAAGTGGTCGACCCTCATGTGCTCTAGCTGGTGCAGAACTGATGCTACCCCGAGCTGTGGATGCATGCCGAGCACAGGGTTTGGCCCGAGAAGGCGTAGCCTTGAGCATGAGTTCAAGGCAACATGAAAGTTGCCCCAAGGGGTGGCTCAAGTGGATGGACCACGAGCTTTCTGGTGTGTGCAAGGGGTGAAGACCCCAGGATCTCCGCCTTTGTATGCCGAGCCTCCATGTGTAGAGGTTCGGGATAATGAAAGAGTTCGAGGGGTAGCCTTGCGGCGACACTCAGAAGTGATGACAACTTGATTTCCGTTCACGAGAGTTGACATGGAAGCCTTCCGGCTTACCCCTAGCAATATAACTGGCAAGGGACTTGCCAGTAACAGAGTGTGTGCTGTGTGCGGTAGCAGATGTGCTATCAATGCAAGGGGCCTTGTTGGAGGGTCCACCAAGGCGAGGAAGCAGGGAATCAGGGACCTTTAAGTCCCTTTTCACACCAACCCAAGAAAGAACCTGGGAGCCAGACTGTGAGTCCTGACTCAAAAGGAGTATAGGGAAGGAAGCTTGAGCAGTTCTTTTTCCTGGGACAGTCACGAGTGCAGGGATAAGAAAGTCCCCGACTCGAATGAACGGGTTGAGTAACCCAGGTGTCATAGAAAGTAGTGTAGAAAGTGGAAGAAGATACTCATCAAACAAGAGTGAATCGACGAAGAGTTAATTATTCCCCTGTGGAGTCACCAAGTTGGTTAGGTGCCTAGATCTTTCTTCCCTGGATCTAGGTGATCGGGTGACATGTGTCTCGATTCGGAAGACCTGGGACCTGAGACCGCTCTCTCAGGATCCTTGTTCAAGAACAAAAGCATGTATCCAATTAGTGAGAAAGGAATTTTGGATGTGAGGTGGGGACCAACCTCACCTGGGTCCATGACTTACTTGAATGACGACGGAAACCTGGGCGTCCTCTTAGATGACGACGGAAACTTGGTTTAGACTCGCCTCCCTTGACCTACAGTCTCCTTGTTTTCTGCACAACACTACTATGGTTAATTTGCAAGAAAGTGGGCCGAAAGGCTTATCTTTGTCTTAGGCCAATTCACATTCGTATGGCTAAGAATGTGAGAAGTTAGGATGATGAAGTGAAAGGTTTGAATGAGAGGAGAAAAGAAGAGAGTACTCGACAAGGGGACGAGGCTAGTATGATAGCTGCACTAGTGCGCAATGATCGACTTGGAGTGGTAGAAAGATGGGCACGGTACTTTGGACCGGCGCAACAGCAATACTACTTGAAACCAAGGTCGACATGATTGTCCTAATTTGGTGTAGCAGAAAGACGGGCATGGTACTCAAGACCAGCACGACGGTAATACTGCTCGACTACCAAACCGCTATGGCAACACTAGATTGAGTCCACTCGTGGTCAAGTGAGAAGAGAATGAAGAAAATGCTCGAGACAGCGAAGAGATGGGGTCCCGACGGTGCTAAGTGCCACCACCCATAACCGTGGAGTAGCACTGTCATGGCCCTTGAACGGTGCTAAACACTACCGCTCACGGCTAGGGGGCGAGCAGTGAACTACGGATGGCACTCAGCATAGTTGTTGAGGCTACACAAGAAGGCAACACACCCTTGGGCAGGCGGCGATAGCCTTTTGTGAAGCACGCGACGATAGCCATTTGCGAGGCGCGTGGTGACAGTTCTTGCCAAGACACATGGTGAAAGGCATGGAACGCAGGAAGATCTTGCGCATAGCGATAAGCACCGAGCACACGAAGAAGGCTTGTGAACGGCGATAGGCACCGAGCTCACGAAGAAGGCTTGCGGATGGCGATAGGCACCGAGCACGCGAACGAAGCTCATGGACCGTGATAGGCACCGAGCGCACGAAAGAAGTTCGTGAAGGGCGATAGGTGTTGCACGACCTCTCACCGGTGGCGATAGGTATCGCCATCTCATTCAAATGGCAATGAGAAGCGCCATCTGCAAGCCTTGTTGAAAGATTGAGACAAACGAACATAAGTATGAAAGGAGCTCGGTCATGGCCCTGACATCTCCATGTGCGACCTGTGAAACCATAGGAAGGGAAAAAGAAAAGAAAGAGGCATGCACGGCTCTGCCACTGCCATGCATGGCCTTTGAGGGAGGCTCAAACGAAGAAGAAGAAGAAAAAAAGCAGAGAGAGAAGATTTACCTAGAGCCTAAGGGTACCGATCCAGAAGTTTCTCTCTCCTTACTCTCTCTCTCTCTCTCCAAACATGACCCAATAATGAGAAGGAAAGGGAATTCTATTAAGTAAAAATTCTCTTTGGCGAAGGGTTTCAAGCCTTTGCGTACAATGATGATACATGGTGCCCAAACATGGGTGGATTGATAATTAAACCTAATCGCTAGAAATTAAGATTTAATTGAATTAAAAGATATTAGAAAATAGGGTGCAAAATGATAGATTTGCCCCATCTTAATAAGTTGTGAAATTTCAAGACAGTCCCTGTGTTGCCCTAGAATGTGCATGATTTTTCATGGAAGATCCGAGGTGGTTCCGATGCCCATTTGATCGAAAGGTAGCTGTTTTCTTATAGGACTCAGCATGGCAATAGATTTGATACCAACTTCAAGCCATGGATCGTGTTTTTAGAGCACGATCATGTGACTTGAAATTGAATGAATCTTGAAACTTTGGATCAATTGTGTGCTCTGTCCTTGATGTTTTTCTATGATTTCTTCACGGAATCACACTGAGCATGCCGTCACGATCGTGGGGCAAAAAACGCAGATTGATTCCATGCTCGGACGAAGATTTTGCAACTTTGGAGTTTTTGTCAGAATCTGGAATTTCATCGACGGAATTTATAGTCACTTCATCAGCTTCCTATGTGGAATCCGACCGTTCATCATGTACGAGGTTCGGATTAGAGATAGCCCTAGACCTTACACACGTGATGAAATTGGCTTCACATCGATCGGGTGCACGAACGGTGTGATTTGGCTGCTCGAACGAGGCATGATGCTGCTGATTTTCCTGCACTTTCTTCACGGATCAGCAAATTCTTTCTAGCTTTTCTTCTCGCTCGAGCGTCGTTGCTAGGCGTGCCACATATCTAAACAGTCGTCTTGACGAGAAAAATATGCTCACAAAATTTGAGCATAATTTGATTTGAGAAGGGTGAGATATGAACGTTGAAAGTCACTGGTCGTGACAACCCCTTTAATCGAGTTGAGTTGCAAGGTGGCCAAACGGAAATAGCTGCGGCTCTTCTTGTTTTGCTCTTTTGCCTATAACTTCTTCTTCGGATATTCGTTCAAGCTGAAATTTGACCCTTGGAGGTTTTCAATAGTATCGGATCAAATGGTGGTGTCCCACAGCAAATTGAGATACCGAAAATATAGCACTAGTTATAGGTTCTGTTTCAATGTGTTAGAGGTTGATTCTGCCGAAATTGTTTCTCAGTCTGCACTACCTTAGACATGTCAGAATGAAACGAAGCTTGGCAAGAGACTTTTGAGAGTCTTTATAAAGATCTTGGCCAGTTTTGGAGATATTCTGAGACTGTTGGAATTTCCATTGTTTGTTAGGATTTATTGATCGGGGACCCATGATGATGAAAAATGTCTTCCAAGAGATGGAGCTTGCAAGGTTCATGTTATACAATGCTGGTCTAGAACAAGAATTATGGGTCGCATTCATATCAATGGCATGTTATCTTAACAATCGATCACTTTCAATAGTATTGGGAAGCAAAACTCTTCATGAGGTATGGTATGGAACTCCGAGTGAGTACTCTGATTTAAAAAATTTTAGTTGTGATGCTTATGCACTTATTCCAAGTTTCCAAAAGAACCAATTGGATCCAAGGTCAAAGAAGTGCGTCATTGTGGGTTATAGCAAGGGTGTAAAGGGGTATCGGTCATGGGGTCTAAGTACCCGAAAAATAATCACTAGTCGGGATGTGCATTGTGATGAATCTATGGTATTGGCAAAAGATGATGATGATGAAGGATAATTGTCAAGAAGTGCAGCAACAGAGCCAAGAATTTGAAGGCAACCCCAAAATACTTCACCAAGTACAATTATGCATTATAAGAATGTACCCATTGATCATTGTGAACAACATGAAGAACTAGGAAGTCAAGATGAAGAGCCACATGGCCATCATGATGGAATTGTGCCTTTGACACATAGGCACTTACTAGAGAAACTTGTGCAAAATGAAGACCCAACATCTTTTCATGAAGGCCTTAATAGTAATGATACCGAACATTAGAAAAGAGTTATAGAAGAAGAGATATTGGCCCTTTATAGAAACAAGACTTGGGATTTAACAATTACATAATATAAGTTTGTCCCTTTTGAAATAGTAACACGAAAGTAGTCACTTGAACATATAGATAAATTGAGAGAGAGAGAGAGAGAGGAAACATTTGCAGATTAGCTACTGTTTACAGTGGGAGAGAGTGTGATGATCACAGAGGTGCTGGTGCTTGTTTTGTTTGCTTGGCAAGATGGCTCGCATTTTTTATGGGGCCTCTGTATTTCGATTTTCACCATCTGGGGGTGAAATCTGCCACACTTCCAAATCATCCGCAACCACTTTCCTTAAGAGGAATAGAGAAGGGGGTAAAGGAGGGTTCCAACTTTCATCCTAACTTACAGTCATCAAACGGGTGATTTACACAATTGGTTGAAAATGGGGTACTTTCACTCTGTTTCACAGTTATCAAACGCTACTTAAGCATCGGTAATTTTGTTGTACTTAAGTCACATAGGCCGATGGACATAAATATCTTGGCTTGTCTAGTGAAAGTTATTTTTTCAATGGGAAAGCTATTTTTTTTTTCCTAACCCAGAACAACTATAGGTAAATGTTGGTTTATGTGGCCTCTAATGGCCTTGTAAGAGCTTACATGAACATTTTATATAGTAAAACATAAACTTAGTTCGAGTGTGGTCCTCATGTGGACTATACCAGACGAATGCGATTTGCCAATACTCGGACTAGGCACAACATGCTTGGCAAGTTGAGTTTTTGAAAAACCCAAGATACCTGGGTATAAGGATCTACAGAGAAGGGTTTAGTGGGTTAGCTCTTAATGACATCAGAATATACCCAAATGAGAGTTGAGGGATTGTGTAGCCCTTACGTATACATATATAGTTGTATTGAGATTCACCATTGAGAGTGAAGCATATACATGTGTGAGAGATTATCCCTATACATCATAGATCCATGGTTGAATCATGATCTGGAAGATCATGATTTTTTGTCTCTCTAAGGGAGAACCTAAATCTATAAACTGAGATTGCTTCCCCTAGTCTATTGGCAGACTTTGATGGTCCAATCATGAGCCCCTGCAGTAGAATGTGGGTCATGGGAACTACTTATTCAGTTTAAAAGCTAGGTGGATCGTAGTCTGCAGTTGAAGGTTAAGTGCTCCCGTATAATGATAAATTTTTATATCTAACGAATCTGATTCCCATCAAAACTAATTAGTTTTAATTTATTTTATATCATATGATTTTTAGAATTTTTTTTGAACTTTTGTGAATCTTCTGACATTTTATTTTATACATTAAGAAAAATTAATTTTCTAATGTTTTAAATAAAATATGAGATTTAAAAAATCTAAAGTCAAAATAAAATATTTTCAAAAATTATGTGGGACCCCCCATTAATATGTGGCCCAATTTGTCACATGTGGGGATTGGGTGGGGCCCACGAGTGGCCACCAAAAGGTGGCACGCCCTACCCATAGGGATTGACCTGATCACCAAGGTGATGGTTATCCCATGTTGATTGGCTTTTTCTTTTTGGATATAGGCAACTTGCATGATAAATTCAAATATTTGAAATATTCAACAAATCTTGTAAATCAAGATTGATTGATTCAATAAATAACGAATGGATATATTAAAATAAAAAGTAATATATATAGTTACCTTATTTAAATATTTGATAAGAATATATTTAAGAGGGAGGATAAGGCTCTTGCACATCCTTTAGGATCTTGATGGTGGATCACAGGGATGAATGAATCACATCTCTCACCCCACAAATCTCCCTAGATCGATGGTCAAGTTTTGACCTTATGAATTGAGGGAAACCCTAAGGTATAAAAAAATTGTAAAATGAGGCTCTCCCACTTTATAAAAGCTCTAGTCCTATTTTTCTCTCTCTAAGAGATCTCTCTCCTAAGATTTCTCTACTGGTGGCATGCCTCACCTAGGGGCTGAATATCTCTCTCTCCAAATTTTAAGAGAAGCATGCCCCAGCCAGCAACCTCGCTCTCTTTTTCTTCTTGTTAGCACACCTAAGGCTAAGGTGGTGGTTTTGAGATTGGGTAGCAAATGGGAGGATCCCTAGCTAATAGATCCCTCCCTCTCTCTTTGATTTCTATCTCTCATCTCTCTAAAGGTCAAGCAAAGAGGGCTTGAGCAAGACTGACATTAAGGCCTTAGGTAATTATTTTTAGATCAAGATTCATTTGTTGTTGAGAGGGTTTTGCCATAAATAGGAGAATCAAGAAACCGATCAAATACGATCAAATATCCCCAGCACCATTAAAACGAGGATACTCGATATGAGGTGTACTAAGCCCGGTTGAGGTAATCTCCAGCAATTTTTCTTCTTTAAATTTTACTTTGTGTTTAGCTCTTCTATTCCTATAAAGCAATGAGTGTACGTTTTGATTTAATGAGTTGTATTCAATAGTGGTAGCTAGTAAAGAACGGTGTTTCTTTATTGTTTTTATTTATTCATTTCAAGAGTTATTTATTTGTAATTAGACATTGTGAGTGATCTTGCCAGTGTAAGATTACGAGATATAAGAAAACTTTTAAATTATAGACATCGTGCTTGATCATATAGTCCAACTGTCATTGGTATCAGAGCTAGATCTAACTTCTGCTCTATTTTATTTGTTTCGCTTTTCTTGATGAATTGGAAATTAGATAAAAGAGAGCCCATGACCTTTCTGGTCAAGTGATACACATCTAGAAGAATTATTGACATGTGCAAACACCGTAAAGATACTCTACAAAATGGGGTATTTTGTACTATATTGCAGCAATGATATGAAGCAGATAATGAGGTTATTTATCATTTAGATGCCTCAATAATATTATGTATTTTTCAAAGTAGGATCTACCTGCAAAATTTTAATAAGAGATCCTGAGGGAATTGAAAGTTATGGACTCTTCAATGAAGGGTGATAGTTCGGACCCTACAAATTTCAGGAACTATCCATTGAGTTCCATGAATTTTTCTACCAATTATATGATTTTAATTTCAGCTGAAATTTGCTTAAATCTCATAAAATTGAGTCTACTTTCAAACAAAAATAGTTTCATGAAGGAAACCCTTGTGGTTTGAAAGATATGGTCATTTTATTGAAAAGTTCGTAAAGTGCTATTTTCTACAACAAGAATTGTCTCAATGACTTGGAACTCATGCTTTTATTTGTATTCCTAACAGAATGTTTTAAAGCCCACACTAAGTTTTTGTAATTTTATTTTGAGTCTAGTTTCTAATAAAAATTATTTGAGATAGATATGTCCATAGTAAATAAGGAATAAAAATTTTGGATTGCAAAGAGGTCATCCTGAATTTTCTGCAGTTTGGTGTGTCTTCATTGAGATGTGAATAACTATATTTATCAAGCCCAATTAACATAGTAATGTGGGATGTGTAGAAACATATGTGTTACCATTCTAGGTCTACTTCCAAACAAAATAGGTTTGAAAGGGAAACTTCATGAGGATGGAGTGGAAAAACAATTTTACTAGAGAGTGTTCATCATAGAATTCTGCAATATGATATATTTCTCTGAAGAAAAAAGTTTATTTTGGATTCACACATGATGCTATGCTATGATTTTGAATCTAGTTTTCAATAGAAACGTTTCAAGAAGGAATCCTTTGTGGATTGAGAGGAACAATAAGTTTATTGAGAGGTCTGCAACTTAATTTTCTGCTGTGAAAATTGTATTGTGATGTAAATGTCACTAAATCGAAGACTCACTAAATGGTGTCATTTATGGATGGAACTAAGTACTATTTTGTATTTTTGAGTTTATTTCAATATTCAATAAGTTTCAAAGATAAACTCATCATGAATTGGGAGATATTATATTTTTATCTTGGGATGATCGTATTCTATTTTTAATAAATTGAAAGATGTGACATGTTAGACACATCTTTGTATTCATCATAATGGAAGCTTTTTAGGACTCATTCAAAGGTTTCATAACGTGCTATGAGTATGAATTATAACAGTAAAACTTCAGAGAAAGGTAATACAAGGTTGGCGAAATATGACACTCCAGGTGAAGATTGTTCAAACTAAGAATTGTATAAAGAAGAAGAAACACAATACCTATAAAAGCATCTTGATTTCTTTGCAATGAATGGGATATTGTTGGGTGTACTTTTATCTTAAATAAGACCAGATACATTCTGATCAATACTTAACAAAGATCAAGTTGATAATAGCCCATACTTTGCCCTTGAAGAGTATAGTTATGTAGTCCCAATGCATGACTAAGAATGACCACTTAAGACACAACGAACATACGATGGATGATCATGAAGGATCAAGAATACATGTGGTTCTTAATTGTTCAAGTGTACCCTATTTTGCTATACTTCGTGTGTGGTTTAGACTACAAATTTTGGAATTAGACTAAGATTCTTGAAGGCAATCTCAAGCTGCTCAAAGATGGCTTAACTCATCTCAGCCTCAATGGCATTCTCAAAGCTGCCCAGAGATGGCTTAACCCATCTCAACATCAATGGCAATCTCAAGTTGCCTAGAGATGGCTTAACCTTTCTCAGCCTCAATACTCACAAGATGCCTAGAGATGGCTTAACACATCTTAGCCCTAACATCAGTCTCAAGCCAACCAAAGATAGCTTATCTCACTTAGTCTCAATGGCAGTCTCAAGCTACGTAGAGATGGCTTAACCCATCTCAGCCTCAACAGCAATCTCAAAGCAGCCTAGAGATGCCTTAACCCATCTCAACCTCAACAGTAGTCTCAAAGCTGGCCAGAGATGGCTTCACCCATCTCTGCCTCAACAGAAAATCTCAAGCTCCCTAGAGATGGCTTAACCCATCTCAGCCTCAACGGCAGTCTCATGCTTTTCAAAAGATGGCTTAACCCATTTCAATCTCAACGGCAATCTCAAGGTGCCTAGAGATGGCTTAACCCATCTCAGTCTCTACAGCAATCTCAAGCTACGTGGAGATGGCTTAACTCATCTCATTCAACAAAAGTCTTTTACCACCCAGAGATGGAATAACCCATCGTCAGCACCATTGTCCGGCAGTTGAAGCCTTAAAAGCTTTACAGACCGTATGGAAAATCATTTACCGCGTATGGAAAATCATTTACCGCAAAAGGGGAATTGTTTCTTCGGAGCAAGGAATTCTTTCATAAAATCAGTATTGTTGAACTCTTTGCTCCTTGCTTTATCACTCTAAAAGGTGTATGGATTGAGTTGAATAACAAAAGTGGTTGCAATCGACTGACTATACCAATGAATCCCTAATTTTGTTCCCGTGAGATCATGAGGTTCGAAAGTTTGAATTTGAAAGATAAGCACCAACGATTGTATCTACGAGAACAATCCAGCAATGAGATCAATAATGTGAAAAGAGAAACACAAGAGGTAAACTGCAGTACGAAGATAAGAATCACACCCTACAAGATCTGTGATTCAAATGAGTGGATAAACTCAGGATGAAGATGGAGAGTGAAGATTTGAAGATGGGAAATACGTGGTTATCCCTTGAACACCATAATTTAGCACTATAAAAGGGGACCTCTCGATTAAAGAGTGGTCGTACTTTCTAATAGACCATAATTTAGCACTATAAAAGGGGACCTCTCGATTAAAGAGTGGTCGTACTTTCTAATAGACACAGTCTAGTAGAGAGAAAGTGTTCTTCAAAGGTTTTACATCGGTAAGAACCTAGAGTAGAAAAGATAGTGATATTCAAGACACGAAGAGAGAGAGATAATCGTCTCTTACGACTCATTTTATCTCTTATGACTCATTTTATCTCTTATGACTCATTTGAGACCCATTCTCTTAGGAAGACTAGACTCGAAGGATAACACATTTCTGCATATATCTATAGGTATAGGGGCTGATAAGCCGTCGATGTTATCTTTTCCATTTAACATGTCTATATTTTCTTCTTTGTAAACAAATGTATAAGTTTCAAAGCCATAATCAAAAGTTTTGGGCTTATTTTCTTTTCTTAAGTCATTGTAAATTGTTGCAGGATTAAACCTCTGAAATTGCTCAGTGCCTAATATAAATATAAAAGATGTGTTTTTTATAAGAAGTGCTTGGATGAATTTGGCCTCGAATGTGATTTCATCTAGTTTTCTATTTGGAGTCTAATGTTTGTCTAAACATTCCATTTCTTAACACATCCACATTTTAGAGCAATCAGATATGTAGAGAGACTTGGTGGCAGCAAAGAAACTCTAAAGATCAGTAGAAGAATTAAATTTGTGATATTTGAAATGATAGGATGAAGAAGAGTATTCTTTTATATATGTAAAGGAGAATCCAAAGGCCGAAGGGATGAATATTTCATCAATGTGTAAAAGATGATGACCAAGTGTTTCTTCATCAATTGTGTGTTTTTCCAATATCACAAAAGTTCATCCGCCAGTAAAAGCAAAGAATCAAGGAAGCCTTGGTACCACACTACATGGTTTTGAGGTATGAAATATATCTCACATTATATGATAAGGTCCTATAAGGAAAGATGATTCAATAAAATTTTATTTTATGATTACATTTTGGCTATTTGTTTATGAATATGTATGGAGTGTAAGGACATTAAGTGAGAGGTGTTAACAAATTTAAATGAGTCAGTTTTTAATACCCTGTATCATTTGTGCCACCTTGTACTTGAGTATAAACTACTTAAGGAAGTGATACACATAGAGATGTTCTTTGATCAAGGACTATGAGCCTAAGTATGAAACATGAGAGGTGGATATGGCCTATTCAAATATGTTAGCACGAAGGGAGTGTTCCGATGAAACCCGGTCTTAGTGACCATCCTCCCAATAATGTTCAGCAACATGATGTGTTGCACGTGATAATGATCTCATGACAAAGTATCCATATTTGCCAATAAGAAGTGTTTTTATTTGGATTTGATAATCATTTATATAGTCATGCTTTATTTTTGATAAATTTATAAAATAGACTTTATGATTTTTTTTGTACCTGTAAACATGATTTGGTAAGTAATTACTGGTGAATGCGGTAAAAATGATTTATGAAGACTAAGCACATATTTTAAAATTAGATTGGATCATTTGTGAAAGACCTACAATTTATGGATATGATTTTCAGAAAACCCCATAGTCTTGCTAGATCCACTAGTATTTAAGAAAAATTGTTTTAAACCAGTATGCTAGTTTTTAGCTATTTGTGAAAGGTATACCAAGTCAAGAGTTTTTTATATAAGGAAAAACATTGGGTCTTGAAAGCATTTTTGCACATGTGAAAAGATCTCATTAATGTATGCACTGTTTTCAAATATCCACTTATCTTTACTCATGTTTTCGTAGTATCGATTATGTAACCTGGTTTTGAGTTCTTTAGAATCCTTGATTACCTAAGACCATGAACGATAGGTATGTCATAGGATGGCCATCTTGCTAGCTCTCCTTGACCTGTGTTGTGTCTATTAGATAACGTGACTTGTATCGGTATACTACTCAGAAGGCTAGTGTACTTGAACCTTTGTGGTTCAGGAAGGTTTTGCATATTGCGAAACCAAATTGGCATTGATTTATTTATGTTTGCATAAGATTACTATACTACCCTCATGACACAAGCATGAGATTGCTGAGATAATATTTTTCATCTGTTATGTTTTCAGTGGGAGATGTTAACGGTCCCACTATTATTGTTTAGCTACTTGGATATTCAGATATATAAGTATCATGCTATGAACAGCTAGATAAATTCAATAATCCAGTGGGAGCACCTGCTTGTGTTTGATGGGCCAGTTAGAACAACATACTGTTGTTCACCCAAGGAACTCGGATGCGTGGTGCTAGTTATATGGCTACAAAAGAAAGTAGTTTGATTGAAGAACTTCTTTAAGCCCTGAAGATACGACCCCATGAGATGAAGGTACGTGACGATCTTCTATGACAATATGTCTATAATTCATGATGCGATATAAAAGATGGACTACAACCATGTTCAATATGATATTCAAGCAGCAAAGAAAAAGAGGTGTTGCCACCATAAATCCTTTGTGAAAGGATTGATGGAAAAAACCATGATTAATGTAATAAGAGAAAATAAGTGAAAAATACTTGAGAAATAAATTGCAATTTGGGGAATGAGAATGTGAAGAAGAGAAATTGTAAGGCCTCCAAAGGTCAAATGGGAGATGTTGGGTTTATGTGGTCTTTCAAGGCCTTATGAGAGCATGTATGGGAATTTTATATAGTAAAACATAAACTCGGTGGGAGTGTGGTCCTCGTGTGGACAGTACCAGGCAAATGTGATTTGCAGATTCTCGGACTAAGCTCGACATGGTAATAAACTGAGTTTTGGAAAAAGATTTCTGGGCATAGGGATTTGCTGAGAAGGGTTTAGTGGGTTACCCCTTGATGAAGTCGGAGTATGCCCAGATGAGAGCTGAGGGACTATGTGGTTCTTGGATGTGATGAATAGCCTCTAGAGATAGGTCAAAAAACATCATCGTTATATCATCATACGACATGTACATAAATAGTCATATTGAAATTCACCATGAAGGGTGAAGCGTGTACATGTGCAAGAGATTACCCCTATGCATCATATAATCATAGTTGCATCATGGTCTGGAGGACCATGATTTCTTTTTTCTCTAGGGGAGAACCTGAAATCCATAAACTGATATTGCATCCCCTAGTCTATTGGCTGACTTGGTGGTCTAATGATGAGCCCCTGTAGTGGACTGCAGGTCATGGGAACTACTAGGTCTATTTGAAAAGCTAGGTGGATCGTGGTCTATAGGTTAAGGTGGAGTGCTCTCGTACATTGATAAATTATTGTATCTAACATATCTAATTCTCATAAAAATTTATTAGTTTTAATTAATTTTATGTTATATGATTTTTAAAATGTTTATTCGAGCTTTGTGAATCTTTTGATATTTTTTTTTTCATTTGGATTTATAAATTAAGATAAATTAATTTTTCAATATTTTAAATAAATTATGAGATTTAAAATTTTTAAATCAAAATAAAATATTTTCTAAAATTATGTGAGACCCTTCATAAATATGGGGACCCAATTGCTCACATGTGAGAATTAGGTAGGGCCCACCTGTGGCCACCAAAGGGTAGCACAACACCCATAGGGATTGACTTAATCACCAAGTAAGGTGATGGTTATTCCATGTTGATTGGCTTTTTCGTTTTGGATAGAGCTAATTTGCATGATAAATTTAAATGTTTGAAATATTTAGTAAATCTTGTGAATCAAGATTTAGTGATTCAAAAAATAAGGATTAAATGTATTAAAATAGAAAGTAAGATATATATTTTCCTTGTTTAAAATGTTGATAGGAATATATTTAGGAAATGGAGGATAATGATCTTGCACATCCCTTTGAATTTTGATGGTGGATCAAAAAGATGAATGACTCACATATCTCACCCCACAAGTCTCCTTAGATTGACTATCAAAATTTGACCTTTAGAATTGAGGGAACCCTAAGGTCTAAAAAACTCTATAAAATGAGGCTCTCCCACCTCATAAAAGCTTTACACCTACTTTTTTCTCTTCTCTTTCTAAGAGATCTCTCACTCTCTCTCCCCTCCAATATTTCTCTATAGGTGGCACACCCCACCTAGGGGTTCAATCTCTCTCATTCTCTCTTTCCAAGTTTTAAGAGGGGCACGCCCCAACCACCACTCTCTCGGGTTAACAAAAAAGGGCATGTCCCAACTAGCAACCTCTCTCTCTCTCT
>NW_006497781.1:2436159-2469839 GCF_000471905.2 Amborella trichopoda
TTTCTTGTTGGCACTAGGGTGGTGGTTTTGATATTGAGTAGTAAAAGGGAGGATCCCTAGCTAATAAATCTCTTCCTATCTCTTTGATTTTCATCTCTCATCTCCTTAAAGATTAAGCAAAGGAGGTTTGAGTAAAACTAAGGTATTGAGGCTTTAGGTAGTTGATTCTAGATCGAGATCCATATACCGTTGAGAAGGTTTTACCATAAGTAGGAGAATCAAAAGACCGATCATAGATCACGAGTACCATCGAAAGGAAGAGACTCGACGTGGGGTGTACTAAGCCAGGTTGAAGTAATCTCTGGCAATTTTATTTCTTTAAATTTTACTTTGTATGAAGCTCTTCTATTCCCATAAAGCAATGTGTTAAGGTTTTGATTTAAAAAGTTGTATTAAATAGTGGTAGCAAGTGAATAATCGTTTTTCCTTGTTGTTATTATTTATTTGTTTCAAGAGCTATTTATTTGTAATTAGACATTGTGAGTGGTGTTGCAGGTGTAAGAATAAGAGATAAGAAAAAATTTAATTTATATATATCGTGCTTGATCACATTGTCCAACTATCAGCAAACTCTAGAATAAGAAGGGATACTTCAGTAATTTTGTTGTACTTAAGTCACTTAGGCAAAATGACATAAAGACAATCTTGGCTTGTTTAGTAATAGCTAGTTTAGTAATAGCTACTCGGAGTGTCGTTTTTTTCTATGGGAATCCTATTTCTGGTTTTCTAAAAGTGAGCAACTATGGGTATCAATATTAGCATTCCCATCATTGAATATGAGCTATTTTAGCACTTTTAAAAAATATTTTTGAGGTGTAAAGGATTATATGAAATAACCCTATAATGCAACTTTGCATTATTTGACCACCTAATGAGTTCCTGATATTTCAATAATTTAAACTTGCTCAACTTTCAAACTTCCGGATTAAATTAAAAAAAATAGAAAAAACATAAATAATAAAAAAAAGGAGATAAAAGAATAGAAGAGGGAAGAATTATGCCTACCGCAATCGAGAGGCAAGTCCCATCTCTTTTACAAAAGTTGGTGCCTCTCCCCTTAACCTATGCAGCCTCGTCAAATTGGAAAAACAAAAGTGATATTCGATCCTTCCACACAAAGAAATGGCTCTTACCTATACAAGTTCCTCACAACAACAATCACTTGCATTCTAATTACACAGAAGTGCTCCCCAAAGAATTTATCATGTCCCACAATCCTTCATCCATTATGAGCCAGGCTCATTCCTCTTCAACTTCTTTGAGCTGGTTTTCATGGGCTTCTGATACAGCAAGGAGCAGTATGAGCCTTGGCTTCAGTCGAAAAGCTATTGATCTTTTTGTCATCACATTGGCTGGTATTCTGCTGTTTCTCAAGCTTACAAATAGGGCCAAGAAGCCAAAGGTGAAGAAAGGAAGTTATCAAATCAAGTTCCAGAGGAGTCTTTCCTTGGCATCATTGAGAGGTGGCAATGTGGCTCTGCTCAGGATGGTTGATGCTCAGAGAGCACGGGTAGATCCTTGCCAACTAGCAAGTGCCGAGCATAGGTTCCGAGAGCTCATAGCCGAAGACCCACCGAAAATTGCGGAGTTGCAGGTCCTAGAAAAAAGAAACTTATAATCTGATGACCATATAGATTAGGGATTATATATTGTGAAATTATTTATTTTTGGGAAAAGTTTATATAGAGCCGAGGCTCTAAACAATCAAATTTGAGCCTTCCTCAAAAAGTTCACTAGAAGAGGTTGTTTTGATACCCAAATATCTTCAAATTGATCATCTTGGCGTCAAGATGCATGGACATGAGAAAAAAATAGATTTCAAGTTTTGGAAATAGTGTATTTTGTAACGCATTTTTAGACCATCAATTTTTAAGATTTTCAAATGATCTATCGATCTACACTATTTTTTAAGCTTTGAACTTTATAAATAAATATGAAAATATATTTTAAGGCTATCACAAAGATTTTCAATAATGAAACCACATTTCTGGATACTATTTGAAGGTAGGCTCTAATTTGATTGTTTAGAGCCTAAGCTCTATACAAACCTCACCCTTTATTTTTATTTACAGGGATCACAATCACCTTTAGCTGTTGGATGTGAAATCATTAGATGAAAGTGCTTACAGTACTCGAAAAGTTTTATTTTGAACTTTGCGCCCCAAAAAATGACACATTCTTAACCCCTCAATTTCAAATCTATCAATCTACAATGATTTTGACAACTTTATATCAAAAGCAACATGTCTCATTACATAGGTTTCTATAGATTATCATCATCAAATCAATGGGTTGCATAGTGATGAACTGAGAATCAGTCATACCCACAATTTTTTATTTGGTGAGACCCACTCCGTTATCATTGTCAACCCAAACATGGAGGGTGATAACCTTGATCTTTTCATCACAATATGTATCATATTATACAGTCCATTTCCAATCAATTCATACGCATGAGGAATTGTGGTTTTATATTGTCATCACAAGTTGTCCTTATGGGCATTTTGGGGTTTTCTTTCTTTTTTTCTTTTTTCTTTTTTCTTTTTGCACAAGATTTCTTTCAGGCAATGAAATTGCTACCTTTCGTGGACACTAAGATATCTATTAGATATAAAGTTGGGCAACTCTTTGCGCATTTACAAAAAGGCCCAATTGCACATTTGATTGGTAGAGATAATGGTGATATCTTTGTACAAAAGATTAAATTTTTAGAAAAAAAAAAATTTATATCGCATCCCTAATCCCAGATAGATCATTCTAGTTGTTAGTTCATAATGCGTGTAGCATATATACACCCCAATGTTTCTACTGGCCCCAATTAACATGGACCATGGAGATGAATTCTTGTGCTAGATGAAAATCCAGAGTAAATTGCCATTGATCTGATTAGGAGTTACTTTCGATTAGAGAAGCTCTTAGGTGTTTCGCCGGAAAGTTCTCTAAGGAGAGAACTTTTCAGCCAGACCATAGCTTTCTCATGATTGTTTTAATGAAAAGCGTTGGACACTATAGCATGGAAAACACTGCAACAAGCCAAAAGCAAGCCGCCTGTATACTTTGATAAGAAATCAGTTTCATACCTTTTTTTGGTACAGAAGCACTTCGCCATGTGATTGTGCTCTCCCAACGGAAAACTCTGGATCCGTTGAGAAATTTCCAATGAACCAAAAATGGCGTATACTATAGAGTGCACAATTTTCTAAGAAAATAACCACTGGGTTGTCGAAGCCAACATCCTGTGAGAGATGAGTAGGAGAGTAATGCACATCAAATGCATCAAGGACGTTTATCTTATTTACCAGCCTCACCCAATTCCACTCCAACTTAGGCTCGAACTCAGGTGAGTAACTCAGCCTTACCTTATGGGCGAGGCAGGGTTTCTCTAAATTGGATGTACAATGAGATACAAAATAAATTTTAAAAATTTATGATTTGGATGTATTTGACAAAGATGGTTGAGAGTTTTTTTTTGCAATAATCATAATTTGTGTAGTCTCCTTTTTTTTTTTTTTGCAAATTTATATTTGTACGTCAATTTTTTTAGTTCCAATTTCTTTGCTACATTTTAAACTTGTTTCAAGTTTTTAAAGTTGTTTTAGGTCTGAGGTTGCAACCTTAAACAATCCAATTAAGGCGCACCTCCAAATTTTATCATAATATGTAATTTTGTCGTAAAAAATTCTTAGAAAATAGACGGTCTAGGTAATGTGTTGCAAAATGCACTATTTTTTAGACTAAAAAACTTTTTTTTTTTCATATTCATACATCTTAATATCAAGATGATCAATTAGAAGGTTTTTCAACATTAAAACAACCTTTCCAATAGATTTTTGAGGTGCATATGTAATTCTACATTTTAAGGTCGCAACCTTCTATAAACTTTCCCTTATTTTTAATACTTTTTTAGTCTTTTAAGGACCAGAAAGCCTTGTGCTAGACTCGGCCTTGGCCAAGGAACCCTGCTTAGGCAAGGGGGACAAGTCCCCTCGCTGAAGCAAGTCTTGACACATTTGTCACCATTATTACCGACAATATGATGTTGTTATGCTATTTATTTAGGGAAAAAGTTTATATAAGGTTTCAACCTTATACTGTACAGGTAAGGTGCACCTAAAAAAACCACTGGTGATAGTTGTTCCTATGTTGGAAAATTATCAATTCGATCATCTTGAGATTCATAAACATCAAAAAGGTAGGGGATTTATAGTCGTATAAATAGTTCATCTTTTAACATATTATACGGACCATCGACTTTTCAAGATTTTCAAGTGTTTATAGATCTGCTTGATTGTCACAATTTCTAGAACTTTAAATTTCATAATTGGGGACAGCAATAGATTTTCATATCATTGCAAGGCTTTGTGGCATCGAAAGTACATTTTCGACATAGTTTTGAGGCGCAACTTACTTCAATAGGATAAGGTTGACACCTTATACAAACCTCACCCTTATTCATTCATGTGGCCTTTCGTTAGAGGGAAGCTTCAATATTGGAAATAAGTGGACATGAAGAGGAAGCAATAGATATGCTACAAGCAGCAATTAGAAAGGCAGAGGAACGGCATCAACCACATGAGGCTCATGAATTGGAAATGCTGCTTGTTGAGATGCTTATTTATCAGGTACTAATCACTCACTCTTTCCCCTATCTCATCATCTCTATCTAATACCACACCTCGACCTTTTGCCACTTGATTTTGTAGGCAGTGTTATTCGCGGATAGGGCTGGCAATGGGCCGGGCGGCCCAGCCCTTAAATATAAGGTCTGGGTTCAAGCCCTAAGAAATAGGGTCTGGGTCCAAGCCCTAAAAAATAGGGTCTGGGTCACAAACTATGGCCTAAAGACTGGGCTAGGGCTAGAACTGGCCCGGCTGCCTTGTTTTTCTTGGTTTTTATTTTATTTTTGTTCATTTATTTTTTCCCTATCCTTGCCAGGCTTGGGCCAGGTCTATAGGGGATAAGGACCAAGGTTGGCTTGGCCTAAAGATTGGGGTAGGGCTAGAACTGGCCCGGCTGCCTTTTTTTCTTGGTTTTTATTTCGTTTTTGTTCATTTATTTTTTCCCCGTCCTTGCCAGGCTTGGGCCAGGTCTATAGGGGATAAGGACCAAGGTTGGCCCATTCCAAGCTCAGCCCGTTGCCACCCTTATTTGCGCAAGATTGAACATATGTATTCCAGTTCTCAAAACACTACAGCATGGTTATATGTGATGAATTGTTGTTTTGCATATTGAGAGAAGTTCCAATCAACCAATATTATCATCATCATCATGGAAAAATCATCATCATGGAAAAGGCTTTGATGATAATTATGATGATGATATAGGGGAAAGTAACATTTTTTTTCTAGCTTTAGGTATGGGTAGGTCTATGCAGTTCTAATCAACCAATATGGTTCACGTTGTATTAATAAGCTGCCGACTATACTGTATGAAACGTGATAAAAATTGGTGCCTCCAAGAGAAATAGACAAGAAGGTAATTTATTGATGGGAAAGGTTTCTATACTTCCCCTACAGCATAGAAGATCTATGCTTTTCCTACCATCCAGCTGTCCAATTTTGATCAAGAGAGCAACTAACCATTTGATCTTAAATCTGACGTCTCAAAGTATTTTATTTTTAGTTTTTTAGACAAATTTTATGGATATGAAATTTGGTACGTGCCATCTTCTCATTGGGGTGCACCTATAAAAAATATTAAAAATAAGTTTTCGATAAAATATAATGATCAAAATACCCTTGAAAATTTTTATGGGTAGTTTGGTCATTTTATTTTATTGGAAATATTGTTTTTATATTTTTCTGTAGTGCGAGTTTAATAGAGGGTTTGAAGTACAATTTTTGGTGTCAAAATAGTTTATAGAAAAATATTAAAAATAAAATAGTGTAGAGATATGACATTGTGATTGGGGCAATCTTAACCCTCCATTCAGAATGGATGGTTGGATAATGAGAAGTATGGAAGAAAGAAATAGGAAAAATAATTGGATTGAGGGCCTGCATGTTTTTATATGGGGCACTAGAGTCTAATAAGTTGTTGTGATCCCTAGGGTTCAAGAAATCTTGAAAAACTAACATACTTCAAAATCGGTGCCTATAAAACTCACCTTCACATCAAGGAATTTAAAGGAAGGCACCTATTTGGTCTATCTAAACTCACCTTTACATTAAGAAATTGAAAGGAAGTCTTATTAGTAATAGAGAAAGTAATGATCTCTCTGTCAAACACATCTTTTCAAATGGAAGATTTTGATTTTGGTTTATATGCAGTAATATTTTGGCATCTAAATTTATTAAGTAAATTTTTTGATTTTTAGGGAAAATTTGATGACGCATTAAAATGCAAGTGCTTGGGTGACAAAGAAATAACCGATGCTCGGCGACCGCTCTACATGGTAAATGCTTTCACTCGCGCTTTATTCCAAGCATATCATTTTGAGCGTGTATGGCATACTCCCCCCGGACAACACTTGAGAATCGAGTATTTTGAAAATGAAATTTGGATTTTAAGTTATCCAAGACTTAGATCGTAGCATCAAAAAAATTGGACTATTTTCTCAAGTGGATTGAGGTTTTTTATTTTTTATTTTTTTTTTGGAAGTTACTAGGTTAAGTACATTATTTTACCAAATCTTTGGAACATAAAACTCCTGAAGTTTGGATTTAACCAAATTGATTGAACGGAAAATTCGGATATGGGTCGGTTAGTCGTATTTTTGTGCTTTGTCGTTTTGCGCCAGGCCAAATGTGTGAAGGCTCTCTTCCCTCCTACGAGCATAATTCGCGACAGAAGGAAGGGTGGTAAACTCTAAATGGTTCCTACTATCATAGAAATTTTTATCTTATAATCGATTCACGAAACAGAGCAACGATTTCGTGCAACAGTTATATCATAATATAATGCAACTACACTTCTTAAAAGTTATGTTTGTGGTATATGTATGATCCAAAATTTTACACACACACTCTCTTCATCTCAATAATGAATCTAAAAAAAAAAAAATCGATTTGGACCTTAGATATGGTCAAAATGAGTCCCCCTCCAACAACGAATCTAGACCACTCATTTGGTGAATTTCAATATCTTAGCCTTTACAAACTCAAAATTATCTTTTTCTTCATTAATACTATTCATCTAATGATAATAAAGCCATCTAAAAAAATTAGCAAATAAAAAATCCTTTTAAGGCCTAGATCTAAGTATCTTATCAAAATGGATGACCTATATTAAATGGGCTAAAAAAATATTTTCTAGGTTGTGTTTTCAAATTTTTCTTTTTTGTGATTGTTCATTAGAATGAAAAGAGTGTATATTTAAAAATTGGATCAAACAAATGGTCTTAACATGGTTTTTGAAGATTATTGCATTATACTAGGATACAACCGTTGCATGAGATCACTACCCTTTATTGCAGGGTGGTCTACTCAATGAGCCCTACCCAAGCAAAATTCGCTCAGGGAGGCACGAGCATCGAAAACATAAAATTTAGGGTGAAATGTTTCTATGTGTCCCCACCTACATATATAGTATATGTGACTCTTGATTTCAGCCGTTAAATCTGAGTAAATGGTTGAGATGGCTTGAGTCATAATGTCACAAAGTAGCTCTTAACCGTCAGATCTTGATCCGATGGGTTAGAGTCTTTTTTTTTAATTATTATTCTATAAATCATTTTGGAGCAAAATTTGAGGAATGTATAGATCTGACAGGGACACACATGATAATAATTATAATAATAATCTTTTGGCAATGAAAAAATACCCGAATCCCTTGAAAATTTCAAGGATAGTTCAGTCATTTATTTTTATGAAAAATATTGTTTTATTATTATTTTTAGGTTCACCCTAATTTTATGATGGATGCCCAAAATTTCATCCAAAACAGTTTTGTAGAAAAAATAAAAAATAAAACAATATTTGGGGTCATATTGTGTGGCATGAACAATCGTAGCTGTCGACTCAGATCGAATGGTTAAGAAGTTGGGTTGTATATAACTTATATGTCGTTGGGTCACATAGAATGTTTCCCCATTAGTTATTGATCTTCAGAGAGTAACATAACTGCAACAAATGACATGAAGAGTGACACAAGTGCAACGAATCACATGGAATATCCGGCCAATCATGGACGACGTTGATAACACAATATGAGATTTAGAAATTAATTATTGCCATAATTATAGGTAGAAGAATAGGGTAGTGAATAGCATGGTTAGGAGGGTGTCTCAATCAGTGTTCGCAAAATCGAACTAGAACGGTTAACATGGGCTAGAAGTGGTTTAACCAGTCTAACCGATAAATCGGCCGATTCAACCGTTCAAAGTCCCGGACGGCCAAAAAATTATTGAAAAAAATAAAAAAGATGTAAAGAAAAATCTACTAAAATATGAAAAACATATAAAGAATGATTAAAACAAAAAACATTCAAATGGAGTTGAAAATTAATGAAAAATGGATTTTAAAAGTTAGTATTAATGACCAAAACAATTTTTAATATTTACCATAATGTAAAAAATATTAAAAAATGTATTACAAATCAAATTCCTTATTTTTGAGATTTTACATAATTTTTTTGAATTTTTATTTTTAAAATACAGGCTAATCACCAAAACTGCCCAAAATCGAAACCAGCAAAGGGCCGGTTCCAATCTAACCGGGCGGTTACCGGTTAGATCGGGCAATTTTTCAAACTATGGTCTGGATAGATAGGTCGAACATTAACAGATTCTGCTTTTGCAAAGCTTTTCAGTGTTACATCAAATATTCACCATTATGCACTTCACTTTTCAACTATTTAATACTTTAACCCTTCTCAGCTCATATTTATTTTATGAGCATTTGTATTCAAATGAAAAAAAAAGATAAATTATTGAATAGTTTATACCTTTGGTGTATTTTGATAAATTTCTCATAAAGTTCTTTTATCATCATTTCAAAAAAAGAAAAGAAAAAGTCACCACGTATATAGATGCAATAAATGGTGATGAAACAAACATGATGCCCGTGAGACATCGAAGAAATAATTTAGTGGAGAGCAAGGCTCCAGAAAAAATGTACAAGTATCTATCTCATGTATGAGCCGTTGTGGAATATAATATAGTAATGCTAGACAATATAACCAAATTATTACCTTTTTGAAAAGGAATAAGTTTTGGTTGGGCCCGACACACCAAATATGGTGGGGCCCTATAAATTGCACTATCTAACGTAATTCAATAATACAGATGTCACACAATATTACGTACGTACAGGCCTTAATGCAGCTAATACTGTTATTTTAAAAAATTAATTATAGTGAATGTACTTTTAAAATTTGTATGATACAACGAAATAACCGAAGGGTATTGGAGAAGTATTTCTTCGTGTTTTAATAAAATAACAAAACTATAATAAATATTTTCATGTAATATTTTATTGCAATATCTTGCATAACTTCATCGAACATTGTAATATTTGTTTTAATTTGAAACCCAATATAACGACAATATACTGATAAATGTTCGCCTATCACGTTGACAAAATCTAATAAGTGTCAACTGCTAGAAACCATTTGAACGTCAAGTATTGACCACCTATTTTTCCAAAAACTCTCTCATAATTTAAATTATTGATTGTATACAATGAGACCATCTATCTTTATGACAGGGAGGTCACAATTATTCGTAGTCACTAGATATCAAATTAGAATGCTTGGGGTGTGTCACAAAGTTCCGAGAGTTTTTTTTTTGAACTTTTAGCCTAGTCAATAATACTCCGAGAGACAAGAGTAATTGTGATTTTGTATGAAAAGTAACTGGTCTCTTTGTATACCTTTTGTTTAAATTGATCCATGGCCCCATATTCCTCTTTCTTGAGCCATCTCTTATATTTTGAATTTGTGTATCATTAACTTCAAATATTCACAACGAAATGGCTTACTCATCAGGCTGTGATAGATATTATTCTTGGGAAATATGATAGTGCAAAAGAATTGTGGGAGGAGTTTAAAGAGATCCGAAGGCATGTACGAGGACCATCAGAATTTTTTGCAAGTGAAGAAATGAATGATATCGCATTTGATTTTGAGAAGTTGAAAGAAATTGTAGACGCGCTCAATGAAGAGATTAAACTTGCATGGAATGAGAAGGATACCAAGTGATGGGTTCAAATGGCAATGTCCTACCCTCTTAAGGCAATCCCTTCCGAGTGTTGAACCTGTGATTAGTTGCATAATGGGAATTGTCATTTCATACATTCTTTTTTTTCTTGTCTTTTTTCTTGAGAAACATCATGTCATACATTCACTTCCATCTGTAACCCTGTCTATTAATACCTTAGGAACTCAATTATTAAAGATTTGACCTCCTCAATCTAGAGTAAAGAAGAAAAAAAACAATTCAAATGTCATGTACAACCTATATAGTATCGTAAAAATTTCCCAAGTTTGAACAAGAACTGTCGAATCTGTTTGGATGATCAAAACTAGGAGTTTATAAAGTCATCAATTGTTTTTTCCTTTCTATTTTATAAAAATACTCTCTTTTGATTCTAACATGATTCTAATAGGATATGAAAAAGATAAAAAGATGCATACCCCCTTGCCTAAAATCAAATCCTAGATAGCCCCCTCAGTCGACCGAAAACCTATGGACCCCTCCAAGTTAAAAGAAAAGAATGTTTAATCCGCTTTGCACTCTTTTTATTGTTAAAATTTTAGTGTTCATCCATTTTACTTTTTCTAGTAACCCTTCATACAAACTCTAAAAAAGCTCCCCCTTTCTTTTTCTCATGCTCACCTGTAAACTTCTTCCTCTCTCTGTCTCTCTCTCTCTATCAACATCCTTCAACCCTCTTATCTCTTTCTCATCATGTGAACCTCACAAATAGGCCAAAAGAGACATTTTAATTTCTAATTACATGATGGGGCTATTAGATAAAGAAAAATAGGTAAATGTTACAATTTGGATAGAGGAAAATACAAGGATATGGCTTTGACTGAGTCTTCTGTGGCTCTGCCTTTGAACGTCTCACCTCAATTGAAGGCTCTTCCTCTGCCCATCTTGGGGCCCTGCGCTAAGGAGATACCGGTGAATTAGTCTCCTATGGTGGCGAAGAAGATGGATGACATGGGGATGGATGATGTTCCTCTAAGTGTGGTGATGAAGGACATAAAGAAGCACATAATGGCTAGGATTGCTGCTGACAAGGGGGAAGAGATTGTTCGAGAGTTTGGCAAAAACCCAGTCAAGCATATTGTTGCAGCTTCCAAGACTCTTGTCAAAGGTGCTTCTTCTGCCAAAAAGAACAAGATGTTTCAAAGAGGTGTCTATTCATCTGCTAGACAAGAGGCCCTTGGCATCCCAAAAGGTGGTTCATCTACTACAGCTATTTCACTTTGTGATTCAATGGTGGTGGATCTGGACTCATCTTCGTCAACTTCGTCTTCTAGTGATGACTAGCTCAATGAGGCCTTATTGTTGGAGGAGATGTATTTTTGCACTGGGCCCTATGGACCAGGATCCTCCTCTAACCCTCCCCCTTGTAGTTTTTAAGTGAATTTGTTATCTTGGAATGTCAAGGGCTTAGGTGACCCGATTAGGAAAAGGGATATTCTTTTCTTAGTTTTTATGTATAAACCGATGATTTTGGTCCTACAGGAAGCAAAACTACCTAGTCCCAATATTTCTAGGGCTAGGGAAGTTTGGGGTTCATATGCTATTGGAAAAAAGATTAATTAACACTAATATCCCCCATAATTATTTTTACTAAAAAGTACTGTCTGATACTATTTTTTTTACAAGGTTAACTTTTGTCATATTTTTCCCCAGATTGTCACTACTTTAGATTTTCAAGATCTTAAGTAACTAGATCATTTTTTGTCTTTAGATTTTGAATAGAAGTCATGGCCCATTTGTCCATAAATTTGAAGTCACTTTGGATTTTGAAAAGCTAAAGTTATGGCTTTGGATATTGAAGATCCGAATTTATGTCCCATATATACTACTTTGAATCTTCAAGATACAATGTCGTATCCCATATGACTTCACATTTTCGAGATCTGAAGTCATAAGGGACTTTGAAAATTGAAGATCCAAAGTAGTGACAAAATGAGGGGGGAAGAAGAAATAAAGGGATCAAGGTGAAAAGGGTTATGTGAGCTTGAATTTGGATCTTCAAGACTAAGGTCAGAAAATCACTTTGTGACTTTGGATATTGATGTTTTGAAGTAATTGGAAATTAAGAAGAAAAAAAATGACAAAAAGTTCTACGCATGTAAAGAAAATTTTGGAAGGGTTATCTTTATAGCTCTACCTATAAAAAATTTGGGTAAGAGTAATGATCCTTTGAGACCCTCCCACACCCTTGTGTGTAGGACCCCAAATGATGACCATTAAATTTGGCACAAATCTTTAGAAAGGTTATCACATGGGTGTGGGACTTTGATTTTTCTAGAGATCCGTACCAAATTTAATTGTGATCCTTTGAGGTCCTACACACATCGGTGTGAGAGGGTCTCACAAGGTCATTTGCATAATTATTTTGTTATATACATATAACTGAAATACTAGCAACCTCATTTGCGCAACTAATGCCAAGACAGTTCTAATAGTTTCTATGTATGCAACTGGGGCAAAAGTTTCAGTATAGTCAATTCCTAGTTGTTGAGCATAGCTTTTTGCCACCAACCGGGCCTTGTGTCTTTTAATTGAGCCATCTTTCATTATATTTTGTCTTGTAGACCCATTCTAATTCTATGACTTCTTTGTTCTCGGTTCAGTCCATTAGCTCCCATGTTTGATTTTTCTCTATTATTGCAATATCTTCATGCATGGCTTTTATCCATTATTCTTTTCTTATAGCTTCTTCAAATTTTTCTGGCTCAGTGGCCAAAAAGGAAATATCACATGATTCGTAAATTGCTCTTAGTGAACGTACCTTTCCTAGTGGTGTCTCTGAGTCGAATGACTCTTGACTTGGTTCTCTTGGAGATGGTGTTCTTGGGCTTGATATCGAGCTTGGTAGTTGAGAGCTTGCCCTTTCTTGTGGAGTATTTTCTTGTTCTTTTATTATTTCTATTGGTTCTTGGCCAGATATTTCTTCCCATTTCCATTCACTTTTCTCATCAAATACAAAATCTCAAGAAATTACTAATTTGTTTGTTTTTGGATTAAAAAGATGATATGCTTTTGAAACTTCACTATAACCAATAAAGATATACTTTTCGCCTTTTTCATCAAATTTTTCTATATTTTGGGAAGTTCTTTTTTCATAAGGAATACAACCAAAAACCTTGAAATAATTTACGTTTGGTTTTCTTTTGTATCAGGCCTCAAAAGGTGTTTTATTTTGAAGAGATTTAGTAGGAAACTTATTAAGGATATAGATAGCAATATAAACAACTTCAACCCAAAATTTATTGGAAAGATGCTTACCTTTTAACATATTTCTGGCCATTTCAACAGTTGTCCTATTTCTTCTTTATACTACTCCATTCTATTCTGACGTATATATTGCTGTTAACTCTCTTTTAATTCAATTCTTTTTGCGAAAATTCATTGCAAAATTCTGTTGATGTGAATTCTCCTCCTCAATCTGTCCTCAAGGCTTTTAATGGAAAACCACTTTGTTTTTCTACGTCAGTTTTAAACTAAGTAAAAACTGAAAATGCTTCTTATTTTTAGGCTAAGAAATATACTGATACAGGGAGAGAATAAAACCAAAGAATTGACAATAAAAAGAAGGAAGGTTAAGAGAAAAATACCCTCTCTCAAAAGTCTGCAAGGGAATCCACCTCCAAAACAATCTCTTTCAAGAGCCCAATTTTTAATCAATTTATAGACTGATTTACAATGAAAGGAGATGTCCCTTTAAATAGACTAAAATAAGATAACTAATAAAAAGCTTCTCTCTACACCTATCCCTATTTTATCTCTCTTATATCCACGGGCTTCTAGATAGCCACGTTTTCCCTCTCAAGTTTTATCCCAAAAAGACCTCCCAAGCTGGTTATTGTTGATAAAGATAAACTCTCTTCTAAATTTATCCTTATCCTAATTATATCTATCAAACTAACCCAATTGATACAAGATAAACACAATATAAACTCTAAAGTCGCCTTGCAAATTATCCCTGCGCACTCTCTAAACAAAAGAATAATTAAAATAATCTTAATAAATAACCCTAATAATTTCCCCTTATTATGTCATTACCCTTTCTTTCCCTCTTGGGCTCTGTGACCCTTCTTCGGCCCAGTCACGAAGGGGCATGGCTACATTATTCCCCCACAGTTGAAAGGAACTCGATTCCGACGAGTTGGCTTCAGTATATATGCGATATAAGTCTGGATCCACTCTTTTGAACTCTGGCTCATAAATCCACGTGCTATCAGAGTATGACCTGCCCTTCCATTTGGTTAGAAATTGGCAATAGGAACTCTTTCGAGTTTGAAAGCTTTTAGTCTTCAAAACTTGCTCAATTTCATCATCTTTCTTCCTTGGTAATTTTTTCATCACATGAATTACATCTTCTGCGACTTCTAGAGGGTCTTCGTGAAACTCAAATAAGTCAGCAACATTAAATATCAGGGAGATATCCAATGCCTTTGGTAATTCTACTTATATGCATTGTTCCCATGCGGCAAGGATTTTCTTGGGCTTGAGTTTATCATAGGTTCCCAACAAAAACTTTTTCTTTCACAAATACACCATCACTAAGTCATCCTCCTTGAAAATCTTCTCTCTTTATGCTCATTTGAGGCTTTTTGATACTTTGCATTGCTCTCCTCACTTTTCTTCTTGATTTGGGCTTGCAAATCTCGAATAGGCTCAGCAATAGCATTGGCATCATCACTTATCTTGTTTGGCATGACTAATGGCACTAGGTCCAACACACGATTAGGCGTCCGCCTATTAACAATCTCAAATGGTGATTTTTTTATAGATCGATTTATTGAACTGTTGTAAGCAAACTCAGCCTGAGGAAAAGCGAGGTCCCACTGAGATATGTTATCACCAACAATACTTCTCAAGAGGTTACCAAGGCTCTTATTCACTACTTCGGTCTGCTCATTTGTTTGAGGATGATAGGCACTAGAAAATTGAAGTTTGGTTCCCATGTACTTCCATAAAGTGCGTAAAAAATGACTTAAAGACTTTGTATCCCAATCAAATGTACTAGACTTAGGAACACCATGCAGCTTTACAATATCTTTGAAAAAGAGATTTGCGATATGTGTAGCATCCATAGTTCTTCTACAAGGGATGAAATGTGTCATTTTGGAAAATCGATCAACAACAACAAAAATAGAGTCCATACCTCCTGTGGTACGTGGAAGTCCAAGTACAAAATCCATAGAAATATCAACCCATGGGGCATCTGGAACAGGAAAAAGAGTATAAAGACTTGTATTTTATGTGTGACCTTTAGATACTTGACAAGTTCGACATCGGGTCACTAATCAATCAACATCTCGTCGCATACGTGGCCAAAAATATTTTTCCCCAACCATAGCCATAGTTTTGTCATTCCCAAAGTGTCCACCCAAGCCCCCACCATGAAGCTCCATGATTATCTTCTTCCTTAGGGAGCAATCAGGTATACATAACTGCACACCTTTTAATAAATAACCATCATGTACGAGATACTCACCCATAGGGTTTCGCCCATCAACACACCTTTCAAGGACCTTGCTGAAAATTGGATGAACTTTATATTGATCGTTTATCACTTGAAACACCAACACTTCCATAGACAAAGTTCTAAGCATCACTACGTTTCTACTTAAAGCATCAGCTACCTTATTTTGGGTTCCAGCCTTGTGCTTTAATAAGAAGGCGTATTCTTGAAGGAAGGCCATCCACTGAGCATGTCACGCATTCAACGTTTTCTGAGAACTCAAATACCGGAGTGCTTCATGATCTAAGTATAAAACAAACTCTCTATGAATCAGGTAGTGCCTCCAGTAGCGTAAGGCTTGCACCACTGCATAAAACTCGAGGTTATAAATAAGGCTTGCACCACTGCATAAAACTCGAGGTCATAAACTGATACTTCTTACGTGCATCATTTAATTTCTCACTAAAGAAGGCCAATGGTCGTCCCTCTTAACTTAAAATTGCCCCTATGCCAACATTTGATTCATCAGTTTCAATCTCAAACACCTTAGAAAAAGCTGGTAAGGCGAGTACTTGTGCTTGCATCATCTTTTGTTTAATTAGAGTGACAATCTTTCGGCAGCGGGATCCATGAAAACTTTCCAGCCCTCATACAATTAGTCACTAGTGCTATTTGATTGCTGAACTTTCTGATAAATCGACGATAAAAGGTCGCTAGGCCATGAAATGGACGCACCTCAGTGAGTGACTTTGGCACCGGCCACTCAATTATGGCTTTTACTTTTTCTTGATCCACCCTAATTCCCTCGGATAAAACAACATACCCCAGAAAGATGACATTGTTTATCATAAATGAGCATTTTTTGAAATTCACAATAAGTGATTCCTTCCTTAACACATCAAAAACTTGTTCAAAAGAAAATGGGTCATGGAGGATGTGCGTGGACAGTTGGGCAATCAACAAAATTACAATCAAGTACCGATTTCTCATACATAGGCTCGATGATATGTTAGATATGCTTAATGGAGCCAAGGTTTTCTCAAAGATTGATTTAAGGACTGGGTACCATCAAATTCGGACTTGACCTGAAGATGAATAGAAAAACTCATGCAAAACTCAAGATGGACTATATGAGTGGCTTGTGATGTCATTCGGCCTTTCTAATACACCAAGTATATTCATGAGCCTAATGACTGAAGTACTTCGTCCTTTTATTGGTAAATTTGTTGTGGTTTATTTTGATGATATCTTGGTTTTTAGCGCTAACCTACATGATCATCTTAATACAGGGACGACACATGGTGACATGCTTTCTCGAAGCAATCCCTTCTTAAGCAATGCAATAACTTGTCTGTGCAACTCCTCATGTTCCATGGGGCTTATTCGATAATGTGCCAAATTTGGTAGGCTAAATCCGGGCACCAAGTCAATGTAATGTTCTATATTTCTCATTGGAGGAAGACCATCAGAAAATTCTTCAAGCATCAAATCTTTATACTAATCAAGTAGAGATTCAAGAGACCTAAGAATTGCAGTCGATGCAGAATTTTCTTTTGCAACCAATACATAAACCACATTTGTATCCTTGTTGTCCCTTTTAATTTTTGAACATTAAGCAACTTTGAACCCTCTTCTTTAGTGGATTTGGGTGCAGGAAGTTGCTTCATAAGGTGGAGTATTATATTAATACCATCCTTAACAAAAGAATAAGTGTTTGGCCTAGTTTTATGCACCATATCGTGATCATAAAGCCATGGTCTACCAAGTAATATGTGGCATGCATCCATAGGTGCTACATTACTCCACACTTTATCTTTATAATTAGCTCCAATGGAAAAAGAGATTAAACAACGAGTAAAAATTGGTACCTCACCTCCTTTCTTGAACCACTAGATGTGGTATGGGCGTGGGTGCTAATGTTCCTCCAATTGAAATTTAGCCACCATCTCTTTAGAACAATGTTTTCACTGCTCCCACCATCAATTGGTACTGTGCATAACTTGTTTCCTGATGTGCAAATTGTTCGAAAAATATTATGTGGCAGCCACTTCTCATCGTCGTTAGGTATTGGGGTTGATAACATTGTTCGCTGGACAACTAAGACTTCATCCTCTTCATCTCCATACAAATCCTCAACTTCACCTTTGAAAGGCCTAGTCCCTTCATAAGACTGACTCGTCCCAATATCACATTGGCCTTCATAGGTGTATCCCTCATCAACTTTTTCTTCATAATTTTCTTCAGCTAAATTAACTTTGACCATGGGTTGCCGTGAGGGGCAATTGAATGTCATATGTCCAGGCTGTTGGCACTTGAAACACACTATTTGTGTGTTATCACGAAGTGTTTTAGATGCTCTCAACCATCTCCCAATACCACCTCTCCCCATATTAAAATTTAGCCCAGTTGGAAAATTTTGAGAAGTTTGGTTTCCACGCCCTATAGACGATCATGTTGCAAATCATCCCACAAAACCAATGCATAGCTAGAAAATTTTGTGGCTACTAATTTTACTTTTTTGTGATCTGCAATATCTTTGTACTCAAACACTTTCTCTACTTTACTTAGCCAATCAAGAAAATCATCTACATGCAATTGACTATGGAACTCAGGAATATCAATTTTTATTCCAGGTTCTCTTTCTCTTTCCAACAACCAAAGAATTCGTTCATTGAATTCGTTATTAGCAGGGGCCACCCGAGGTTGGTTACGAACAAGATGCATACCTCTTTCATCTCTGTTGCCTTGAGTTCCAACGTCGGTCTCCGGATTCTTTCCATCTTGAAGCTGAGTGAACCTTTGCGTAAGCTCATCGACTTTCGCAGCTACAAGCATGAATTGGTCTACTCTCTCTGCTAGGGCTTGAACTAATCTAGTCAATACCTTTAATGCATCGAGGGGTGTCTCTTGTGAAGCCATCGGAACCTGTCTTTGATACCAATTGATACAGGGAGATAACAAAACCAAAAAATTGACAATAAAAAGAATGAAGGTTAAGAGAAAAATACCCTCTCTCAAAGGTCTGTAAGGAAATCCACCCCCAAAACAATATCTTTCAAGAGACCAATTTTTATTCAATTCATAGACTGATTTACAATGAAAGGAGATGTCCCTTTAAATAGACTAAAATAAGATAACTAATAAAAAGCTCTCTCTACATTTATCTATATTTTCTCTCTCTCTCATATCCATGAGCTTCTAGATAGCCACGTTTTCTCTCTCATGTTTTATTCAAAAAGACCTCCCAAGTTGGTTATTGTTGATAAAGATAAACTCTCTTCTAAATTTACCGTTATCCTAATTATATCCCTCAAACTAACTCAATCGATACAAGATAAACACAATATAAACTCTAAAGTCGCCCTGCTAATTATCCCTATGCACTCCCTAAACAAAAGAATAATTAAAATAATCCTAATAAATAACCCTAATAATTTCTCCTTATTACGTCATTGCCATTTCTTTCCCTCTTGGGTTCTGCCACCCTTCTTTGGCCCAATCACAAAGGGGCACGGCTGCATCATATACCCACATCATCATACTGTAATCATCAACAATTAAGAGAAAATACCTTTTATTATTAAAGGTTTCTATTTGAGTTGGTCCACAAATATCAACATGAACCAATTCCAATGGAGCTCTAGCTCTCCAAGATGATTCTGATATGCTAATCTATATAATTTTCCATAAATACAATATTCATATTTTATTTTCTTTATTTATTGCTGATAATACGGTTACCATACTTTTCTGGCCCTTCAATCTTAGACTTTGAAAATTTAAGTGCTCAAATATAAGATGCCATAGGTAGGATTTATCAATATTTTCAAAGCTCAGGGCATAATTTTCACATGTTGGCATGACCATAGGAAATACCTTATTTGTGGTCATTTTTACTTTGGCTATGGTCTGTCGAATTTTGTTATAAAAAATTATACATTCATCTCTATTGAAATTGATTGAATACCTATTTTTCATCAATTGCCCAACACTTAAAATATTTTGTCTCAAGCCAGGAACATAAAGATCATCATGAATAAATTTAGGGCAACCTCCTTTATGGCTTGTTTGGATAAGAGCAAATTAGGAATCCTAGATATTTGAAATCCAAAGAAATCTATGGATTTTCAATATCAAGGATTTTTGTCATGGATTCCTTAAATCTCTTGTTTGGATAAACTATACAAAATTCATAGATTCCTTGCAAGCACTTCCATGTCCATTGTTTGGTAACAAAACTTGATACAATTTCTCTCTTTAAAATTTTTATGTACTTTCTCTCTCTAAAACTCAAAATTTGGGATAATGTATCTATAAAATTTTTGAGATAGGTTTGTCTCTCTAAAATTTAAAATACTTTTATCTAAATTTAAAATTTGAAATTGTCTATCTAAAAATTTTGAGTTAATTTCTCTCTCTAAAATTTTAAGGTGCTTTGCTCTCTCTAAAATTTAATATAGTTTCTCTTTCTAAAATTTTAAGATACTCTTTTTCTAGAACTCAAAACTTGAGATAGCTCCCCTCTTCAATAATTTTGAGATAGTTTATCTATTCAAACATTTTTAAGTAGTTTCTGTCCCTAAAATATGATATAGTTTTTCTCTCAAAGTTTAAGATACTTTCTCTTTCTAAAAGTTAACATTTGAGATAATTTCTCTTTAAAAATTTTACGATAATTTCTTTTTCTAAAAAAAATATTTATTTTCTCTCTCTAAAATTTGATATAGTTTCTCTCTTAAATTTTAAGAAGCTTTCTCTCTCTAAAACTTCACGTTTGAGATAGTTTCTCTCTTTAAAATTTTGAAATAGTTTCTCTTTAAAATTTGATATAATGTTTCTCTAAACTTTGATATACTTTCTCTCTCTAAAGTTTAAAATTTGAGATACTTTCTCTCTCTAAGATTTAAATTTTGAGATAGTTTCTCTCTCTCTAAAATTTTTTGAGATAGTTTCTCACTCTAAAAGTTTCATGTACTTGCTCTATTTAAAATTTGTTGTAGTTTATCTCTCTAAAATTTTAATATACATTCTCTCTCTAAAATATAAATTTTGTGATAGTTTCTCTATCAAAAAATTTTGATATAGTTTCTATCTCTAAAAGTTTTTAGGTAGTTTCTCTCTGCAAAATTTGATATAATTTCTATTTTAAAATTTTAATATATTTTCTCTCTCTAAAATTCAAAATTCGAAATAATTTCTCTCTAAAACTCAAAATTCGAGATATTCTCTCTCTAGACTTTTATTTTGGAATTTCTCTTTCTAAAATTTATAATAGTTAATCTCTAAAAATTTAAGAATAATTTCTCTCTATACAATTTGAAGAATAATTTCTCTTTCTAAAACTTAAAATTTGATATAGTTTCTCTCTCTAAATTTTTTTGAGATAGGTTCTATTTCTAAAACTTTTTAGGTACTCTATCTAAAATTTGATAGAGTTTCTCTCCCAAAAAATTAAAATATGAGATTGTTTCTCTCTCTAAAAATTTTGAAGTATTTCCTCTTTCTAAAAATTGAGATTGTTTCTCTCTCTAAAAATTTGCATGCACTTTCTCTCTCTAAAATTTTAACACTTTCTCTCTCTAAAAGTTAAAATTTGAGATAATTTCTCTCTAAAATTTTGAGATAGTTCTTCTCTTTACAAAATTTGGTACTTTCTCTTTCTAAAATTTTAACATACTTTCTCTCTCTAAAAGTTAAAATTTGAGATAGTTTTTCTCTCTAAAATTTTTGAGATAGTTTCTTTCTTTAAAAAATTTAGATAGGTTCTCTCTCTAAAATTTTCGTACCTACCAAATGGTCCCTATGTTTCAAGTTGAGGGAGCCAATGAGTGAAATCCTTGGGCCTTGAATGCAAAAAAACAGGTTTTGGTGTGGAAATAAAATCATGGAAAAAAAGGTCTTATTTCCATGATTTTCATTTTCCTGATTTTAAACAATCCAAATGGTGGATTTTACAATATCTAAGATATTAAGAATCCATGCTTTAAAATCCATGCACAGGCCCCTAGGTTTTATGGCAATTATTCCCTTTTCTTCAACATTTTGAAGTTTTCCATCTCCTAGGTTGACCTGTGAAATGACTTTTTCATTTGTTTCAACAAAACTACTCTTATTTCCTATCATATGATTGTTATAGCCACTATCCAGGTACCAAACATCTTGTGAATTTTGTTGGGCGTTCATACCTAAATAAAACATATGACTTGTATTATTATCTTCAAATAAATTTGCTTCATTTTTTTGAATTTGATTTTTCTTTTGAAACCAGCAATTCCTTTGAGAGTGATTTGGGATTCTGCTTTTTTGACATTTATATCCGCAATTTTTTATTCATGCCTTGATTTTTTACAAATAATACAATAAGATTCAGATCTATTTTTTTTATCTTTCTCTAGCTATTCATATTTCTGCCTCTTCCTCTTTCTTGGTCTCTTGAGAAATTTTGTCTTCCATGAACTCTTTGATAATTTTGAAATGTCCCACTATCTCGTTTTTCTTCAAAATTTTTCTTTTATGGAATTGTAACATTTGACTGAAAAGCTTGTTCCATATTCTAATTTGAAAATCTATTTATCATTTCTTTATGTACTTTCATAGACCCACTTAATTTTTGCAAAGATAGTTTAGATAAATATTTTGATTCTTTTATCGCAGTCACAACATGGTCAAATTTTGCAGGTAGACTTCTTAAAAAATTTTGAACTATTTTTTTATCAGAAATATCTTCCCCATAACATCTGATCTGATTTATTATTCCTGCAGCTCTAGTGAAGAAATTATGAATTGTTTCACAATCTTTCATCATCAAATTATCAAAATCTTTCCATAAATTTTGGAGTTTGATAAAAAATATTTTTTCAGATCCGTGAAATTCATTTTTCAAAATTTTTCATGCTTCTTTTGATTTTGAAGCTATTTTTATTTGAAGAAATATGGCTTTACTTGCCGCTTGTTGGATGAAGAGCAAGGCTTGTGCATCTCTCCTCTTATTTTCCTTGTAGTCGTTCTGCGTGGCCTGCGACCATGATTCCAACGCTGCTACATTTTCTGGCACTAAATAGCCTTCTTCTACAATGCCCCCACAAATCTTGTGAGATAAAAATAGTCTTCATTTGGAGACTCCATGACTCATAGTCTTCTCCATCTAAAATATGAATTAGGTTTTGGGTATAATTCATACCTAAAGTGGAGGCCATAGGGAATAGTTTTTTTTTTTTTTTTAAAGAAGCACAGGGGTATCGCTTTGATGCCAAATATTGGGAATTTAATTGGAAAATAGCAGGGGTATATTGCGTTGATATGGTAATTTAATTGGAAAATAGCAAAGAACGAAGATAGGGGTGAAGAGGAAGCAATATTTATCTAAGGATATTTCACTATTTCATAAAATAACATGGATACAACAAAATAACATGTATTGAAGGACCACGCTAGTCAGGTTTTTTATCCATGATTTTTTGACCACCCAAAATAAGGTACCCCTGCACTATTTATAGGCTTGTGAACCGCCCTTCTATAAGTTTCTAGCGGTTTTTACCACCGCCTTAGCTTAAGGAAGAATCTAGAAAGAGAGGCAGTGATTAGAGATTTCTAGAGATCACCAACCTACACAGAAGAATCTAGAGAGAGAGTAAAGCGGTGATTAGAGAATTCTAAAGAGAGAGAGACAAATTATCCATTTAATATTTCTTTGGATTTCCAATGTCCAAGATTTCTAGTTTCTTTCTATCCAAACGGGCCCTATAATCGTATACGCATTTTTTATAATATTTTTAATAATGTTGTTTCAGAATTGCAAATTTATTTCAATGGTTAATATTTAATATAACGTGCATAGCGCAAGTTGAATTTTAAATAAGAGGTTGACTAAGCTGGAACTTGTAATAATTTAGCACTTGTATTGATATTTTCTCTCTTACTTATATGTGCGTGTGTCCGAACCTGCGCATGCGAATAATATATATGAAAAATTGCCGTTGCTCTCTAAAATTTAGGTCAAATTGTTCTACAAAATGACACATAATTGGTCTTAGATACCAAGAGTAATAGGTGACTCCTCCACCTTTCAAGCAAAGATGTCAATCGACCTTGTAATAAAATCTCAAAATGTAGTTAAGAAGCTTGATGGAGAGGAATCATCTTTTCTCTCCACGAACAAAAGAGAAGAAAATTCCTCACCATCCTTAAAACCTTTGCTTCTTTCTGAGGGAAATAATATGTCCTCTATTTGCAAAAGGTGTGTCACAGGCAAAACTTCAGAATGAAATTATTTCCCCACGATTCTTTACCTTCTTCACAAGCTTTTCTACAAGCATTTCATTTTAGCCCATAATTTCAAAATTTACACCTTTGAATATCTTTTCTACTCACTTTTTTTTTTTTTAACATTAAAAGGAAAATATCCTATTAAATTTGTGATGTTCATAAATTAGTAATCTACAGCACTGAGTTTAGTTGTTAGTGAAAGACACGTAACCTTGAGCCCCGCTTGGACGGCCCTACGATGCCATTGACTTAACTGGCGAGACATCGGTGGTTAGGGGGTCAGATGCCTCAACATAACAACCCACCCTCCATTTAACATATTGAAAGCAATATTTCGGGGAGAGATGGTCCTCATTGTGTTTTATTTGGCTCTTATCAAATGGGGCATTAGCATTTAGGTGCAGGCCTTATTCTTATATGCTCACAGATCATAACAGGAACTTGTTGTCTATAGCTCGATAGGTATGGAAACAGCAGCAACTATCCTAGGTCTCCAACTGCCTTTATTTTGTGCTAGTCCAGCCATAGCTCCCACATGCTTCACAAAAACAAATCAATATTATCGAAGGAAGAACTCACCGCTGTGGCTTAGGCCCAAGATCAAGATAATATGTTGCAATATTAAGAACATCAGCTCAGGATCCAAGTCACCGAATCCTAAGACAGATGATATAGCTGACAAGAAACCTAGTCTTCAAGAATCATCAGATGGGATGAAAATCTTAGAGACTCTTCGAGTGGTTTTTTCTGAAGATGACAAGTCGCAGTCTCTGAAATCTGTGGACTTGGAAAAAATTGGGGTAGGCGCCTCTCTCTTTCTATGACACACGCGTGAGCGCGAGCTTGCACGCACTCACTCATTTGCACAATTTATGCATCTGTACACCAGTTCGTGACGTGAAGAGAGCAGTTTTCTTTCCCCTGCCTTCAAATTCAAGTGGGTGGTTTGCAATGGATGGTATATTAAGTTAATACCCTCTTTAAAATCTAGCGCACTAATTCATGCCCTCCCCTTATCTTGTTTTTCTATTACTCTGTATCTTTTCTTTCCTCCCTAAATTCTAGCATTTCCCTCTATATCATTTCCTCTGATATGATCTTTTCTAGAAGAAACCAAAAACCTACAAATTAAATCTGGAAAATTTTCTGTGCTCATAATGAAAATGAGCATATTTTACCCAGGGGAAAAAATAACCACCAATAAATTCCGCTTACAAAATGTCATCTTTTGGCATTAGCAATAACTTTGGTAGAATTCTATATGCTAGCAAGATGTTAAATTCTTCTCAACTGCCTGACATAAAAAATTGATAGGCCCAACTACTCAAAAGTCTTGTCAAATATTTTGATGAACTTTTAGTGTACGAGCCGCATATCAACCGTGCCTGGAACAAAGGCAGTTGGGAAACGATTTTGCACCATACAAATGTCGTAAAACCAGAATGTTACATGTCATTCCAACCATCTATACTCAACAATGTACTAAGGAGATGAGTAGATCTTTTGTAAACTGATCAACACTGCCATTCTCCGCTGAAGCTGAAGCACAGCATCTCTCCATTGTCGATTGAGTGGAAATGGCAGGAAATGAGCGTGGTCTTAATTGATTAGCGCTTGACGATTTGTAATGTTACGTCCTAGGCTCAATTCCTACCGAGGGCAGGCTTAATTCCTACCAAAAGTAGGGGCCTTCTATATTATGTTGTTAAGAGGCATACATCATAATACGAATCCCAAAACAAAATAATCCAAAAGATATACCACCTCCGCAAACCCGAAACTAACAAAAATATAAAAAGAAATATATGTAGGTGCTCCCAAATGGGTAAATAATAACAATACATAAATAACGGAAATTAACATTTCCATGGGGCAGGCAGAACTGCATTCTACAAGTGGTCATAATCGGATATCGATGATGGATCCATGGCAATATCACTCCAACTGTTGGCGAGGGGAGATTTCACATGTTTCTATAGAAAAATTTGTCGTACTCCTTTATATAAAGTGGAATACATATTAAGATCCATATGGTCGTGATAACAACAAATAACATATGCTTCAAGTCAATAGGCTGGAGTGATTGATGTAGAATGGGGGGATGAAATTCAAATAATGACATCTTTGGTTCCTAGACCCAACTCCTCATTCACCATCCAACCCATTGAGAGGATGGTGATGAACTCATGGTCATGATATTACTATGACAACATGGATGACACCATATGAACCCAAAATATCCTTCTCTGTTTTCCAAAAGAGGTCTCATTTGCCAATAAATGTATCCTACTTGCACACCTAAAAAAATTGCAAAGCTTTGCCATGACTAACATTCCCTGCATAAAAATCATCCAGGCTCTCAACCAAACCATACAAGCTCTCTACCAACCAAATTCCTTTGCTTGGTATTCATTGCCTCTGCAAGTTCTAAGACTAGGGTATCGAGGTCCCGACCCGAAAATCGTTGCTCTAGTCATGATCGCAATGGTAGCAACTTTTACAACAGTAATGTTCAAAATAAGAAATGGAAAGAAAAATCAAGAGAAAGCCGAAGAGAACGTAAAGTTCCAAAGGAGTCTCTCAATGGCTACACTGCGAGGAGGAAAACCTGCTTTGCAATGTTTCATCATCGCCCAACAAGCACTTGTGGAGCCAGATATCCTTACCAATGCCAAATATCAATTCGGAAAGTTGTTAGAGGATGACCTCCCAAACTTTGAGCAGTTGCAGGTCTGTATCCCCTTCATGTTTAAGATTTTAATAACCGTTTATGATCTTTATCTATTCTTAGTCAGAATTGCCATGAAAATGTTGATAATTGCGTTGAATCCCTAGTGGAAAAAGTTTATATAAGGTTGCAACCTTAAAGTGTAAAATTATAGATGCACCTCAAAAATCCACCGGAGAATGTTGTTTTACTGTTGAAAAACCCTCTAGACACCGAGATGTATGAATATGAAAAAAAATACAAATTTTGAGTCCTAGAAATATTGCATCTTGAAACACAGTATCTAGACCGTCCATTTTTAAGATTTTCATATTTTTATAGATCAACTTCATTTTAACCATTTTTTGAGTTTAAAATTTTATAATTAGATAAGAAAATAGATTTTCACATAATCCTAGGAATGTTTTACACCAAATTACAAGTTATGATAAAATTTGGAGGTGCTTCTTAATTGGATTGTTTAAGGCTACAACCTTATAGAGACGACACCTATCCCTATTTTATAGGATTGGTTGTCCTTTCACTTTGGGTTTCCATTTTTTTTTGGGATAGTTCCTATTATTTAGAATGACTATCGTTTAGGTTAGTCCTAGTTGGGTTACCATGGACATGTGGGTCTATACAAAAAGATAAAAGTCAAGATTCCCTAAAAGTAGAAGGGCAATCTTTCTATCCTTCTCCTACAACATAAAACTTATATATTTCCCCTTATCCAGCCCTCCATTCTGAATGGAGGGCTAAGATTGCCCCAATCGCAATGTCACATCTCTATACTATTTTATTTCTAATATTTTTTCTATAAACTATTTTGACACCGAAATTTGGACATCCAATCTTCTATTAAGCTCGCAATAGCAAAAAATATAAAACAAATATTTTCAACAAAATCAAATGACCAAAATATTCTTGAAAGTTTAAATGAGGGCTCATTTTGGTGAAATCTCTCTCTAAGATGGCTCATTTCATATTCATACAATTTTTATAAAAGAAACAAAAAACAAAATACTTTGAGACATTGGATTTATGATCAAACGGTGAGTGGCTCCCTTGAGCAAAATTGGATGGCTGGATGGTAGGGGAAGCATCGATCTTCTATGTTGTGTGCAAGGAAAATAAGGGGAAGCTTTTGGATTTTTGTAGATAGAGAAAATTGTACAGAAAGAGGCATGCGAGAGATTAGATTTCTTCTCTTAGGTATGAGTTTTTTTCTCTCTAGTGAAAAAACATCAATCATCTTCGTCCATGGTCGTAGTCACATCTGTGACGAACCAAGTAAATTTGGGTGTTCTTTTTCTGTCATTTTTTTCCTACTTTATTTTTCTTGATTGTTATTGGTTCTATTTTTTTTGTACTTTATTTACCAAAAATCACTCCACCTGGTTTAGAGTGAATAATCCTGTATACCATGACAATGGATAGTCTTATGTATACCATGATGTGGGTACAATAGGATGTTTTGTAAGACTTATCAAGTTGCTACCAAAGCAATCCAAGTTAGGAACATTGTGTTGGTACGTGTGGGTGGCCATGAGGCATTAAACGTGTCATATTTTTCACTCTCTTTATCTTCATCGTACATTTTATCTTTATTAACAAAAATGAGTGCTCTTAAAGAGAGAAGATGCCATTATCCAACGGGTCCTATGATTAGAGGGTCACGTTTCTCAGAGATTCCAAAAGAAAGCCGAACGTTGGAGAACAGCCTCATCCCATTCCTCTTTAAGAAAGGTTGTAATGGCTATGGAGAAGAAGTACACAACAAAATATAGAGTTCTAATTGTTCTAGCATACCTGACATCTGGGATCGACAGTCTTACGACATTGCCATTAATCCTGGGAGCTTGGTATTATTTTCATCATCTGCTCATCAATAGTCTAACATTGGTATCTGAGCAGGTTTTATCTTACATTTTTTTATTAGTGTTTATATCTTATTTTTCCTGAGTTTAATTTACAATAACATTGATATTGTGCTTTGCCATTCCCGTATATCTTGTTGTAAAAATTTTCTAACCTCAAATTTAGCAGTCAGAAATTTTTTAACTCCATTCTCCTTTTCTCTTTCATGTTCCGTTGACACCAGCACCCTTATACACTCACATCTACGCTCCATTGAAATCCCCATTCGTATTCCCAACTCTGCCTCCTCTCTTTATTATCAAATTTTGGTGTCTGAGTTGATAAAAACTTAGGTATGTTAAAATAATAAAGAGTTAAATGGATGAAATTGGTTTTCTCATATTTATCTCAATCTAGTCCAGTAGTATTCTTCTTTGAATTTTTGTTTTTGTTTTTTCTGAGAATCTTGTTGATCATTTACTTGGGTCTTGCTTATTGATTGTAATTGAGTCTAAATTTCTTGATTAATTGTTGCTTTGTTTCACACCCGCTTTCTCTTTGTTCAACGCCTGAAGGTCTTGTCTTCACTCAAAAGGTCTTGTCTTCACTCAAAATTCCTCTACGTCTCTCTCTGTCTAGTAGACAACAAGTCCATGTTCTCTTTGCTCTTTTATACAAGGGTTTCAAAGAGAAGAGAGGAAAACCCAAATGAAAACCCACTGGTGTCTCTCTTCTCTTTAGCTTGAGTTCCCAATGGGCTTCTCTAACAAAACTCTTTCAGCAGAGAAGAAAGAGAACCATATTTAGAGAGAGAAAGAGAGCCATTTTTAGAGAGAGAAAGAGAAGTTCGCCAAATGGGTATTTAGAGGAGTTAGAGAGAAAGAAGACTGATGAGGAGAAGATAGAGGAGGGTAGTGATTTTTGAAGATAAGAAGAGACCAAGTCAAAGTTACTTAGTCATCAAGTTAGTTTGGTGATAAGGCCTCGTACTATTTACCTCTATCTTCAAGATTCATACCATATTTGTCTCCTATAATTGTGTGATTGTCCTTTATATGTAGAAGTTCTTATTAATGTAAACATTCATCCAAAAATCAGTGAAGATGTAGCCCGTTGGGGCTTTGGATCCTTGGACGTAGAGCTTTGGTCTGAACCACGTAAAATATTGTGTTATCTCTTTTTCTATCCCCATTCAATGTCTATGCATGTATACTCATACAAATCTTAACATGATATCAGAGCAAGAAAGATCTGATCTCTGTTGCAGCTTACATATCGTCCTTTTGTGATGTTTTCCTCCACCATTGATATCATAATCATAAACTCTCCTAGATCCAGACGTTGTTGCCATTGAGAATCAAAAGAATCAAGTGAGGCAAGCTTAACGATATGGGAATGAGACTCCACAGATGATGTGGCACCACCAATGCCATCAAAGGAGGTGTTGTTCTGAACAAAACTGTCAACAACATGTGAAAGTCCCTATTCCAAATCTTCAACATCAGCATCGTAACTTTTCAATGGTGTAGCAAGTTTTGGAGCAGTTGATGCACGTGGATTATTCCAGTGAAGCCTGCAACCCTAAAGAGAAAAAGAAAAAGAAATCCCAAAATCATTATGACTCACGCAGTGGTTTCTCTCTCTAGTTTCTATCATTCGCACTTGGCACCATCACTCCACCGCCTACCTTTTTCCTGCTCAGTTTCTCTCTCTACTTTTTTTTCACTCTCTTACACCGTGTTTACGCATTCACCATTATTTTAATCATCCCTCTTCTGCAGTGTTCCTTTCCCTTCTCAATCATCGTTTATACCCTGACTATATATATATATATCTCTCTCTCTCTATCTACTAAAAATTCGGATTCTAACTTTAAAAAAAAAAAATCTAGAAGTGTAAAAGAAAAAAAATCTAGAAGCCCAATTTCATTGACATTTTTTTCTTATATCATTACACTCAAAAAAAAAAATGTATTTTGCAAGTTGGGTGTTTTTTCGTATCCACACCCAACTTGAGGGGGTGAGTAAAGGAGATATGGAGATGAGATGAGTAGAGATGAAGTCAACATCTCTAATGTAATCGCTACATGGACAAGAACATCAGTTCTTGCCGGTATTCGTGTATTTTTCAATTGTCTCATGCGTTTTTTGCTCCTAGCGTCTCGCCATGTAACAGAGGACTTCATCATACCATTATTGTAGTGACATCGTCAGGGGGAGCACATTCATGATTAGTGGATTTTTCAAGGAGAAGTTTTCACCGATCTTCAGTATTCGTTTCCTGCCTTTGTAGCACTTTTAGTGGTCTTTAGACCAAGTTTGGTGATACGTGTCCCGGATCACATCTCTTTACACTTGCAAACTACCTAGATCACATCTCTTCACTCTTGCAGACTATCAGGATCACATCTCTTCGCTCTTGTAGACTATTCAAGCACGTGAGAGCAGTGCAAGTTTTTTGACAATTTTTTTGGTTTCAAGATTCTAGTTCCAGTTTCAGTTTGGCAAGTAGGCACTTCGCTTTAAATGTTCGTGCACCAACTTGAGGAGGAGTCTTGAAGATAAGAAGAGACAAAGTCAAAGATACTTCGTCATCAAGTTAGTTTGGTGATAAAGCCTCTTACCATTTGCCTCTATCTTCAAGAATCATACCATGTTTGTCTCCTATAATTGTGTGATTGTCCTTTATATATAGAGGTATTTATTAATGTAAACAGTCATCCAAAAATCAATGAAGATGTAGCCCGTTGGAACTTTGGATCCGTAGACGTAAGACTTTGGCTTGAATCACATAAATATTGTGTTTTCTCTTCTTCTCTCCCCATTCAATGTTTGTGTATATATGCTCTCAAAAATCTTAACAGTTTTAATGGGTCTGGCTTACAGTATGATTCTGATGAGCCAACTGATGTTAAGATCGACAAGAATTGTGAACTTTTTACAAAAGGGGGGTAGTGGTGTCAATAATAATAGTAATGGTAATGGAGTTGTTGGGGTTGGAGATCAAAAGGGAAAGAGAAGAAAATCTCATGGTTGAGAGGAGGCGTAGGAAGAAGCTCAATGATCGGCTTTATATGCTCCGGTCCGTTGTCCCCAAGATCAGCAAGATGGATAGAGCCTCCATTCTGGGAAATGCGATAGATGCGATAGACTACTTGAAGGAGCTTCTACAAAGGATCATTGACCTTCATAATGAACTCCAATCAATGCCTTCTGGTTCTTCACCGCCTTCTACTGCAAACTTCCACCCATTGCTTACTACACCTCCACCAGGTTGGCTATTAGGATTGTAAACATCCACCCATTGCTTACTATCACCGCCACCAGGTTGGCTATTAGGACTAGGCAGTGAACTTGAACAAAGTTCATCCTTTACACGACATGGAGAAGAGTAGGAGGTGTAGGTGTCAATGGGGAGAGCAGTGAACATACACATGTTTTGTGCTAGGAGACCAAGCCTTGTCCTCTCTACAATGAGAGCGCTTGACGGTCTTGGGCTCGACATTCAGCAAGCAATCATCAGCTACCTCAATGGATTCGCTTTGGATGTCTTTCAAGCTGAGGTACACTCCAAGAAAGTTCTACTTTAATTTCTGCATTTTTTTCTAGAGGGTTACGATTTTGATTACTTGGTAGGTGAATGATGGAAATTTATACAAAGAGAAATGGACGTTTGTTAGGTGTCATGTCAACACAATAACATCGTATTTTCGCCATTTTCGAGACACAAGATATGTATTGTACACTTCAATAAATAAATAAAAAACTCAAAAGAACATATGCTCATGTGGTAGCAAAGGATGTATTTACTACCTTGGGTATACCCTAGCTAAGAGTATTTTTAGGAGCCCAAAATATGATGTTGTGACCTACTCTCTAAGGGACCACCTGAACAAGAACTTCAATATGCATCCTTGAACTGTATGAAAGAATTACACCCTAGTATTGTGCACAAATTGTCCAATTGTTTTTTGTTGAGGTATTTTCTGAAAATACTCAACTTAGTGATTCTACAGAAAATCTAAATGAACAATTTCTCTTAAGCAGGTCATTAGCCTGAGAGAGAAATGTAAGTTTTCTCCCATGGGAGCATGATTTATGCATTAAAAAAGAAAAGAAAAGAAAACTATAGATATTGTTTTCTCTTTAGTATTTTTGTACTCATTTTCAATATCCATCATCTATATTAACCCGGTTGTTCACGATGTGTAATTGTTCCAGTTAAGAAAAAGGTGGCATAGAAAGAAGAGAACAACTCATCTCCCAGTGTCTGTGGATGAGTATAGATTGTCGACACCATTTCAGTTTCCACTTGGCAAAAGGGAAATGAAAGCTTGCATTAAACTTGGACTTGGTTCTAGGTTAGAACGCCTATATATCAAGATATGTGAGAAACATGTTTCACCTCTTCAAATTTAATATATGGGGAGAAAAGATAATTTTTGTGAGAGCCCCCACCCCTCCCCCCCCCCCCCTCCCCCCCCCCTTAGCTAGAGAAAATAAAGAGAGAGACTTATATTAGTGAGGCATTTGAGTTATTTCTAAGAGAAAATTCACATAAAATATGCGGGTTACATGAGGGGATTGTATTCCAATATAGGGTGGACTATGTTCTAGATACAAAGCTACCAAATTTTAGAGCCTAGTGCCAATGGTCAAGCCAAGACGACTTGACAAATAGTTAGTCGATGACAAAGCAGCTAGGACTACTATGTTATGGAAGTTGATTTAATTAGAGTCTTTTAGGATCACACTACAACTTAAGTATGATGGGTGCCCTATCTTAAAAGTATGAGACCGCTTCTGAGACCCATGTACAATTGTTATTAAAATTTTTTTATGTATTTATGCATGGAGATAATTATTCTTCAATGAGTGAGAATTCAATAGGTGAGTCTCAAAGCTACGAAGAAGCTATTAACTCACATGACTTACTCAAGCCATGGTTGATGAACTTGATTTTATTAAAAGAAATCAAGTTTGGGAGTTGGTTGACCTCTTTAAAGATAGAAAAGACATTGGCTACAAATGGATCCTAAAGAAAAAACTTAATGCAAATGGATCTATTAATTAATATAAAGCTGTTTTGGTAGCAAAAGGATTCACCCAAAGGGAAGGTGCAGATTATGTAGAGACTTATTCTTCAGTGTCAAAATTTTCATCTATTAAGATCATCTTAGCATTAGTTGCTTATTATGATATAGATTCGAGATGGATGTCAAAACAATTTTCTTAAATGGAGAATTAAAAGAATAT
>NW_006497781.1:2469859-2480387 GCF_000471905.2 Amborella trichopoda
GTTATGTAGCCAATAGGTTAAACAATGTGTATATGTTTATAATAGTAGATGCAATTCTGTTATATTGTCACTGCATATAGATAATATTTTGATAGCTAGTAATGATATTGATATGATTAACCATACCAAATCATGGCTAAGTTCCCATTCTAAGATGAAAGATATGTGATAAGCCTCATATGTATTGGGCATTAAGATAACAAGAGATAGAAATTCGAGACTTCTATGTTTATCTCAAGAAAATTATTTAGAAAGTATTTTGAAGAGATGTAAAATAAAAATTGAAAGTCCATAGATACACCCGTTTGTAAAGGCTTGAAATTGTTAAAGAAAAATGTATCCATTAAATGATAGTGACAAAACTGAAATGGAAAGAATTCCATATGCTCAAGCTGTAAGATGCATAAATTATGTCATGTTGTGTACAAGACCTGATTTGAGTCATGCATATGATCTTGTAAGTAGATTCAGAGTAATCATGGGATGACTTATTGGCAAAGTCGTAAAAAGGATACTCTGATATATTCAGAAAACTAAAAATAACAAGTTGTGCTTCCCTGCTTACAACGTAAAGGTTACTGGGTACTCTGATGCAGACTTTGCAAGAGACCCAACTAATTGAAAATCAATCTCAGGATTTGTATTTCTCTTTGGAGGTAGATGTGTTTTTTAGTCTAGCAAGAAACAAAGTTGTGTAGCTCGGTATACTATGGAAGCAGAGTATATTGCTTGTAGCATTGCTACAACTTATACCGTGTCGATGAAATGTTTCATAAATGATTTGTAGATGGATATAGCCGACATACCTGTTAAAATTTTTTATGATAATCAGGCTACTATTTCTTCAATTAGAAATAGAGCTTATAGTTCTAAGGGTAAACACATTGAAATTGATTATCATTATATTTATCATATTATTGGAAAGAATGAAATGACTGTAAGTTATTTGCCATCTTTAGATATAATTGTAGACCCATTAACAAAGGAATTGAGTTCATGAATATTATCAAAGTATGTAGATTTGATGGGACTAAAAAATATCTAAGTTAGGAACTCCCAAATGGGATATTTTTTCTTTGATATCTTAGTCATGAGAGGAAAAGCCACATTAGAGTGAGAAACCCCATGACATGACTGTGGATAATTTTTTTATGTTATGAGATGCATAACCACATTAGCAAGAAAAGCTTCATGACAAAAATATGCTCATAAGTATTAAACTCACTAAGCGGCATAGACTTTTTTGCACTGCATTTTTTTTAACCAAAACCAAAATATTTATGATTCTATAACTTACCTTATTGTTTAGCCATCCGTATTTTTTACCCAATTTTTTCCTCTGACTTTTTTATATGAAACTGATTTATTACCGATGTTTTGGTATGTCAATATTTTATTATTCCCCAACTTGCTAACTATGATTACAATAACACATAGCATGTAGAGATTTGACGCCACTATGTGTGAGGTGTCATTGAGAGGAAGAGGCAATCTTGTCATAATATCCCACTAATAGAATGGTGGCAAACCCCATAACTGAGCTTAATTAGGACCATAGTTAGCAAGTCAGGGATTGTCAATAAATCGGCTCATCATAAAATCGGAAACAAATTGTTTTTATTTTAAAAAGTCGGATGAAAAAATTGGATAAAAAATACGGATCCTCAAAATACTTCATATAAAGATATCATTAATATATTGAATTAAGCTCAAAATATCGGAGTAAAAAATATGATAAATTTATAATATTACAAATTTTGAAATTCTATAAAATAAAAATTATGTCAAAGCCATCAATAGCTAATTCACCTATAAGAACTTTACTAGACTAATATAATTAATTCCACTAATTTAGATGCCCCGTGACTCTCATGCAATCATTCAATATTAAATTCATAATTAACAAGTATATACCAAAAAATTGTACCATATATAAATCTACCCATTAAATACTTTAAGAAACATCACACCTACTTATTACATACCAAAAAGAAATATACTATATAAATTTATTTATTAAGTACTTTTACTATAGTATGATAACAAATGTACTATATAAATTTATTCATTAAATACTTAAACAACAAACCTTGACTGGTAAAAAAAACAAAAATTGTTTTCTGATTACAAGGATTTAACTAGGTGACTATGATCACTCTATAAATATGGTTACAGTTTTATAAATTTCTCTAATTGAAAAGAGGCTCGTAGAATTTTGGGTTTCACATGTCCCTGTTTACGGTTTAGGGAGAGGAGGAAGAAGGAAGAGAGGGAAGAAGATTACGGTTTAGAGAGAGGAGGAAGAAAGAATAGAAGAAAATAGGGCTGGGCTCATAGCCAGGGTTTATTGAGAGAGAAGAAGGAAGAAAGAAGACGTCATGGGCTTCACAAGCCTTAAGAAGAGGCCCAAACTGATTTTTAGATAGAGAAAAGGAAGATAGGATGCTGATTTGGGATAGTTTGAAGAGGGCTTTCCTCTCTGATTTGGGATATTGTTTGAGAGAAAGCCCTAACTATACTGATTTGTCAAGAGGCTTTAACTGATTTTTAGAGAGAGAAAAGGAAGTGCGTTTTCTATTTTGTTGGGGAAACACCAAGCAGAGCTGAAGGATTAGGTATGGGGAACTAATTCGATATGTAGAATTGCTTGCTCTTGTAAGTTTACAATTTACACTGTATTGTTTATCTTGGTTATCACATCGTCAAAAGCAAAATATTGATTATTTGGTCCTGTAGTCACACTCTCTGCTTCTCATTCATCAGTAAAAGACTATGTTTTAAGCTCTAATTTGTGCCATAAACAGTATTTTCATAAAAACAATTATCACAAATAATCACATAAATCTACATGTATATGATTTTCTTTACACAATGATTTACTATACAAAATGATTTGCTATAAACAGTATTTCATTTACTCAATGATTTTCCATATTAATACTGAAATCTGCATCTATTTGTTTAAGTTTAAAAAAAAAAAGGAAAAAAAATTCATACATTCAATCTGCAACTGTGGCTTTGAAGAACATAGTGGGGATGGAAATTTCTATTTTAGGTTTTTTATATTTGAAATAATATTTTTTTTTCAAAAGCATGAAAGTAGCAATTGCTGCAATACACAAAACAGGAAAAAAAAAAAACAATTATAAGTTAAAAAAGATGCTATTTTTTTGCCAGATTTATATCGTATTATGAAAAAAACATGTTTTAAACGTTTTTATGAAAACTATGCGATTTTTTCCTGACCTTTTTAAAAAGTCGCTCTTTAAAACTGTTTTCATGAAGTCATCGTTTAAAACTTTTGCTAAGGACCTAAGAGTCCCTAATTGGTTTTCTGCGGTATCTGACTGATTGAATAAATAAATGATAAATTGATAATGTATATACACATAATTTGGATGTACATTTACACTTGTGTGCTACGAAATATGGTGTTTGAAAGATAAAATGTCGGCAGGATTGGTTCGCTACTTACACAACATTAATTGCCTTCAATGTCAAGGACATTGAGGGATGAGATTCCATAGATGGGAATCAATATGATCTACATGACATCTCCCTAGATCACAGGACCTGCATTATAATGAGATGTGAACTTCCAGAATGGGGTGGGGTGAGGTGAGAACTCTCAAGCTCTCCATTGAGGCACGGGATCAATGCTGTGTAATCATCTTCATGGTTCTTATGATCAAAAGAGGCAATCTGAGGAGGTATCTTTGAACTCCGATGCACAAACGGATGCATTTAAAAGGGTAGATTAGATCTGAAAAAGGTATGTCACATCCATAGTAGAATGTCTTTTTCATGTTTTTGCAGTAATGGGACACTCACGGTCACCAACACCAATGACTATCTATTATTAAAACTACAATGGCATTCAATAGGTACAACCAGTGTTTACAAGAAAAGGCATGGATTGGAACAACCCAATTTGATCCTATAATTGTTTGGATTGGGACGGGTAATGGGGTGACCCATCCAGTTCCAGGGAGCCACAGACTTGCCCCATTCCCCGGTGTCATTATTTGATTTATTTTAATATTGTATCGATGCTAGCATCCGACTTGAACTTCCCAGTCCAAATTTATGAACCCTTTAATATTTCATATTGCAATCCAGGACCCACTCCCACTTTTTAAACCCCTGTTATAGCCTTTGAGCATATGATGGCGCTTCTTTATATGATGTTAAGGGCTTACTGACTAAGGGTGGAGAATCCCTAAAACTACACTAAGGACCAAATAACACTAATCAGAACCATATTTGGGGAAATAGCTTTTAGCAATTTGTAAGAAAGGATCATTCCAAACTGCAATGAGTCCACCCTAAACGACAGTAGTTATTGTGAAATCACGACAGAAGAGATATGGTAACTAATGAACTAATCAACTCCTGACCGGTTTCTTATTCTGGAGTAGTACCCTAGGGGAACCTTGGTTCGAGTTGTGTCCCGAACTTTCATTAGAAATGCTTTCAAACATGAAAATTTGAAATCCATCCATGGCGAGATGGAAGGCTCTCTCTCTCTCTCTCTATGCTTAATAATTCATACTCCGTGCTCTATGACAGTCGCATGTTAAGATGACTTACTCTTCAAAACAAGTTGTTTACTGGTTGTGACTATTACTTAGACATTATCAAAATGGCAAATTACATAACCCCTGTATGAAATTTGATATACATAGGCCCCTCAATACTTTTCATTCACTTCATTAACTTTGTTTCTATTTTCTTATACATTCAATCCCTGGACTAGTTTTGTAGGTTATTTTGAAAAAATACTCCTTTAAGTAAAAATAACTCTATCAGTAAATAAACTGTCCATCGCATGAACTAAAATTGTCCTTAATCTACCCCCTTTTCTTTATATTGCATATCACACTATGATTTAGTAGTTTTGGTTAAGTTATTCCGTATAATGAAGCTAATTTCTAGTTTGTTGCATCTCTCAAGAGGGAAGCGTTGAGATTGGAAATGATTGGGGAAGAAGAGGACGGATCACGCATGCTAAAAGCAGCATGGGAAAGGTTACACAAAGAGCGCAAAGATGAGGAGGCCTACCAATTGGAAATGCTCTTAGTTGAGTTACTTATTTACCAAGTATGTTTCTCACCCCATTCCAATGAACATATTTCGAAAATCGGAAGACTAAGTAACCATTTATTTTCAAAAGGACCTAGTCCCCCCAAGGAATTTTGGTTGGATTTAACCGGTTAGCAAGTGATGTATGAACATATTTCGAAAATCGGAAGACAAAGTAACCATTTATTTTCAAAAAGAACTAGTCCCCCCAAGGAATTTTGGTTGGATTTAACCGGTTAGCAAGGGATGTTGGAGACACTGCATTTCAAGTTTGATTTCGATCCCAAAAAATAGAACTACTCCCCCATGTTGGCAATACTCTATATAGATTTATACGCCAAGGGACACGCTCTTAAGGTAGAATAAATTTTTATTTTCCTTGGCCGTCCTATGTGAAACCTGAAACCTTATGTTGTTTGATTCGAAATTTTATTTGGACCTAACTGATCAAACTCAACTGTAAGGGCCAAAAATGATTGTGACATAGGCAAACTAAAATCAATGGTCCTAATAAGAATTACAATTTTGCACTGGATTTGAATTATCTCCAATAACATTTATTTTGAAGGGAAGATACAAAGAAGCATTAGCCCACGACTGCCTTAACGGCGAGATGATATCAGATCCCCGCCGTCCACTGTACAAGGTAATTTCTTAGATTACCCTTGAATCTGAGCGTGCTAGCATAACAACTATTCTGTTGCTTAGAAATTTTGAGCAACTCCTTTTTGTCGTTTTACTTTTTTTTGTCTTTAATCCTTCAAACATGAACATATTCCACTTGCTTGTTTCTTTGGACAACAAGAGAACCCCCTGATTTATCAATTTAGGGTGGCCAATAATGCTTTCAATTGTTGGCACAGTTATCTTTGTGAAAAGGCACAGTTATTTTTAAGAGTTCTGTAAACCCAAAAACACACACATTAATTTCACAAAGATTTATTTCTTCGTAATTCAAATTGCATGTAGAAGCTAACTATTTAACATTTTACACGTGTTTTGATAAGTTTCAAAGCCATTTTGATGTGTCATTTGGCAGGCAATTTGAAACTTGATGCAAAACTCCTGATAGGTGGTTCCAAATTAGATAAACAAATATGGGCAAGATGTTAAATATGCTAATAATTCAAACCTTGAATTGCATTTTGATAATTTTTCCGTTTCTTTTTCATAATGTGATCCTTCTCCTTTTCTTCTTAATGTAATGATATTTCTTCTTTCAACTGTTTCACTCTCTAGCTGAACTAGGCTGATTCTTCGTTATTTCCAAGCAATCGTAGTTGTTAACTTTGCAAGTTGTTTACATCAAGAGACTAATGCTAGTCTTACCTTAGGCTGCCATCCACAGTATTCTTGGAGATCAGGAGCTTGCCAAGAATTCCTGGGAAGAGTTCAAACGGATGCAAGATAAGGAAATGGAATTCCAACAATTTACTGAAATTGTGGAATCTCTAAAAAAAGAGATTGCACATGCTAAGGGAAGGGATTTTTAGTGAGGAAAACTAACCAAACTATCTCACATTGAAGAAGCCCGGGGAGCCAAAAAATAGTATCTTATACCACCAAATCAGTTGGGAAACAAAGACATGATTAAAGAGCACTACCAAGGAAGGAAACTCTTGAAACTGATTTCAAGGTGCAATTTAAGAATGAAATCCATCTATATCTATGTCCTTGTCTTTATTATAAAGTGTTCTAGGCATATTTCTTGTATTTAAAAGAAATCCTCAGTCCATAAGTTTATATGTTTGTATTCGAAACTTCTTGTGTCCTATCTTTAAGACTCAAACTTCTATCAAGCTAGATAATCTCAAACAATTGTCGTCCAAATTTCCTGCAATTTGTAGGCTTGAAAACCAAAAACCGAACACTAATAGAGAATGATGAGGCATCTCACACGCTCAAGGGCTTGTCAATGCATTTTCATTTGATATTTCTCGTCCTCCCTTTATGAATTTGATGAAGATGTACCAGGGTGTAATCAGAGTTATATCCAGAGAAGGGTCAAAAGTTTGGTGGGAAGCATACTGTGTTATTTGGTGCAGCACGGGTACTAGACCTTGACACACACTGCGTACTGGTTTGCCCAAACATGCTCAATGCGAGGAAGAAAATGATGTTAGAAGAGAATGGCTTGAGAGGAGAAGCATGGCTATATTATTGGAAGTAGGGAGGAAGAAGGCTTTCTTGTGAAATTGTACTTACGTACACAAAAGCGACCAAATTGACACAATTTCTTCACTCTTTAAGTACAAATACATAGTACATGGATATATAAACCTTTGAGGACTTTCTAGACACTTTTTAGACCTTTCTAGTGAAGTTTTCCCTCTCTAATCATATAACTCATGCATTTCAACGAATTTACAAGAAAACACAAGAAAATTTTGGACTTCACGCATTCCAAATCCAGATTTGCATAGATTTGCATGCCATACATGCTTTGGACTCCTCTCTCTCAATCTTGGAATTGTGAGCTTGGATCACCGCAGAAATTTTAGTACATAATTCTAAAATTGCCCTTCCTTAGATTGTATTTAAATGCCCAAAATAACCTTAACCAAAATCAAGCTTATTCCTAAAATCCTCCCTTCTTGATTTTCCAACTTGGTCATCCCTAATATAAATTTCAATTTTTCAAACATTTCATGTTCGAGGGATTTTGTAAAAAAATCAGCAAGTTGATCTTGTGTCTTTGTGTAAACAATTTCAACCTCTCTCTTTAACTTGGTCTCGAATGAAATGGAACCGTGTGTCAATATATTTGCTACTTTTATGAAACACCATGTTCTTTGCCAATGTGATCATCGACTAATTATCTACATGGATTTTGGTGAGAGTCTCTTGAAGTTTTAGAATCTCTTTAAGAAGATTTTGTAGCCATAATGCATGACAAGTACTTGATGTGGCAGTTACGTACTCTACCTCATAAGTTGATAGTACCACAATTGGTTGCTTCTTTGATGACCATGTGAATGCTATACTTCTCATCTGGAAGATGTACCCAGAAGTGCTTTTTCTATCGTCCAAGTGTCTGGCCCAATCACTATCAAGTCTCTGGCTGAGTCACTATCAACAAAACTGACAAGATAAAAAATATTAAAAAATGAATAAAACAAACCATGATCAAATGTTCCTTTGATATACAGTAGAAATCCTTTTGTCACTCTCAAGTGAGAGGTATTTGGAGTGTCTATGTTCCAGCTAACCAAACCAAATCCATAGAGAATATCCGGTGTTGTACATGTTTGGTAACATATGCTTCCATGATACGTTTGGGAAAAGTAGGTTCAACCCTTTCTCCAGCACTTTCTTTCCTTAATTTTGGACCACACCCCACATGCGTAATTACCATATTATAATACTCCATTTAAAAGTTCTTGAGAATGACTTTTGCACAAGATTTTTTGTGACACAAAAATTCCATTATCAATTTGTTTAACTTTGATGCCAAGTAAATAAGACATGAATCCAATGTTGGTCTTCTCAAACTTCTTAATTATGAATTCTTTTAATTCTTTAAACATGCTTGGATCCGGTATAGATCAAGTTATCAATATAGAAACAAACAAGCAAAATATCTTTATTTTCATATTTTTTTAGGTACAAGGCATGTTTATATGGGCACCTAGAAAATTTACTTTAAAGAAAATATTTATCAATCCCACTATTCTAAGCCCTAGATGCTTGCTTTAATCAGTTCAAACCCTTTTTCAATTTGCAAACTTTAGTTTCTTGTCTTTTTTGTACATAACAACTTGGTTGTTCCACATACACATCTACTTCAAGAACACCATTTAAGAATGCCAATTTTTGCATCCATTTAAAAAATTTTGTATTTATTTTAGGCTACAAGAGAAATAATTAATCTAATGGTTTTCAAATAGACGATGGGGGCAAATACCTCATCATAGTCAATTATGAGTCTTTTCTTGTACCCTTTAGCAACTAACCTTGCTTGACACATTTTGATATCCTCATTAGTATTTCTCTATCTTGTAGATCCATTTCACACAAATGGCTTTGTGGCCCTTTGGGAGTGATGTAAGCTTCATGTTGCATTCCACTCAATTGCTTCAATCTCTTCATCAATGGCCTTTTTCCACACTTCACTTTTATGTGTTGCATAAAAACAAATAGGATAAAAATATGCAGAAAGACAAAGCAATGTGAATGGTCGGCCCTCGGTCTTTTTGGAAAATGAGATAAAACCACTTTCTTAAAACCACATATTCTTCCTTTTCTTGTGCATTTAGAAAGAGAGAAGAAAACATGTATCGTGCCCCCTTTAGAGTGTGTATGCATGTGCCGCACCAGGATAAGGGTTGGGCAATGCGGTGTATGCAGTTTGAACCAACAAAAGAATGATTCGAGGTAAGGCTTACCTCATGGTGGTAGGTCGGATACACTCGGAAAAGCTTGTCCATAGATCCCGGTGCCTTAGAGCGTCTGCAGAAAGGTAGGTTTGGAGTCAACCTTCACGGACGCTTGATGTGCGCACTTGGATGGTTCTTTAAGTTTGTCTTTTAGGCTTGAGAAAAGTGAGTGCTTGTATGAGAGGCTTGGTTGGTTTAGGGATGAGCCTAGATTAGTGGGTCAAGGTTTGATAAGTTAGGCTTAGTGGATCAAGGTTTAATGAGCTAAGCTTGGTTGAGGGTTAAAAAGGGTCTAGTTGAGGGTTTGAATGAGTTAGGTTGGGTTGAGGGTGAGTCTAGATTGGGTTGAGGGTTTGAATGAGTCTAGGTTGGGTTGAGGGTTTGAAATGATGGGCTAGACATGGTGAGTCAAGCTTTAGTACGTTAGACTTGGTTGAAAGCTAGGGATGGGTTTAGGTGAGATGGTCAAGGTTTGATGGAACCACTCAATAAAATCCACGAGCCTTTCGGCGTCACCTCCCCTAGAAGGCGATATCAGAGACTGGAAAAAGGTATTAGGCACTACGCCTAAGTACCTCGAAGGTGAGTCAGGGGTGATCATCGGATCTTACCCTGACATTTAACCCAAGAGCAAGTCTCCTTGTAGAGTGGGGGCTACGTAGGAATAGATAGGGGTATGAGACACTAAGTGTGAGAGTGGGATGCCTAGGAGAGAGGGGCGGCTATGAGAGAGTGGCATCTAGGATATGGTGAGAGAGGGGTGGCAATGAGAGAGGGGCATCTAGGGTGAGAGAGGGGCTACTAGGCTATAAGGTGAGAGAGGCACGGCTAGGTTAGAGAATGAGAGAGAGGAGCTGTTAGGATGTAAGGAGAGAGGGACAGCTAGGGTGTAGGGAGAAAGCAGCGACTAGAGGTATGGGGATCGGGGAGTAAGGAGTATGGGGTAGAGAGTAGGGAGTAGGGAATATGAAGTAGGAAGTAGGGAGTGTGGAGTAGGGAGTAGAGAGTAAGGTTGGTGTCATGTAGAGAGTATGGGAGTGGGGTATCTCTCCTATGTGTAAAGGTTTTTC
>NW_006497781.1:2482937-2535729 GCF_000471905.2 Amborella trichopoda
ACTACCTTCGGTTTCGTTCTTCGTCGACCGTACCGTACGACCACGACCAACCAACCTACCCCTACCCAACGAAGGAGGAGTAATACGACGCCGACTGTCAGTACTAATAGAGAGAGAGAGAGAGAGAGGGAGAGAGAGAGAGGAGAGACCTTTTGATCTTAAGAGAGTCCTCGTCTAAATCGCGCTGGCAGATAGCCGGAGGGCTTCGTGATTGTTCTATGAGGGTGAATCGCTCGGGCGTGTCCCACAAACCCTAAGTGGTGAAGCAAGGGCACAAACGCACTTCACCCGCTGTAAAAATCTCACTTATTGTTGGTTCTTATCTGCGCACAAGAGAGCCCGCGCGCCCATGCACCCACAAGTTCCCAGCATGCCTGGATCCCCGCGGTTGTTTGAGAGAGGGTCTTCCACCCTCCGGGCATGCCACACCCACCCGCGCGAGGATTGGTGTGAAGAACAGGCCCTGACCAACTAACGACTCCATTGGGGACACGTCACCCTATCGTTGGCTCGAACTGTTTTCAGGTACCAACCTCCTCTCCTTTTCTCTCTAAAATATCAATGGGATCCTGTTATCCCTCCTTTGTCTAGATTGAGGATTTCTACATCCCTATATTTGTGACTTTACCTGTGGCGGGCGGATCATCTGATGGTACCTCCCCCACACCCTATTCAAGCTGCCTGGCTGGCCCTGCTTTCTTAGCCCTACTTAGGAAAGATCGGGGTACAGGCACTCAAGCCCCTCGCCCCTCCTCCTTCGACATCAAAGGGAAATCCCTTGATGTCAATTGCATGCATGGCGCTTCCGCCAGCCATTTGCATAAGCACCATGTCCTTGGTGGGAATCCCGTCAGTCACAAACTTCAACATGGCCCTTGCGCCACTACTCCTCTTCACTCGATGGGTCATAACAAGGCCATCGGCTATGCGGGTAACCAAAAAGTAACCCCACCTGCATCGCACAAGGACGTCGCTAGGGCTGGCACGTCCCTGCACACACCACACTCTGGCAGTTTCTACGCCAACCGTGCGGTCCGCCAATCGCCGTGCATACCTACACATACGTTATCGCTGATGATATAACCGTCACTGTGACGAGTCGGGGGCAAGTAAAAGCCCACCTCGCTCTTCTCAACTACTTCGGGTTTCTTCCGACCCAGACACAACACATGTGGTCCTAAGACCACCCATCTCATACATGTTATCTCTGTAGCTCTGGACAGCCTAAAGGCTGCGACCAAATGAGCACACACTTTCGAGACAATTGAAAGTCTCACGAACAAATAGACCTGCATACTAGAGGCCCTTAGGCCTCCTAAACTAAACGGGAGGGTATTGCCATAACTCAGGCCCCGCATTCACGAGGGGTCGGACCTAGAACCGACCCAAACACCACTATGGATCATGCACACACATGCAGGTCCAGGGATGTTGTCGACATGAATGGGAAACAGGCATCTGCCATCCTCCCGACTTTTTTAAAGCCGCTCGCTACGTGGTACTCAAAGAAGTTCCCTTCGAGCACCATCCTCTTAACCCCTCCTTTCATGCAAGCAAGCGCCAGCCCCCGGGGTAGAGCCCGAGATAGGAGGACTCCTTTAGCGACGACCACTCAACCTCCTCCTCCTTCAGACAGCCCTTAGCCACCACCTGCGAACTCCCTTCTTTCTGGGAATCACACTTTGCTCGAATTGATCAACTTTGATCGCACGTCCATCGAGAAGGCATATCAAGAAGAATATTGGAATCATTTTCGATTATGAGGGAAGATTTACCGAAGCTTGCGGCTCAAACAAGTAAAGGGAATGGAAGTGCCACCCCTCCAAAGGAAAGTAGAGTCTTCCATCTCAGGAGACCTACTGGAACGAAATCGGTTTCACCCGTTGCAAGACGCGGAGGAACCCGAGCCAATGTCGTCAAGGTCTAGGAAGGTTAGCCCACTTCACCCGACCCATGGCCCAAGGCCATCAAGAGCCAGCAGCTGAAATATGGCCCTTAAGCCCTCCTGTGCCCATATAGGTAAAGCCATGGCCCCAAGGCCTTCGAGCGTCTGATTCGACGCCAGCTCGACTCCAAGGCCGCTCAGAGCTTGTGCTCACACGCTCCCTAAAGAAGTATCAAGATCAAGTGGGGCAATCCCAGCCTTTACTGGTAGGGATGTCGGATCGAGGCACGAAGAGGACCCCGCCGAACAACCTGACTCTGGTGAGCAAGTCGATGTAATGGTGGTGAGCCATGACGGGGAAGATCCTGAAAACCCAATGGCTTCCTTTGAGAATTTATTAAATAACATTTTTGATAAACTCAAAGGGCTGAAAGACGCCCGTCTCGTGGTGTCTTCCCATCAGGAGGGAAACTCTCCTCTCGAACCACCACGTGGAGAGGAGAAATGACCTCAGCCTCTCCCTCTCACCCAGACCTTGAGGCCCCTAAATCCTTGGGTCTCTTCTGAGGACCAGCCCAACGTAGTTTCCCAAGCTACGCCATCGATGTTCACACTGGAAGACGTCCAACAAATGATCAATAAAAGCATACCAGACTCACAGGCGATGAAAACACAAGAAAGTGTTTCATATCAGAAGCCTTATCTGCCTTTTATTGATTAAATCCCCTTCCCTATCGGTACCAAAAATGGAAAGTGCCTGTCTTCGATTTCAAGGGTTCGCCTCAGTAGCACGTCACCCTTTTCATGTCCGCATGCCAGTGGAGACTGAATCATGTTCCTACAAGAGTTCCAGTGGAGACTGAATCAACAATATAGCTTCAACAAGGAATGAGTACCAACCCACCTAAAGGATGCTGATTGAGCAAGATATGGTGGTCCTTCCGGCCATCAAAAGGCCGAATCAGGCGGAGCTCGTGAACCACCTCAGATATCACGTGTATCACCGGACACTACGCCATTCGGTGCAGGACTGCATTCAGCTGAAAGAATACATTGATGCCTTAATCCAAAAAGGGAAAATCAACTCGGAAGACCTTAAGAAGGTTTTCGAAACTCCGAAAGCTTCCCATATGCTCACAGTTCAGGAGGAGTTGGCGGACGATGCCCCTACGCCAGGACTATCTCCGCACCTATTTGTCGCCCTCTTTGATGTAATGGTAGAGCACAAGATGATAGCCCCTTGCACGCCTAAGAAACAAAGGCATATTGCCCAAAGAAATCAGGACTCTTGGTGCCACTATCATTAACTAAAATGGCACAACTTGACCTACTGTTTCGGATTCCAATCCATCTTCGAAAGGTATCTACAAAGGGGTAAAATAGTGTTAACTGACGGACGGGCTCCACCTCCGAGAGAAGCTCGTGAAGCTGAAGTCCCACAATAGAGGGAGGTTGAGCAGGCTCAAGGTCCTATCTCCAGCACCTCGGAAGCGCCCACTACTTGCGCCCCTACATGAGCTCCTACACCATGGGAAGTATATCATGGGTGCGGATAAATAAAAAGCATCAGAAGGGAGGCTGCTCTCTAAGCAGATATGGTGCTCGTGCCCCAAGCTCAAGAGTCTTGTCCGCTTGACAAAAAGGGGGAAAAACAAATGAGCCTTGTCACGCAAGGTTGCAATTTCGAATCCCCTCGACACCCTTTCGAGGCACGATCCTCTCTCCCCCTTCCTACCTTGCATGACTTTATCTTAAGGCAAATTCTCTTTGCTGAGGGAGGTCAATACATTACCGCAAGGACTTGCCAGGGTGCACCCCATGCGGGTGAGAAACCCTAAAAGCATGCCCTACTCGCAGTCTCGAAGGCAAGAATCTAAACTTGCTACCCTATAGTCACGATGGTATGACTTTAAAACTACCTCCCAAAAAAAAAAAAAAATCCTACGTGTTGAATGAAAACCCTAACGGGCATTCCTGACAATCATGAAATGATTCAAATGCCTTCTCAGTAGGCTTTTGAGTTCACCCCCTCGTTTTCTTTCTCAAAAAGGGTGAGAGGCGAAGTTTGAGGCAAAAGCGCGGAGAGCAAAACGTTATGGGCTAAGCATATAATCATGAAACTGAAGAAAGAATATTGCTATCTTAATTACACGCTAGCAGGTTACAAAATTTTGAGCGATCCTTTAAAACCCGCAGAAAAACAAAAGAAGAACACCTTAAAAAATGGTCGAGGGCCTCGCGCATCTTCGCTTTCAGCTCCTGTGCCCCCTCCAGTGCAGCCCGAACCTGCTCCTCACCGTGGGTGATGTCCTGAGCGATTAACTCGGACAAAACAATGACCACCCTCACTTCGGAGCTCAATTGCTGCAGTTTACGGGAATCCGCGGCCATCACCTCCCTGACGATGATCTTTCGAGTTAGCCACGCAAGTTTGCAACCAAGCGATCTCATCTTCTGCATTTGAGATCTCTTGAGATATCTCTGCCTCTTCCTTCATGACGTGGGCTTGCCTTGAAGCAATCCGCTTCTTCTTTTCCTCGTGACCCTCCACGAGAGCCCACTGGTTGACAAACTTCACCTATAGAGAGGTCAGGTCTGCCTCATAAGCCGCTCGTACAGTAGTTTCATGTCAAAAGGCCTCAGTACCCCAACCCACGAAACTCTGCATCAACACTTCTAACTGATTAAAGGTCCCCTCATCGTCATACACAACCTTTAATCCGGTCATACAAACCTTAACAGCCTCGAGCTCCCCTTTGAGGTTAGAAAGAGGACACTCCTTGAGCCCTTGGAGGCCCGCACGAACCATGTGCCTCATTGTGAGCACCTTAAAGTTCAACGCCTTTGGGGCAGGACCTGCGGAACCAACAGAAGTGAGTGGAAGGACGTCAAGCACCAGTCTACCTGCCGTGAGGACCAGAGACTCTGGAAGAACAACGCCACATCCAAACGGAGACTCCTCAGCTTGTGCCCCTGACGTAGACACCTCCAAAATCGTACGCCCCGCCAGCACTTCACCTCTTAAAGCACCTAAGGCAAGAGGTGCTGAAGTCGCCGTACCAGCTCCAGGAGTCCCCCCTCAACCTCGACGTCAATTAGCACCGATGTCAAAGGGGATGGAGCCGAATCCCCAGGAGCCCCTACTCTAGCGTTCTTGGCACCAGGAGCAACAGCGTCACACCTGCAGCAGTTGTGTCCCTCCTTCTCAGATGGGTACTCTTCTGTAGAACTAAGGGGGTCGATTGGGCACCCTCAACCCCTTCGCTTCTTCCTCCCTCTCGCCTCTCCTCTCGTGCTCTTAAGGGGACACTTCCCGATTCCTCCTCAAGAGGCAGGGGGTCCACATCTAGGATTTCCATTGCAAAAGGAGAGTCAGAAACAAAGAAAATGGTTTGCCGCAAAAACAAGAGAAACAATACTGTGGCCATGCCATGAGTACACTCGAGCAAATAAAGAAGCAACACTACCTCGGGGAGGAGTCGAACTGGTGCCAGCCATAGTTGTTGACAAGGGCGACAAAAGGTAGCAGGGGTCTCAACTAAAAACGGTGATGATGAAAGGGAACACAAGCAAAAGACAGAACAAAAATTAGGGTTTTTACTCTGCATGAAAACCTGGTAAAAATGTGGACTGCCCTTGTGCACCCCCTTTTATAAAGCCAAAGAGAAGCAAGGAAGGCGTATCGCGCAAGATCGGTAGCATGACACATGGCCCAATCATGAGGAAATGCCAGCAACACGTTAAACGACACGTTGGTTAAGTGCCTCCATCTCATGCTCCGGGTCGAGATGACCTGGTGGCGTGGCTCCGGTTTAGTATGGACCCGAGACCTGAGACCACTCTCTCATGAACTATGTCGGGAAGACACAGGCAGGAATACCAACCGTTGAGAGAGGAATTAAGGTGTGAGGTGGGACTTTCCTCACCTGGGTCCGTGACGTACTTGGGTTAACTTGTGTGGGCATCCTCTTCAATCACGTTGGAATGCCCCCCGGGTTTATGACCGGTTCGAATATGCCTCCTTTGACCTATCTCTTCTTTTCCTACAATCACACACACACATTATAATACAAGACAAGTGGGTTTGAAGACCCCACCTTGTCATAGGGTGAGCGTACACATGCATGTGTACTCAAAGGAAAATGGAAAATGACATGCAATTCGACAGCCTTCCGACGTCTCCTTAACAAAGGACCCTTAATACATATTTTATAATAATAAAAACAAGATCAATGTGAGATAGAAAAGAAGAAAAGAAGGATAAAAGAATGATTTGAGGACTGGTCTGCTTGTCAACTAAGTCTTCAGAGATGAAGAAGGAAAAAGTGTTTACTTTTAAGAGAGAAAAAAGAAAGCAGATGAGGAAAGGTCAAAAGGAGGGAAGAAGTTTGATCAGGTAGCTAGACTGACACAATGGCGAGACCGGCACGAGAGTTAGTTGGCACGGCAAATAGACGGGCACGGTAGCTATACCAGCACGACGACTAGGCTGTTCGACGATAAGACTGCGACGATGGTTAACGATAGATTTGGCATGACAGTTAGATGGGCACGGTAACTAGACTGACACGACGACTAGGTTGCTCGGAGTCGATATTAACACCGCTGCACAAGGCTCAGCCTACCCTCTAAACTAGAAAAGAAAAGAAAGGGGGGAAAGGAGAAATCGTACTTGGCGACCTGCACTGCCGTGCAAGACAGAAGAGAAAGAGAGAGAAAGATCATGCCTGGCAGTGTGTGCTGCCGCACATGATAAATAGAAGGAAGAAAGAAAGGCCTAGCTCGGCAGCGTTCTTTGCCGTGCGCGCCATAAAGACAGGAGAAGAAAGAGAGGGTCACACTCGGTAGCATTAACTGCAGTGCAAGACAGAAAGAAGAGGGAAAGGAGAGAGTTGCAAGATAGAGAGGAAAGAGAAGAGAGAGAGGTTTCACTGCCATGCAAGATAGAGAGAAAAGAGAAGAGAAAAAAGGTCACGCCCAGCAGTGCTCACTGCCGTGTGAATTGAGAGGAAAGAGAAGGAAAGAGAGAAAGAAGAGAGAGGAAGAATAGAGAGAAAGAAGGGAGAGAAATATGAGGAAAAAAGAAGAAAGAAAAAGAAGAGAGAAAAAGGCGTGCATGACAGTATTCACTACCATGTACGACAAAAGAAGGAAAGAGAAGAGAGAGAAAAGGAAAAGAGAAGAAAGAGAAAGGAATGAAGAAGAGAGAGAAAAGGAAGAAGAAGAAAGATTAAGGAAAAATGAAGAAGAAGAGAGAGAAAGTCATGTTTGACAGTATTCATTGCTGTACATGATAAAAGAATGAAAAAAGAGAGAGAAGAGAGCGAGAGAGAAGAGAGAGAGAGAAGAGAGGGAAAGAAGAGAGAAGAGATTGGAAGAAGAGAGAGAAAGAAAAGAGAAAAAGAAGAGGGGAAAAAGTGAGAGAAATAAGAGAGAAAGAAGAGTGAGAAAGTCATGCTTGGCAAGTATTCACTACCGTGCATGAAAGAAGGAGGAAAGAGAAGGAAAGAGAAGAGAGAGAGAAGGAAAGAGAAGAGAGAGAAAAGGAAAGGAGAAGAGAGAAAGGAAAGAAAAAGAAAGACAAGAAAAGAAGAAGAGAGAAAGGAAAGAAGAAGAAAGAGAAGAAAAGAAGAAGAGGGAGAAAAGAAAGAAGAAAAAAAAGATGAAGGAAAGAAAGTGAGAGAAAAGAAAGGAGAAGAATAAGAGAGAGAAAGTTGTGCTCGACAGTATTCACTCCCGTGCAGGAAAGAAGAGAGAAAGAAGAGAGAGGAATAAGAGAGGAAAAGAAGAGAGAAGAGAGAAAGTTACCTAAGGGTGCTCATCAAATTTTTCTCTCTCCTCTTTCTCTCTCCATGATGTGGCCTAAAACTTCAAGCAAAAGGAATTTTTTTATTGATAAAAAGAGAGTCCTTTTACATGTAGATGGTACGTTCTTATATAGAAGTAGGGTCCAAACATGGGTGGATGATCAAAACTTAACCTAACTGATGGAAATTAACAATTAAACAAGTTAAAGAAAATTAAGAAAATAGAGGCAAAATGATGATTTTGCCCCTGCACCAACAATCTATGAAATTCCAAACTGGTCCCTGCAATAGCCATGCAATCTTCACGATCTTTCAGGATCTGTTCGGGTTCCTTTGGGTATTCATCTAGTCAAAAGATTATCCTTTTCTCGATCGGCTCTGGAAGATGATCGTTTTGATACCCTTTTTGAACCACGGACCGGCCTCTCGGGCTATGATCATGACGTGGCAAAATATGGGAAAACATGCAATATTAGATTTAACATTCAGCCTGTTTCTAACTTTTTTTCGCTGATTTTCTTTGTTGTAGCATGTCGAACATGTTGCCACGATCATTTTACAAACATAACGGCTCGACTTGATACCCGGACGACCATTTTCCAAATTGGAAAAATTTGGCCGGAGTTTATATTCCAGTGGCCGAAATTGCAGAAACTTCGGACTCATTGTGCGTCAAATTTGACCATTCATCATGTGCGTGGTTTGGCTTAGATGAAGCCCCTGACCTCGTGCTCGTAATGGGTCTGGTTTGAGGTCGATTCGATGCGCAAGTGCCGTGATGTGAGCTTTTGATCGAGGACACATGTTGCTGAATATTTCTTGCTACTTTTGAAAGTGTCCGCTGAACTTCTCTTTTCGATTTCTCCTGGCTCAGGTCTTGTTATCATGCATGCTGCATTCAAACTGATCGGGTCGACGAGACGAACATGCTTCCAAAATTTGGGTTCGATCCTAAGAAGAAGGAGATATAGCCATGGAAGGTTTTCCCTCGAAATTGTGACGGACAGTTTCCATTAATGGAAACTGGTTCACCGAGGGTGCACCGTAATAGTGTACGACCTACCCATTTTGGGTAATGTGGCCATAACTTGCTCCAGATGCGTCAGAATGCACCGAAACTTGGTAGCCGAGGGGTTTCAAACGTTTTGAATCCAATGGAGTCAGTTTGGAGACGAATAGATTCTATGATAATGGTTCTATAGTTCAGAGTCCATTTCAGCATGATAGAGGCAAAATTTCTCGAAACTATTTTGATGTTTACACTGCCTAAAACTCGTCAAATTGTGACGAAACTTGGCAGGTGTTCTTAAGAGACTATTGTGCACAATGTCGAACCTTCTTGAGCCGTTCTGAGACTGCTGAAAATTTCTCTTTCAGATCAGGGCTTACTGACCTACGGCTTCTGCAGTCCACATGCATTTTAGTACTTGTGGACCTAGGTCACGAACTGCTCTCTCTTTATTCGCACCGGGGATACAAGAGATGGAAAATGACCTTAAACTTCTTGCCCTGCCGAATGTTGTGCTTCGAGGAAAGCACAAAGGGCTACATTCAAAATCAAAATTGGTCCTTTGACTTTAGTTTTCTTCCTGGTCACCAGATCACACAAACGTCAAAGGGATACTCGTACGAAGCTGCTTTCCAAAGGGGTGACCAAGGCTCTCAGATGGCTGGGGACCTTGTTGTGGACCTAGACGTGAAGACTTGAGAGATGATTTTAGAGTCTATACCCCATTGGACGTACAAGATGCTTTTAGAGTCTTCACCCTTGTCAGACTTTTATGGCATTGTTTGCTGCTACACCAAGTTTGTTTTGACAAGCAGTGTACCTCTGTGGGCCCCATCATGTCGAGCCTAGTCGAGGTTTTTTTTGGCTTGTCCCGAATGTCTGGTCTGACCAGGGAGAGATTTTGGCAAGGCAGCCTCGGTTGGCTTCACCCTAGTTGTTGTGGGTAGGTATTAACCTGATTTGACAGTTTCTCACTTGTGTGGGATCTAGAGGGACGATTTTAATGTCTACACCCCGTTGGACGTATGAGTGGCTTTGTTTGCAGTCTTATCAGGTTTGTTTTGCTCAGTTTTACAATCTCTTGTTTTTGGGTCTTGATAACGGAATATCCTACTACCGAGAATTGTTTTTTTTTGAAATGTTGGTTGAAGTGGCTTATGGTGGTGGACGCTGCATCAAGCTGCTTATTGGACTAAAGGAACTGGTGTCGTAAAGACGATTTTCACCAACCTCATTTTATTAGGCTCTTTTACCTATGACCTGATGGTCATGTCTGCCTTCTTTCCATTTTCACTCACGGTGCCCTTACGAGTTTTCACCGTGCCTGGTTTTTATTTACGGAACTCTCTTACTCATGGTTTTGTGACCATGCCCGTCCGTCATTTTTACTCGTGACGCTCCCCTTTTGAGTTTACATCATGCCCATTTTTTTTATTCTTGTGGCGGCGTGTTTAAGGTCATACCTCCGAGACCTGGGCAAAGCAGTTTAGTGTCATGTGGTCAGGACATGCACTATAGTTTATGGTCATACAGCTGGACCGTGAAGGAAATGGATGACGATCTATGGAGGCCATAAGGTGAGTATGGTGGTAGTTTGACTCACTTGGGGGAGATGGCACGAGACTATCTGTGAATGATGGATTGTGTTTATAGGGAAGGTGGATAAGGGGTGATCCACTAGCTGTCAGTGAGTATGGATGATGGAATGGACTCACTGGGGAGGAAACGGTGGTAAGAACTATGTAGGGAGGCGTGTTTGAGGTCATGCCACCGGGACTTGGGCAAAGCAGTTTAGCGTCATGCAACCAGGATGTGCACTATAGTTTAGGGTTATATAGCTGGACTGTTGTGTAAAGTAGTTTATCGTCATGCAACTAGGATGTGCACTATAGTTTAGGGTCATACAGCTGGACCGTTGCACTAAGTGTCATGTATGTGGGTCGCCAACGAGGGGTTGCCTCACTGGGAGATGTGAAATGGATGAGGCTTCATGAGGAATGAGCCTATGGATGGTGATCTAAATCACTGAGGATGAAAATGGCCGAGACCATTTATGAGCAGTGGGTTCAGATGATGAAGGTGGCCTAGTGAGGGATGGTAGGCGAAAGCTGATTGATTGGGAAGTGGGTATGACTCCCTAAGGATGGCCAGGTGATAAGGGTTGAACCTTGCCGGTGCACACACGAACGAGCCGACTAGGGAAGGCATGCAAAAGGTGCGGTTGCAAAGGCAGAAGTGGTGCGCTTGGCAGTGGAAAGTGCACACGGCAACAACACATGGCGGTCTGGTGCACTTGCTAGCAAAGTGCACGTGATAGTGATGCTGCATGGCAGTGAGCATCAGGGTGTACACGTCGATAGAGCGTGCATGACTGTATTCGCTATCGGCGGCCCTTGACTAGGGAATGCGCTCGGCGACACACGTGGCTAGAGAATGTGCTCGATGATAATGTGTGGCGAGGGAATGCGCACGGTGGTAACATGTGGCAAGGGAACACGCTCGGTGGCAGCGTTTGGCGAGGGAACGCGCTCGACAGTAGCATTTGGCGAGGGACGCATTTGGCGATAATATTTGGCTAGGGAATGCGCTTGGTGGTAACATTTGACGAGGTTTGGGCTCGGTCCTGGTCCGTCACCGTTTGGCCTTCTGGACTTGCGTGACATTTTCACTTTGTACAGGGCAGTATTGGGAAGCACCGGGTATAAAAGGGGGTAAAAAACCCATTTTTTTGTTTTACCAAAGGTAAAAACATATAGGGCTTGGCAGCTGGTGAGAGATTTTTCCAGTAAAGAGGGCAAAGGCTTTGACGACTGTGGCAAAAAGTATTTTGACGACTGCGTGAAGAAAGTCGCGACGGAGGGTGTGCTGGACCTTGGTGGATTTTTCAGCGAAGGTAGTTTTGCATCAGGGAGTCTACGACAATGGAAAAGGGATTTACGGAGGTTTCCCGGTAACTGTGAGAGTTTCACAGGGATCACAGGGGAATTTTCGGTGTTTGCATAGGGAGTTTCGGCAAGGAAAGCCGAGACTGTGGAAAAGGAATTTGTAGAGGTTTTCTCGGTGACTGTGGGAGTTTTACGGGGATCACAGGGGGTTTTTCGGTGAGCCAAGGTGAGAGAGGAACAATCGGTTGAGGGGATCGCAAGGCCTTAGACAGTCGAAGGGTCACAAGCAACCGAAAGTCGCAGGGAGTCGAGGGGTCACATGAAACCAAAAGGACGTAGGCAGACGAAGGGTCATCGGGCAGCCGAAGCATCGTGTGAGAACACATGGCGGACACGCACGTGTAAAGAAACACACTCGTTAAGTCTTTGTGCACGGTGGCTAATCATGCACTACCACAAGCGTGTTTGGTAATGGTCATCCATGGCAGTGGTCATGCACGATAGTGGTCACTCATGGCAGTGATCGTATGCGGCAGCGAGTGCTCGTCACGTACCTAGCAATTACCGCACTTGATTGTGAACACGCACGACAGCTTAGCGTGCTCGATAGTGAACACATGCGACAACTTAACGTACTCGACAATGAACATGCATGACAGCTTAGCGTGCTTGGCAGTGAACACGCACAGCAGTCTAGCATGCTCGGCAGCTTGGACCATCAAGGGGAGCATTCCCTCGATAAGGATCTTTTTGAGGGTTGGGGACTTTGGAACTGGCAACTTTATTGACAGTAACTTAGTTAGGGGGGATCCCGTCTGGCTTGCAGAGTCTGTTGGAAGCCAAGTCCTCAAGCACAATTGTGAACTCCATGTTGTTCTGTGGACGGGCACTTACGGCGAATAAAGCACGCTCTTCATCATAGGCCAGTTCCTTGCCAGAGAAATCTGCTTTGTATGTCTGATATACTCGATCTAAAAGCCTTCTCTGTTCCCCTGATGATGGAGCAACACTGGTGATCAACTGCGTTCTTTTCCTCAGATGCAAAATGAAACGTTGATAATTAACCGCTTCTCTTTTCCTCTGATGCAAGAGCAACTTTGATAATCAATCGCTTTTGGTATAGTTGAATTTTGAAATTTCGCACTCGTAATGAAAAGTTGTATATGTAACTTGCAGCTTCTCTTAATGAAAAATTTTGCTTGCTTACACTGATTGTCTCCTTTTCCTCTCTTTTTGTTTTTTCTTATAATGGCGTGTTTTCAGAGTCATACACCATGACTTGGAGGTATGTTTAAGGTCTTTCCTTCGAGACCGTTAGGGAGGTGTTTGTTTAGAGTCATACACCAAGACTTGAAGTCATGTTTCAGGTCTTTACCTTCTAGACCGTAAGAGTGGTGTGTGTTTAGAGTCATACACTAAGACTTGAAGGTATGTTTAAGATCTTTCCTTCGAGACCATTAGAGACATGGGTAATACCTTTTTAGGTAACGTTCATTGATAGGAGGCATCACGTCCTTCCCGTCAAGATGCATCAATATATAAGCTCCATTTGGGGACACCTTTTTTATTACATAAGGTCCCTCCCACTTCGGTTCAAACTTTCCTTTGCGTCACCTATGCATGACGATCTACCTTTTTAATGCTAGAACCAAGTCGCCATGAGTGAATGAACTGACATTGATTAATTTGTTGAAAGCCCTCTTCATCCTCCCTTGGTGGAGTTTAAGGATCTGTTGAGCTTCCAGTCTCTTCTCATCAAGTGCATATAATTCTTGATAGCGTAACTTGACCTATTCATCATCTGTCATATCATCATGTACAACGATGTGAAGCAATGGAAGTTGAATTTAAAGGGGTAGCACCGCTTCACTCCGTGTGGTAGTGTGAAAAGCCCATAAATCTTCGAGAAGCTTCTCATGCCATTTTTTGCTCGTTTTTTACATTGATTTTCTTAGAACACTGTAAAGGGTCTTGTTGAAGGCTTCAACTAAACCATTTGCTCAAGGATGATACATAGTAAAGTACTTCCACTCAAAGCCAAATTAGTTAGCCAGGAGGTCGATATGCTGACTCTTAAACTGAGGTCCATTGTCTGATATAATCCGGTCAGGCACACTGAATCAGTAAATGATGTGATGTCGCACAAAGTTGGCTATTGATTCCCCAGGGACATGCTTAAGAGGAATCACTTCAGCGCATTTGGAGAAGTAATCCGTAGCTGCTAAGATGAAGGTATGACCTAATACTAAGGGAGTATCGATAGGTCCAACAATGTCCATACCCCATTGTGAGAAGGGCCATGACATCACCGTAGGAAGGAGAGGCTTTGGTGGCTGGTGAATGAGGTTTGAATGTATTTGACACACTTGGCACCTTTTGGAATAGGTCAATGAATTCACAACCATTGATGGCCAGTAATACCTCAACTTGCGTATCCATTCATAGAGCTTAGGATCAGACTGATGAAGGCCACAAATCCCGACATGTACTTCTTCTAGGACTTGCTTCACTCCTTTAGTGTCAACACACCATAGAAGGATACCATCGAAGGATCTTCGAAAGAGAGCATCTCCATCAAGAAGAGTGTATTTGGTGGACATTCTTCATATACTATTGTGCTCAATGCGATCCTCTGGTAGCCAATCGTGTTTAAGAAAGTTGACTATTGGCTCCCTCCAATCCACAAGTTGTTCAATCTCAACACTTATTGGATCAAAGATCTCCTCCTCTTGTCTTCCGGACTTATCGCCTTGGTCCTACTTCGCCTTCTTTTCAGCTTTGAGAGCATCCTTAGCAGCGAGAAGTGCTCCGAATGAATAAGTAGGGCATGCCGGGAAACTAATCCTTTCATCATCCCCATCTAACTTTCTAACCAGCTGAATGTGCCTTCACTCTAGTACCCATATAGGCATGGGTTCCTTCAAGGAGATTTGAATAGTGTCACCGTGCTTAGCATGGGCATTGGCTTGGGAATTTAACCTTCTAGGGATGTGCCCTAAGGAAAAATCATCGAGGCTTGCCACCAAAGTTTTCACAGTGTCATGATAGGGCTTGAGGCTATCTTTCCTTACATCATATATCCCTTTTAGTTGTCGTATTACCAGCTCGGAGTCCCCGAAAATGGTTAACCGCCCCAGTTCTAGATCTAGAGTGACCTCAAACCCTATTATGAGAGCTTGATACACAGCCTCAGTGTGTGAGTCAGCTTTTACGAGGGAGAAGGACAAGGGAATGACCCCATTTTGCGAGGTCAAGAATACTATTCCAGCACCACCTCATTCAGACTGAAAGGCCCCATCAAAGTACATCTTCCAATCATAAACCGGCTCAGTGCAAAACCCTCATCAGGGAGGTCACTTGACAGGGGAGATTCTGTCGGTATAGGGTGTGCTACCAGGAAATCAGCCAGGGCTTGACTCTTGACAACCTTTTGCAGCACGTACCTGATGTCGAACTCCATTAGTAATAGTGCCAATTTAGCTAAACGTCCTGAAAGGCAAGGGCGCGTCATGAGAAACATGATAGGGTCAGCTCTCGAGATAAGCTATACCTCATGCTTGAAGAGATAATGACGAAGATTTTGGACTGCGAAGATTAAAGCAAGGCACATCTTCTTGATTGGTGGGTAATTCCTTTCAGCCCCTTGCATACTGCGACTGAGGTAACACAGAGCAACTTCTTTCCCTCCCTCATTGTTTTGTGTGAGGAGCGCACCGAGCGACTCGTCGAGGGCGATCACTTACAGAATGAGGGGCCTTCCTAATATTGACGTAGAGAGTACTGGGGGGTGTAAAAATACTCTTTGATATCATCCAAGACGGTCTTACATTCCTCATCCCATGTGAAAGGAGAGTCTTTCTTCAGTAGGTGTGTAAAAGGCATACAACGACCTGATGTATTGGAAATGAATCTCCGAATATAAGCAAGCTTGCCTTGGAGAGAGCGAAGTTCTCGGAGTGTTGTTGGCGGTGGCATCCCTCGAATTGTCTTGATCTTGACAGGCTCGATCTCCAATCCCTGATATTTGACAATGAACCCTAAGAATTTCCCAGAACGTAGGCCAAAGGCGCATTTCAAGGGGTTCATTTTGAGTTGATGAAGGCGAAGCCGCTCAAACACTCGCTCGAGGTCCTGCATGTGAACATCCTTATTTTTTGATTTCACCATCAGATCATCTACGTAACACTCCACCTCTTTGTATAGCATATCTTGGAAAGTGGTGGTCATTGCTTGCTGATACGTGGCACCTACATTCTTTAGCCCACATGACATCTTTACGTAACAGAAGACCCCTTGGGGATTCAGGAAGGCGGTGGCCTCCTCATCCTTCAGTTCCATCCTTATCTGATTATGCCCTGAGTATCCATCCATGAAGGAGAAAATCTAGCAATGGGCTATGGAATCAATAAGCATTTATGTGAAATGGAAATGGGAAGTCATCTTTTGGACAAGCAGCATTCAAGTCACGAAAATCAATGTAGACCATGATCTGCTCGTTCTTCTTTTTAACTAGCATGACATTGGCGAGCCATTTTGGGTATTTAACCTCTCGAATAAAACCTACTTCCTTGAGCTTAGTTACCTCAGCATTAATTTGCATCTTAAGATCAGGCCGAAACCTTCTCGATTTCTGCTTCACAGGTTTGAAAGATGGGTAAATGCCAAGCCGATGTACTGTGACTTGGGATTCGAGACCGGGCATCTCATGATAGTGCCTGACGACGACGTCTCGATTCGCCCGTGAGAAGGTAACATATCACTCTTTTTCATCAGGAAACATGTTAGCTAAAATAAAACTTGGCCTTGGGTCATTCTCATCACCCAAGTTTATTTCCTCGAGATCATCAACAGTAGCTTGTCCACCTTCTTCCCACTCCTCAGGGGCTTCTTGAAATTCCTCTTCATCATCATTCGACGATCCAGAGAATCCTTTGTTGACTTCGAATGCCCTGACCTCAGAGTTTGTAGGTACCCATGCTCTTAACATTTTTGCCTCAAATTGGGCTTTGACGGTGTAGAACATGATGGCCACTTCTTCTGCTTGTTTGCTTGAGGAGGGGTCAGTTTCAAGATGAAAGAGTGCATATGATTGAGACATCGAATTTTGAAGCTCTTGAGTCGGCTGGGAAGAACTGAGCTAAGGGAACATGAGAGGGAGATCATGAGATTCGGCGGTCATAGACACAGCCACTGTATCATTCAATGATCCAGAGGATCCTTCGTTGACTTCGAATGCCCCGACCTCGGAGTTTGTAGGTACCCACGCTCTTAACATTTCTGTCTCAAATTGGGCTTTGACACTGTAGAGCATGATGGCCACTTCTTCTGCTTGTTTGCTTGAGGAGGGGTCAGTTCCAAGATGAGAGAGTGCATATGATTAAGACATCGAATTTTGAAGTTCCTGAGTAGGCTGGGAAGAACTAGGCTCAGGGAACATGAGAGGGAGATCATGAAATTCGGCGGTCATAGACACAACCACTATATCATTCTTGTTTTTGTGATCACCATTTCCATATGTATTCGGATCCACCATGGGTCTTGATGAGACGCAGGGTTGTGAGGTCGGTTTAGGTGGTGAAGGTTTGTTTTGGGGTGTTGGCTATCTTTGTTGTACAACCATTGTGGATTGGAGAGTTTGTGAAGATTGGGTAGGTAGAGATTGTGTCATCGGACTTGGTGCCAACTAGTCAGGTCGAGAAACCAAGTTTGGTGTGGATTGGTTAGATTGGACAATAGGGGTAGGTGTTGGTAAAATGGAGATTGATGGAGGTTGAGGATTTGGAGATGGCTGGGTATATGGGACCAATGGTGATCTCGGGAATTTAAGAAGTGGTGGATTGATCGGTGTGTTAGGGTATAAGAGAAGTGGCGGACCAGGGTACTTCAAAAGACTTGGATTCTGCACAGGTGGTTGTAACGTTTTACCTGACCTTAGACTGATTGGGTCAGTGTTGGTCACTGCTTCCCAGATCTGCACCATGTGGCATGCCTCATGAGAATGGGAGCTCTGCTCTCTTAGCTTTCTCAGCCGTTGTTCGAAGTCAAGCTCAAGAGGCCATTGGGGTTCCTTGCCCTTAGGATTTCTTTGTCGCATGAGGAACTCTTTGATAATGGGAGGCGGCTTTGCATTAGCTCTAGACGCCAAGGCATCAACGACTGACAGAAAGCCAGCTGCTTGGGCCATCGTCTTTTTCAGCTACCTTCAATGTCGTCTGTTAATGTTGCCACTTTTCAGCTCTTCGTCAGGAGCCTCAAAGTCTAGGCATTCATGTGCTGAACCTGCAGAAGACGTGTTAGGAGGAGAAGAAGAAGAGCTTGAAGAGTCGGGGATAGAAGAAGGGGGCGGGCTTTTAAAGTCGTCACTCAGATTGGACCGATTTGGGTAGCTTGAGCTTCATCACCAGAATTGGACGTGTGCAAGGAATCTTTTAAGTCTTCACCCTGCTTGGACCATTGAGGGGTGCTTTTAATGTCATTACCTTTATCGGACATATTGGGAGCTCGAGAAGAAGAAGTCAAAGGCATGTCTTCTTGACTGGATTGTCGGTTTAGATCAGCACAATGGACCGGCTTACGGAAGAAATCCTGCAGGGTTGGTAATGGAGGAAGGGGTTTAAGAAACTCGACCTTAGTCTTGGGTTGAGGGAGTTTCCTCTTTTGGCAAGCGGCACCTGGTGCTCGTCTCTTTCTACCAATTTTTAGAGCAGGTATCGGCTGGCCAGGTTCACGTGGCTCAAGGGCCGGCCTTGCTTGACGAACACCCTCCCTCTTCATGGATTTCATCCTGCTTCGTCCTCGATAGGCTTGCCATGGTTGGGAGGTTGAGGGTTCATCAGAGTCAAAAGGCTTAGGCTGCATGTCATCATAGGGGGTCTGTGCCTGGGCAACCTCTTGTGTTGATTGTTCAGTGGGTTGAGCATGATCCTCTAAGATGGAGATGATGGAGCGCCCACCTTGTATTTTCTCTGACATTATAGCTCGAAAGCCGAAGAACCCTTCTAAATCATGACCTCATATCTGGTGAGACAGACACCAGAGGTTCTCAGTCCCTTGAGTGAGGCGCCTGGGCTGTCTTGATAGCTTCGGTGTGATGACCCTTACTTGGAGCATCTGCATAATAGTGCCTGAAGAAGTTCTGGTGGTAGTTCTTCAAGCCAACATACTTGCTCAACTTCTTCTTGAACTGTCATTATGTGAGATGCTTCAACTACCCCATATGTCTTTTTGAGGCTCTCGAGCTGTATCTGCCCCTTTTGGATTAAAGCTTCAATGTGATCTTTGAGAGTTACACAAACCTGAATAAGATGCCCTAACATTCTATGATATGCACAATACCGCTAGTGGATGGCAAAGTCAACATCTTCTGGCCGTTTCATCTCAAGCAAGGTGCAATCAACATTTGGAGTAAAGTCGGGACCCATTCTGGATCGAAGCTGTAAACTTTCTTTTTTGTTCCTCCCAGTAATCTTTTTTATATAGATTTCGAGGTGAAGGGACCTTATTGTAGGACTGGGTTTTCTGACCTACCTAAGCTGTCCTTTGAGCATTTGGAGGGTTCACCCCCTTAGAGAAATCCAGGGTTTGAGGTGTGGCCTTCTTGGGGTCTGTGATAGTAACAACAACACTGATCACTCCTTTTTGTTGATTACCTCGAGAATTGGAACGACCATTACTGGAGCTTTGATTGCTTTCCCCACTTGACGCTGGGATTTGAAGCTTGCCAAGGTGTTTGAGGAGATTCTCTATCCGGACTGCTTTAGAGATCGGTTATAGAGGTTGGGTTGGAAGCCTCGACATGAAGGGAGATTTCTGGCCCCATGTTTCACACACACGTTTGAACCGCGCTAATTTCAGGCATGGGGGTAGCTTGATATGCAGCTAAATCTGTCCATCTTACTATGAACTGATCGACTGACTCATTTGGGTTCTGGGTCAATGTGAGAAGCTTGTTAGTCTAGACCTCTCTTTGAACCTCATAGAAACGCTTGTAAAACAATTGTTTCATTTCTTCCCAAGTCTGCACAGAGTTCGGTGGAGGTCTAGCATACCACTTGAATGCTGGCCCGTCAAGGGTTTTAACAAACTGACGAAGAAGAAGTCTTCCATCAGCTTTGTCTCTTGATGTGCTGAACAGAAGTGGGCGATATGCTCGTGGGGTGAACTCGTGCCTTTGAAGAGCGGGAGTTTCCCCTTCTGGTAATTAGGGAGAAATGGGAGTTGGTTGATATAAGATGGATAGGGCTTCCGATACAAGGCCGTATCTTATACACCCTGAATCTGTCTTCCCCTCAAACAGTGAGTGACCATGGCATCGATGTTGGCTTGTGAGACTTACGGAGAAGAGGAATGGTTATGCGTAGGAGGTGACTAAATCGGGACCGGCTTAGACAGATGAGGAGAATTAACTTCTTGGTGTGAGGAGTTCCCAGGAGGTCTTGTACTTTCCATCAGGTCAATCTTCTCCATCATCTTACGAATCATGTCCTCGAACAGATTCTTGCGGCCTTCTTGATCGTCATTAGGTTTGTTAACGACCATCACGCTAGCAATTTCCTCAAGAGGATTGATCTCTTGTACAGTTGGAGGCTGACGTGGCCGTCGGATATGATGTGGCAGGTCGGTCAGTAAGGGTTCATCATACCCTAACTGAGCTCGAGCCTTGTACGTTGATTTGGTCAGGACCGCTTCACGACAGTCTTGGGACCACAGGTGTTGTACAATCAAGTCATCTCCAACAACGTTAACAACCATGTTGGATTCCTCCATCTCAGGCTTTGCCACAGCCTGTAGTGGATGGCCAAGGGATCAGTAGGTTTGCTTGCCTCGTGTGCCTCGGGTTCTTCTCTTGACACTATTTGCAGGCCTCGATCATGATTAACTCTCAAGCTCTGATGTACTTCTCTCCAGACCTGAGACTGTGACCATGATTGAGGCTGGTCCGCTTTCTTAAGACGTGACTTGACCATCTCCATGAGATGCGTCAAGGAATGTGCGCCTCAAACGGGAGTCAGCTCAGACTTCTGTCTCGGCTTGGGGAGAGACGGGGGATGGAAGATTTTATCGCCTAAAGGAACCTTGTCCCGAGCTCTTTTGTGGGCATCAAAGATAGGGCCAGTTTGAAGGGAGTGCTTCAAGATGATACTCTTGGGGAAGGCCTTTGAGTATCAGGTCATGAGCGGTTCGTCGGGAGGAGAATGGATGAACCGGGGAGGAGACATCTGTCAGTGACCTTTCGGTCGAGAGCTTGGAGTCATCTGTTGCAGAAGAGTCCCGGGTGAACTGAGGGTCAACCCGAGCTTGAGCAATGGGTCGACCCTTAGGAGGCGGAGGATTGCGAGTATATGTTTATGAGGAAATGGCCTTGTGACCACCCCTCACAGAGTGAGCAGGCATGCGCTAGGAGGGACGACGAAGGGGGTCGTCTCTCGTGTACTCGGCTAAGTGCAATAAGAGGACTGCTGCAAGTAGTGCGGTTTGTATGCATCAAGTATACGGGGAGAAGTACAAGAAGACTTGAGACCAGTACGACGGTTAGTTGGCGTGGCAGATAGATGGGCCCGGTAGCTATACCTGCATGATGCTTAGGCTGCTTGACAACAAGACTACCATGATGGTTGGTCTGACGCCACAGCTGATCTGACACGGCAGTTAGATTGGCACGTTAACTAGACCAGCACTACAGCGAGGTTGCTCGGTGTCGAGGCTAACACGACTGCACAAAGCTCAACATACTCTCTTTTCAAACAAGCAAAGAAAAGAATGGGGGGAAAGGAGAAATCGTGCTCGACGACACGCACTGCCGTGCAAGACAGAAGAGAAAGAGAGAGAAAGATCATGCCCAACAGTGTGTGCTGTCGCACATGATAGAAAGAACGAAGTAAGAAAGGTCCCACTCGGCATCTTTCTCAGTCGTGCGCATCATAAAGAAGTGAGAAGGAGGAGAGGGTCGCACTTGATAGCATTCACTGTCGTGCAAGACAGAAAGAAGAGGGAAAGGAGAGAGTCGCGCTCGGCAGCATTCACTGCCGTGCAAGACAGAGAGGAAAGAGAAGAGAGAGAGGGTCGTACTTGGCAGTGTTCACTGCCGTGCAAGATAAAGAGTAAAAGACGAGAGAGAAGGTCATGCCCAGCAGTGCTCACTACTTTGCAAGACTAGAGAAGAGAGAGAGAAAGTCATGCTCGATAGTATTAAGTGTTGTGCACGACAGAAGAAGGAAAGAGAGAGAAAGAAGAGAGAGAAAGAAGAGAGAAAAGATAGAGAAAGTCGTTCTTAGTAGTATTCACTACCGTGCACAACAGAAGAAGGAAAGAGGAGAGAGAGAAAAGGAAAGGAGAAGTGAGAGAAAGGGAAGAAGAAGAAAGAGAAAGAAAGAAGAAGAAGAAGAGAGAGAAAGTCATGCTTGACAGTATTCACTGTCGTGCATGACAGAAGAAGGAGAGAAGAGAGAGAGATGAGAGAGAAGAAAGATAAAGAAAAGAGGGAAAGAAGAGAGAGAACGAAGAGAGGGAAAGTTGTGCTCGACAGCATTCACTATCGTGCACGACAGAAGAAGGAAAGAGAAGAGAGAAAAGGAAACTTGTCTCTCCTCTCTCTCTCTCTCAGACATGACCCAAAACATATAGTAAAAGGGATTTTTTTATTGATCGCAGGAGGGTCCTTTTACATGTAGATGGTATGTTCTTATATAAAAGTGGGGCCCAAACATAGGTAGATGATAAAAAATTAACCTAATTGATGGAAATTAACATTTAAATAAATTTAAAAAATTAAGAAAATAGAGGCAAAATGATGATTTTGCCCCCGCACCAACAATCTATGAAATTCAAAACAGGTCCTTATAATGTCCATGCAATCTTCACGATCTTTCGGGATCCGTTCGGGGTCTTTTTTATATTCATCCAGTTAAAAGATTATCCTTTTTTTGATTGACTCGGGAAGACGATCGTTTTGATACCCTTTTCAAACCACAGATCGGACTCTTGGGCCATGATCGTGACGTCACAAAAACATGAGAAAACGTGTAATCTAAGATTTAAGATTTCGCTCGTTTCTCACTGTTTTTTGTGATTTCTTTGTTTTAGCATGTTGAACATGTTTCCATGATCGTTTTACAAAAAGAACGGCGCGATTTGATGCCTGAACGACCATTTTCTAAATTGGGAAACTTTGGCTAGAGTTTGGATTCTGTTGGCCAGAATTGCCGCAACTTTGGACTCATTGTACGTCGAATTTGACAGTTCATCACATGCCGGGTTTGTCTTAGATGAAGCGTCTGGCCTCATGCTCGTAATGGGTCTAGTTTGAGGTCGATCCGATATGGGATCACCGTGATGTGGGCATTTGATCGAGGATACACGTTGCTGAAAATTTCATACTACTTTTGGAAGTTTTCCGGTGAACTTCTCTCTTCAATTTCTTCTAGCTCGCGTCGTCTTATCATGCATGCCGCATATCAAACCTACCGGGTCGAAGAGATGAACATGCTCCCAAAATTTGGGTTCGATCCAACTCGGGATGAAGGGGATATAACCATGGAATGTTTGCCCCTAAAATTGTGATGCACAATTTCCATTAATTCACCGAGGGTAATAGTGTACGACCTACCCATTTTGGGTAATGTGGCAATAACTTGCTCCGAATGCGTCGAAATGCACTGAAAATTGGTACCCGGGTGTTTTCGAACGTTCTGAATCCAATGATGATGGTCTGGAGACTATTTGATGCTCTTATAATGATGTTGAAGTTTAGGGTCCATTTTCAGCATGATAGAGGCAGAATTTCCCAAAACTGTTTTGACAACTGCACTGCCTAAAACTCGTCGGATTGCGATGAAACTTGGCAGGTAATCTTAGGATACTCTTATGCACAATCTCGAACCTTCTTCAGCCATTCTGAGACTGTCAAAAATTTCTCTTTTGGATCAGGTCTTATTGACTTACGGCTTTCGTAGTCCACATGCATTTTAGTACCTGTGGACCTAGGTTGCGAACTGCTATCTCTTTATTCGTACCAGGGATAAAAGTGATGGAAAATGACCTGAAACACATGTAGCGTAAAAATGGGGCAAAGAAGTACAACCTGCGTACTAACCGAAGCCCCACGCAAGCAAAATGTCGTGACTCAAAGGTACGAAAGTACGAACAGCATGCGAAGCGACATGCCAAACGTGTGAAGGATCACGCCCCATCTAGAGAAGGCACAAAAATGACGCGCCATCAAGACGTCGTGCAATCCCGACACCACCACTCTCATGTAGCATTTACTGCCCTGCATGCGCTGCCCCGTTCACCAAGAGCGTCGCGTTCACCACCGGCGACACGCCGCTCAGGTACGCAGCTTTTCCCCTCAAACGCACATGAATCTCGAGCCCACTGAAAGGCTCGCCACATACTTGTACGCCACACACCAGATGAGCAAGTGAACCATGTTCCTTGCGCCACCCGCACACATAAGAACCTCCGGAGTCAAAACACAAATAAAATAAAAAATCCGGGTCCTCGTGAAATCCAAAAATGATGCGTACCCCAAGGGTTGGAACGAAAACTCGCAAGGGTGTCCCAACCGTCCAGACCAAGGAAAGAGGCGATTGCCTTACGAGCAAGGTAAGCATCCTATAGACCATTCCTAATACCCACCATCAATAGGGATAAGAGCTGAGCCAAGGAAAGGAAGGCGAGTAAAAAAAAAAGAATGGGGAACATGAATACATAACACAATAAGGTGAATTTAAATTAAATGGAGACTTTATTTCATGAACAAATAAGGATCACAAGATTGCTGTTACAATGAAATATGTGACTCAAAAAACATATACATCCATTTTAAAATAGGGCTCTCATCAAGAAATACCGCTTCCAAATGCACCGCTACCTTTTAGGGCCGTGATCTTCTTCAAGAGGCAATTTCATCCTCTTGAAAATGACCTCTCGCTCCTCCTCGCCCCTACGCAAGGATGAAGAGCCAGACGCTGGTTAAAAGGAGTAGCCACGAGCGAAAGCCTGAGAAAGGCACTCCCGCCGACCATAGCAACTGTTCACCCAGACCCTGAACACCAAAACTGACCACATCATTCGATTAGTCAGCCAACACAAAGAGGATGTTGGGCCAGTAAAGTCCGCCATAATCCGTCATCATGCCTAAATGAACGAGACTAGGTTCAGGCCTAACAATCCCCAACATCTTACACACAGCCTTGGACCTTTCTCCCCAGAGCCCAAGCAAGTAGAAGGGACCTAAAGGCACAAACCCATCATACAACATGGGTCTGTCAGCGCTTTCGCGTGGTCGAACACCTTCACCCAAAAGCCCGACGCCCGGATTCCCTCTAGGATTCGGGACCCATGAGCCAGCCTTAGCAAAGGACATGGCCGCTCGGGGAGATGCTGCAGGAAAGGAGGAATCTCTCCTCTCTATGCAAGAAAAAAGGGAAAGGGAGGCTTCTCAAAACAATTACAGGAACTGCTTTCCGACTCACTCCCCCTCGCCTTCTTATAGGCCATCCATCAAAGCACGTCATTTCTCAAGCGACATCTCATCCAACCACATGGTTAAGGTATTTTTCAACGCTTATATCCCTGATGCAAATAAGGAAGAAGCCAATCGCGGCCTAGGCTCGCGGGTAACAAAATGCCCACGGACCATGCAATCATTATTGACATAAACCCCTATCTGGAGCATACTTTTGAAAGAAAATAGATAGGACCCAAAAGGCACGAAGAGGTGGTATTTCACTCCCTAAGAACTATTGCCATGTTTCATTGCAATCTGACGACGTTCAGGCGGATCAGAGACAAAACCAGATTTCATTTACAGCCTCTAACATGCTGAAAATGCACCTTTTAACTACATCCCCATTATCAGAGCTTCAGATAAGCACTAAACCACTTCCATTAGATTTAGAAAGTTCGAAAACCCCTTGGATGCCAAATTTTGAGTCATTCAGACGCTTCAGGATCATTCTGGTGCACCCTCAATGAACTAGTTTCCATTTATGGAAATTGTGCAATGTGATTTCGTGAACACCTTTGAAGGGTCATATCTCCTTTGTCTTAAGCCAGATCAATCTTAAATTTTCATGAGAATCTTGGTCTCGTCGACACACGATTTGGTATGTGGCACAACCCATGACACGACCCGAGATGAGAGAAATCTTAGAGGGAAGCTGTGGAAGAAAACTCATGTGTTGCAGATATTTGGAAGAAGAAGATCCCTTCAATCAAATGATCACATCATGAAGCCCCGACATTCGATTGGCTTGAAATTGGGACCATTGCGACCATAAGGTCCAGGGCTTCGATTCAAATTAAGCATCACACATGATGAATCACCAGAAAGGCTGTATTTTAATGTAGAAAAAGAGGCATTTTTGGGGACCGGAATCCAAATTTTAGCAAATTCCCCAATTCAAAAAATGGCGATTCGAGCACCAAATCGAGCCATTCTTGTCGCCAAACGATCGTGATGACTTCCCCTTCATTCCACGATAAAAAGATCGATAGAAAATGGTAAAGAATTGCCAAGATTTCATATCTAAGATTGCACATTTCTCATCTTTTGACGAATCTTGCCGATAGCTCAATACTTCGATTCTAAGAACAAAAGATATATCCGCCTCACCGAGATAGTCATGTTTACAACATTATTTTCATCGAAAAGGCCCAAAACGAACCTCAAAATAACATCATGGTTCATGTCCACTTTTTCGGGACCATCTTGTCATTTGGAAGATTGTGGGTAGGGGTAAAATCATCATTTTACCCCAAAACGGGAATTAAATTAAATTCATAAAAATTGTATTTTCTTGCCATCTTACTTAGTTTTGAGCATCCACCCTTTTTTCATGGGGAGCTCTATCTAAGCATTTGTAACTCTAAGTCAAAAAGAGGAGAAGTTAATGAAAATTGCCCCTTAAGCTTAAGGTTTTCAATTTGAGTTTCCCTTGTTTTGCAATACTTTACCCTACCCCTTTTCCATTACAAGAGAGGAGATATAAAACATTCCCCATAAGCCACTGCCCTTGGAACGTGTCACTATTTGCTTGAAATTTCTCACTCCTCACTCGGGACTCCCTACTTTCGACCTAACCGTTGGTCCGGCCAGGTAATCCCTCTCTCTTTCTCTCTCCTCCCCTTTCTCTTACTCTTTCTCTATCCTCTCTCTTACTTATGTTTCTCAACAAATTGGGCTGACAGCAAAGCTGTCGGCATGCCTTCTCTCTTTCTCTCTCCTTTTTCACCTTCTCTCTTTCTCTCTCTCTCCAGTCGGACAGGCGGTTAAGCTGTCGGCTCAACACATCTCTTTCTCTCCTCTCTCTTCAGTCGGACCGATGGCTAAGCCGTCGACCCAACACCTCTCTCCCTTCATCTCTTCTCTCTCTTAGTTTCTTCTTTTTCATCTCTCTTTCTCCTTCTCCATTTGGACTGACGACTATTCTCTGTCTTTCTTTCTTCTTCTTCTTCTTCTTCTCTCTCTCTCTCTCTCCAATCGAACCGATGGCTAAGCCATCAACCCATCTCCTCTCTCCCTTTCTCTCTTCTCTTCTCTTCTCTCTTTCTATCTTTTTTATCTCTCTCTTCTCCTTTTTCTAATCTTTCTCTCCCTTTTAGCTAACCAGACAGACGGTTAAACTGCAGGCTCAATCGCTCTCTCTCTCTGTCTCTTCTCCCTCTTTCCCTTCTGCCTCTCTCTCTTTCTCTTCCCTTCTCTCAATCCGACCCAACACCTCTCTGCCCTCATCTCTTCTCTTCTCTCCCTTTCTTTCTTCTTCTTTTTCCTCTCTCTCTTTCTCCCTCTCCATTCGGACCCGTGCCTATGCCACCGGTCCAACCTCTCTCTCTTTCCCTCTTCTCTTCTCTTCTTTCCTTCTTCTCTTCTCTCTATTTATTTCTTCTTCTTCTTCTTCTTCTTCTTCTTCTCTCTTTCTCCCTCTCTAGTCGAATCGACGGCTAAGCCGTCGGCTCCCCCTTCTTCTTCTTTCCTCTTCTCTTCTCATTTTCTCTCTCTTCTCCCTCTCTCACTCTCCCTTCTCCCTCTCTTTCTCTTCCCTTGTCTCTCTCAGACCCAACACCTCTCTTTATTTCTATTTTCTCTTCTCTCTTTCTCCCTTCTTTTCTTTCTCTCTCTCTCTAATTGGACTGACAGCTAAGTTGCTGGCCCAACCTCTATCTTTCTCTCTCCTCTTCACTGCTCTCTCTCTCTTATCTCTTTCTCTCTTCTTTTTTTTCTCTCGTTTTCTCTCTCTCCATTCGGACTGGCAGGATAGCTGCCGGCTAAATCTCTCTCTCTTTCCATCTTCTCTTCTCTTCTTTCTTTCTTCTCTTCTCTTCTCTCTTTCTTCTTCTTCTTCTTTTTCTCTCTCTTTCCCTCTCTCCAGTCAGACCAACGGCTAAGCTGCTGGCATGTCCCCTCTCTCCCTTTCTCTTTTCTCCTCTTGTCTCTCTTTCTCTCTTCTTCTCCTTCTTCTCTTCTTTCTCTCCTTTTCAGCCAGCTGGATTGGCAGTTAAGTCGCCCACCCAATCCCTCTTCTTCTTCCTTCCTCTCTCCGGCTCCCCTCCCTCCTTCCTCATCTTCTTCCCTTCTCTCTCTTTTTCCCTTCTCTCTTTCTCTTTCTCTCTCATCCAACTTAATCGAGCTGGTGGTTAAGCCATCAACTCACTCTGTATCTCTCTCATCTGACTTAATCAAGTTGGACGTTAAGCAGCTGGGTCACTCTCTTTCTCTCCCTTTTCCTCGTCTTCTCTCTTTCCTCTCTCTCTTTTCTCTGTCAACCGAGCCGATGGCTAAGTAGCCGGTTCCCTATCTTCTTCCCCTCTCTTGCTCGAACGAGCCGACCGCTAAGCAGTCTACTCCCCTCCTTCCTCTCTCTTTCTCCCTTCTTCTTCTCTCCCCCTTCTTTTTCTTCTCCTCCCTCTCTCTCTCTTTTCCTTTTATTTTCTCTCTTCTCTCTTCCTCTCTCTTCTCTCTCTCTCTCTTACTTCTCTCTTTCCCCTTTCCTTTCTTCTTTCTCTTCCCATCTCTCCTCTCTCTATCGCTTATCATGTCTCTTCTCTTTTCTCTCTCCTTCTCTCTCACAGTTAGTGGGACCGGCGGCTAAATTGCCGGCCCAATCTCTCATCTCTCTTCCTCTCTATCTCCCTTTCTTTTTCACTCTCTTACTCTGTTGTTCACCCTCTCTCTTCCTCTTTTTTATCTCTCTCCTCTCCTCCTCTCTTTTCTCTTCTCTCTTCTCTCTCTCATCTCCTTTCTCTTCTCTCTTCTCTCTCTCCGCTCCTCCTCTCTTCTCTTGATTCTCCTTTCTCTCTCTCCTCTCTTTTCTCTTCTCTCTTCTCTCTCTCCTCTCCTTTCTCTTCTCTCGCTTCTTCTTCTCTCGCTCTCTCTCTCAATCAATAGGACTGACGGCTAAGTCGTCTACCCGATATCTGTTCTCTTTTTCTCTCTTTCTACCTTTCTCTTTCACTCTCTTACTCTGTTTTTCACCTTTTCTCTCCCTCTTTTTCTCTCTCTCCTCTCCTCTCTTTTCTCTTCTCTATTCTCTCTCTCCTCTCCTTTCTCTTCTCTTGCTTCTCCTTTCTCTCTCTCTCTCTCTCTCTCTCAATCAATAGGACTGACGGCTAAGTCGTCTGCCCGATATGTCTTCTCTTTTTTTCTCTTTCTCCCTTTCTCTTTCAGTCTTTTACTCTCTTTTTCACCCTCTCTCTCGCTCTCTTTCTTTTCTCTCTCCTCTCCTCCTCTCTTTTTCTTCTCTCTCTCTCTTCTCCTTTCTCTTCTCTCTCTCCTCTCGTCCTCTCTTTTCTTCTCTCTCTCTCTTCTCCTTTCTCTTCTCTCTCTCTCTCCTTCTCTCTCACAATCAGTGGGATCGACAGCCACACGGTCGGCCCAATCTCTCTTCTCTCTTACTCTCTCTTATTTTTTTCTCTCTCTCTTTTCTCTCTCTTACTCCCCTTCCTCTCCCTTTCTCTCTCTCTTCTTCCCTCTCACTCTTTTTTACTTCATCTCTCTAATTTTCTCTCTCTTACTCCCCCTTCATCTCCCTAGCTTTCTCTTCTTCCCTCTCACTCTCTCTCGTTCTCTCTCTTTTCATTTCTCTCTTACTCTCTCTTTCTCTTTCTTCCTCTCTCTTTCTCACTGTCTTTCTCTTTTCTCCCCAACTCCTTCTCCCCTCTCTCTCTTCCTCTCTCTCTCTTCCTCTTCCTCGGTCTCTCTTACTTTTTTTCCTCTCTTTCTCCCTTTCTCTTTCACTCTTTTACTCTCTCTCCCTCCCTCTCAGCTTCTCCCTCTCAGCTTCTCTCTCTTATTTCACTATTTCTCTCTTATTCTCTCTTCTTCTCTCCCTCTCTCTCTCTCCCTCTTTCTCTTTCTCAATCCTTCTCTCTCTTGTTCTTTCTTTTACTGTTTCTCTCATTCTCCTTCTCTCTCTTACTTTCTCTCCTTATCTCTCTTACTCTTTGTCTCTCTCCCTCTCTTACCCTCTCTCTCATTCTCTCTCCTACACTCTCTCGCTTTTTCTTTTACTCTTTCTTCCTTTCTCTCTCTTACTCTTTTTTCCTCTCTTTTTTCCTTTCTCTTTCACTCCCTTACTCTCTCTCATTCCTTTCTCTCTCCTTCTCTCTCTTTATCTCTTTATCTCTCTCTCTCTCTCTTACTGCTCATTCACTCTTTCTATTTCTTGCCCACCTTTTTCTCTTCTCTAGCCCTTAAACTATCACCATCAGTCCTTTGTTAAGAAGGCTTCAAGGCTGTCACCTCTCACTCAGCAGCTAAAGCTCGCGATACGTCCATTAGAGAAACACTCCGAGGAGACTCCCAAATTACCTCGGATCGCCACCAGGGATTCGATCATCTCGGCCCAAGTCCCCTACATTGCATGATTGCACATCACCAGGCTCGGGGTAACCCTATCGTTGCACCTTCTCGAGCGCACGGATCGCGTTCCCCTTAGCACATGCCTGCTCGCGAAACCAGACCTGTTAAAGCCGGACCTTTTGATCGAGCTCTGGTTGACCCCCAAGTCACCCGAAAACCTTCTTCAAGGCATGCACAAGCACCAGACCACCAGACTACCTGGAACTTCCGATGCAAAGGCCACTGACGCATGCCTTCTCCCCCGTTCGCACTGTCTGCCATGCCGAAACTCCTGACCACTTGGTACTCCAAGGTCTTCCCTCCAAGTACCCTTCTTCAGTCCCCTCTACTGCCCCACATGACTATTGGTCCTAGAAAGCAAGCTCGGGGCAGAGGTCCGATAATAAAAAGGGCTCAGTTCCCCCCATTAAGGCTGGAGGACCGACCCTTTCGAGTCGCTATTCCCTACCCTGGTTAATGGAGGTAGCCTTGACTGCCCTAACAAGAGCCAATTGCTTGCGATCCCATTCCGGGAGAAAGTGTATTGGAATCTGAGGGTCAAGCATAAGAAACATGCGCGGCTCATTCAAAAGGAGAGACTCGAGACGTCAGCAGCACCTGAACCCGTCGATCTCTTTAAACAAAACCCGTTCTACCGTTGCAAATCTCAATGAAGTCAAAGAAACGAGAAGGAGAATAGGTCATGGTGGTCAATCAAACTAATGATGAGCCTCAATACTGCATAGCTCTGCTCGAGGAAGTCATTAACCGGATGGTGGAGAGGCTCAATCAAGTGGAAAATGCTAGGCTTTCAGCAAATTCATCTCACCATGGTGGCAATTCACGTCAGCTTCCCCATTCCGCCGATGAACCTTCAAGATAATCCCCTCCGCCGCCAACCTATGGCTATCCCCCAATGTCGTTTCAAGCTAGTCCCCATCCAGTTACATAAGTTGATATTGATGCCATGGTCAACCACAGCCTGAGGAACAAACAAATCCCTGGTGCATGGGAAACCACTCTATACTAAAAGCCTTGCCCATCATTCATTAACTCGCTGCACTTCCCACCAAACTACCAAAAAGAGAGATTCCCAATCTTCAATGGTATGGGATCTCCTCATATGCATGTTGCACATTTTATGTCAGCTCGCTAAGAGACGGCCTCCGACGACAGGGCTCTTCTTCGCCAGTTTGTGGAAACTCTGGTTGGGTCGACATTCAAGTGGTATGCCTGTCTCCCTTCAAATTCTGTTCACACATGGGCGGAGATGGAGCACCTCTTTTATAAGTGTTTCTACGAGGTTGAAAGGGAAGTGCAACTCATAGAACTGCTTACTATGGCCCAAGGTCCAGACGAGCTCGTCGATCAGTTCATTAGCAAGTGGAAAGACTTAGCTGTACATCAGAGCAATCCTATGCCAGAAATCGATGCGGTGAAAACTTGTGTTCGCAACATGCAACTTGAAATCTCATTACATGTTGAATCTGTGAACCCCACGACCATTACATAATTGATCTCTAAGGCAGTCCGGATCGAGAGCTTGTATAAGCATCATGGGGGAGCCATGTTGCAATTCACAGAAGGAGGAGCTAATCCGTATGCTGGCAATAACCGCACCAACTCACGGGGCAGTTAGCAAAAGAGTGCGGTTAGTCCGACAGTTACCGTCTTATGGCCAAACAAGCCACTGACCAAACCACTCTTCAGACCTTTGATGTTCCAAGGGTTTGTTGCCTTTGAAAGCTCAAGAAACTCCTCAGCAAGGGCAGCAGCATCAACAGTCCTATAATAGGGTGCCACCACCCCAAGGCCTTTATCGAAAGGACTACTGGGAAGAGAAGAGGAACAAGGTCCTTCAATAAAGAGTGGGTCCCAATGCGCCTCCAAATGTTGTTGGAACAAGGGATGTTTTCTCTTCTTGAAGCAAAAAGTCATCATGAAGCTGGATTGGTAAATAATAAGAGATATTGTGCATATCACCGGATGTTAAGGCACCCAGTCTTGGATTGCTTCACTCTCAAAGAGCATATCGAGGCACTAATTTAGAAAGGGCAAATACAATTGGATAGCCTCAAAAAGGCATTCGACACCATTGAGGCGTCATAGTTCAGGCAGAAGAACAAGATCAACGGTTGTACCCCTACGAGCTCCCGCTCGACCTTCTTCCCACAATATTCACCATGATGGTCCAAAGGGAATCATTTCCCCTCAGCCCAGGAATATAGTTCAGGGCACTGAGGATATTTTGTGCCCATACCATTAGATAATGGGCCACGATAAATCTTAGTGCTTCGGCTTTCAGGCCTTGATAATGGAAAAGATGAAGAGGGGGCGAATGACTGTGGAAGTTTCAATCCTGGGTCAGGATACGCATGAAAAAAGCTCCACCTAGCAGAACGGAAGGTCACTCAAGAGCAGCCTCCACAAGAAAATGCACCTCTTGAGTCTCCCAACTATGATGAGCCTTCTACTTCGCAGCCCTAGCAGACTTACAGGGGGTGAAGCAGGATGAAGTCCATGAAGAGGGAGGCAATTCGACAAGGAAACATGACGCCTGGACCTAGTGCGCCCCACTAGCTAGTTCCTGTTAATAAAAGGAAAGACAAGCAGGCCACGCGAGTCACTCGCCGGAGGAGAAGGATGCCATGGCCTCCCGTTGAAACCATGCTTCCCCCACCTACCTTGCCTTTCCCAACTCTCCAAGATTTTCTCCCTGAAAGGGTCACATCATCCAGCAGTGGCCATACTCTAGGTCTGCATACCGAAATTACTCCAGAGGGGACGACTACCCTTATCGCTACTCCCACGTCCGATAAGGGTGAGAACTTAAAAAGCACCCGTCAACAGTCCAAGCCGGGTAAAAGCCTGAAACATCCCCTACCCATGTCCCATAAAGTTGAAAACTTAGAAAGCACCCTTCAATAGTCCAAGTAGGATAAAAACCTTAAAGATCCCCTGCCCACGTCCGATAAAGGTGAGGACTTAAAAAGACACCCCTCAACGATCCAAGAAGGATAAAGACCTTAAAGATCCCCTGCAAACATCCAACAACGGTTACGACATTGAAAGATCCTCGATCACGTATAATGAGAGTAAAAACGTTAAAAGCCTCTTTGAGTCCAATACAGGTGATGACCCTAAAAGCTAATTGGCTCGGTCCAATTTGACGATCCTAAAAGCTCTCTCCTTTCTTCTATCCTCAATTCTTCGAACCCGTATTCTCTCATCCCGTCTCTCTCAGCAGTTACTCTTGAGTGCCTAGACTTTGAGGGTCTTGATGAAGAGCTGAAGAGCTTAAAAGCTGTAATGTCAGTAAGCGGCATCGTAAGCAGCTGAAAAAGACATTGGCATAGGAAGCCAGGTTCTTAACTGTTGCTGGTGCACTGGCCTCCAGATTCAGGAAGAGCCCTCTTCCCACTCCTGAAGAGCTGATTGAATGATATCGAAACCTGAAACCTAAAACGTCTCGGTGGCCCCCTGAGCCTAACCCGGGACAGCAATGGAGAGATAGGAAAGGCCAAAGCTACTTTTCTCTTAAAGCATGCCATATGGTTCAAGTCATTGAGGGAGTGGTCAATGTCAGTCAGATCGATCTGGCTCCAACCACTCGTACAAAAGCCGAAACTCTTGAAGTACCCAGGTCTGCCACTGATACTGTACCCAAATGCTCCAACCAATCCACCACCCCTCCTCAAATACCCTGGTTCATCACTAGTTCTATATCCAAACCCATCCCCAACATTCCCCTTAACTTCTCAAACTACACTAACCCCAATGTCATTGCCACCTGCCCCTTCTTTCCCAACAAACCAGCTTGCACCTGTTCCTGCTGTACAATCTAACCAACCTACACCCACCTCGGTGATGTCGGTGGGGTCTTTGTTTTCCTCCAGGTGGGGAGGCAGAATCCCCCTCTCAAACAACCATAGAGGTCCGGCATGTGGTGCATGCACGGGGCCTCCTGCTAGTGAATAGGAGGCTGACGGTGAGAGAGACTTATACAACTGAAGTGTGAATGCTCTTACATCGCTTTGGGGATTCGGGGACACGTCGGGGCGGATGGTCCTCTTATAATAATTATGAAGCCCTCTAACTGCTTGTCAACGCGGTTTGGACGGGAGCCCCCTTCATGCTCACAACCTCTCTTCTCTCACTCTCTCTATATTAGTGGGATTGGATCCGAATGTTCCTCCTCCTTGGTTGCCCTCTCAGAGGGATATGCTGACCGGTAAGGGGGTCGTGGGGAAACCCAAGGGTCAACGCCTATGGGTTTCCTCACGTCCACGGGCTTGCGGATGGATGCGGCTACTGCGCAGGTGGGGTCGCGTGCGCGAAGGTGAGAGCGAGAGATAAAGAGAGGAAGAACGACTCAACTTAAGAGAGGTGGGGGGTGACCTCACGACCGGTGTGCCCACTGGACTATGCACTCAGGGGTATCCTCTCTCTCTCAAAGTTTTTTTCTCCCTCTCTCTCCTCTTCCGCAGCAACTGGGGGCTCACAAACAAAGACCAACTAACAAGTGAAATGTAGCCTCGATTCTTCCCTGCCTTTAGGGGTATTGGAGCTTGGAAAATTGGTCCTTTTACAAGTGAGCTAAGCTTGCTTATATAGAGGATTCACTAAACAAGGGTGAATGCTCAAAAGTCAAGCTTAATTACAACTAAAAAAATTCAAAACAAATCCAAAAATTAGGTGCAAATGATCAAAATGTCCCTGTGATTTTTTGATCGAATGACGAGACCGTCCTTGCATGCAAGTTGCTCTGCCATGGGAAGATATTTGAAGCAGGTCTTGTGCCTTCTAGCAATTGTTTAGCTATTTTAGCAATATATCTTCGTTCTTCTCTCGATAGTGAGCATTTTGATGCCCTTTAATAGTGTTGTGGCGGCCTTTTCCCCTGGGGTGAAAGTTCGGCCAGTTTCATGAACTTTGTTTGCCAATGCATCTTCGAGCTACGTTGTTTTAGCTCCTGGCTCTTCTTGCAAGTCAGAGAGGAGGCTATTGCAGTTGTTTTGGGCCATGTTTGGGCTCATTTGGTGATGATTTGCGCATTTGCTTAATTTGGAAGGTTGTCGTAGGAAGGGACTCTTGCAACTAGCTGGATTTGCTTCTTTAGCGACCTGGGGACTTGCATTCATCGAACCACGGATTTAATGCAAGAGTTGTACTAGAATGTAGCTCTACACAAGGTGATTCTATTGAACTCCTCCACGGGTTGATCCAAAACATGGACATTGAGATATTCTTCACTGAATCCGGAGCTTGCTTAACCCTATTTCTTCCTTGGTTTCTCCTGTCACTTTCGTCTTCAGAGCAGTGGGGGTTCTCAGTCATGCCACATTGATTGCCATAGGTCAAAATGATGGGGCTGATGTGATCTAAAACATGTCAATGTTTGAGCTCCGTCGGGCTTCAGAGGAAGGCGCTGTGGGTTGGTGAAGTTACTGTCGGAAAACATTGTTGCAATCCCCATTTCCAGGACTGGTTTGGTGAAGTTGCATGCTATAGTAAAATCCATGAGTTGCGAGGCCGCATGAGCGTAGACCCCTCTAGGGAGTTCTGATTTAGCCAAAATTTGGTCCACTGGGGTTCTTTGACGTTTTGAGCACAATGGCGGTGGTCTGAGGCCCTGCTGCAGCTGCTAGCATAGGGCTACAGTGAAGAATCCTTTATTGGTGCGAGGGCACCGCATCTAGGTCACTAGGCTGAAGGTTTTATATTTGTCACAATCTTGGTCTACAAGTGTTTCATCAACCTGCGAGACCAGACTGTTGCTGATTCTCTCCTTATTCGCATGGGCTTATAGAAGTGCGTAAAAAATAACATACAACAACTTGCCTTGACGGATGTTGTGCTTCGAGAGAAGCGAGAAGTGCAACATTTAAAAAAAAATAACGTTGTAACTCCTCTGACTAATCCTTGCCAAGACGTGTTTATTACCTCTCGATCAATTTTTTTTTGCTTGATCACCGGCAAGCCGCAATCCTCAAGGGGTAGACCTTGCTGAGCTTTTCCCTTGACTCGGGGGCAACCAAAGTGGTTTTTAGTGGTCTGGAGCCTTGTTGAGGGGCTTTCTCCAAGTTCCGTCAGAGATTGTTTTTTTTTCGAGGTCACCTGATGGTCTGTCTTCGGTTGGCTTACGAATTTTTTCTCAACGTGAATGCCTGATGTTCCAGCCAGTGGGGGCCCTTCTTATGAGCTTTATCCCATTCTGGCTAGGGAGATCCTAACATTCCAGTTGGCAAGGGCCCTGCTTGTGAGCTTTATCCCTATCCAAATAGAAACACCAGGAGCAAACAAGGTACCTCTTGGCTTACGTCCTACTGGTCCAGTTGGGGGTCTCTCAAATTACCTGGACTTGATAAGAGGATGGTCTTCGAGGTGGTCCCATTTTAGGGGACTTCGCCCTGAATGCTTGAAACTTGATGGAGGAAGAAAAGGCAGGCAAGGTACCTCTTCAGCTTACGTCCTACTGGTTCAGTGGGGGATCTCCTGGATTACCCAGACTTGATAGGAGGATGGCCTTCGAGGCAGTCCCATTTTTGGGGACATCACCCTGGAAGCTGGAGTTTGATGAGAAGAACAACAGGCAAGGTACCTCTTTAGCTTACATCCTACTGGTCCAATTGGGGATCGCCTGAATTACCCAGACTTGATAGGAGGATGGCCTTCGATGCTGTCCCCTTTTAGGGGACTTCACCATGGATGCTGGAGTTTGATGAGAAGAACGGCAGGCAAGATACCACTTTAGCTTTCATTCTACTGGTCTAGTTGGGGATCGCCTGGATTACCCAGACTTGATAGGAGGATGGCCTTCGAGGCGGTCCCATATTAGAGGACTTCACCCTGAATGCTGGAGTGGAAGAGAAGAGGAGAAGAAGATTTAACTTTTTTTTTTTTTTTTTTTTGACATGGCAGCACTAAGGCCCGTGATAAAAAACAGGTGGCACTGGGGTCGAAAAATTTCTTTGAAATGCATTGGGGCCAAAATGTTTTTGGAAGGCACTAGGGCCAGAAGTTTTTTGGAAGGCACTGAGGCCGGAATTTTTTGGAGGGCATTGGTGCATGAATTGTTTTTGAAAGGCACTGGGGCCTGAATTTTTTTGGAAGGCACTGGAGGCCAGAATTGTTTTTTGGAAGGCACTGGGGCCTGATTGTTTTGTGGAAGGTATTGAGGCTTGAATTTTTCTTGGAAGGCACTGGTGCCGAAATTTTTTTTTTTAAGGCACTGGGGCCTGAGATGAGAAGGTTTGACCTGAAGGCTGGAAGGGAGGCTCTGCTCAGGTGCCCTTTAGGGGTTTTCACCTCAACCGAGTGGATATGGCGTCAGTAGATTGGTTCTCACCTTATCGTTTATTGCGGCGCTTTTACCCATGACTTCGAGGTCACGTCCACCCGTTGGTTTCCACTTTTACTTATGGTGCCCTTTGTGGGTTTTCACCATGCCCATATTTTTTTTTTCTCAAGACTGTTTTACTCATGGCTTCGTGGCCATGCCCGCTTGTCATTTTTATTCATGGCGCCCTTTATGGGTTTTCACCATGCCCCTGTTTTTTTTTGTTGGGCAATTTTACCCATAGCCCCTTTTCTTTTTTGGTTATGTCCGTCTGAAGCTCTTTTACTTTTACTCTCAATGGTTGCCATCGCGCCTGAATTCTCTTTTTTTTTTTTTGAGGGGGAAAGAGGTCACTAATGTAGTGAACCTTGACGGAGGAGTCTTGAGGGTGTGGCCCTACCTCGGGTTGATTGTAGCAGCTGGTGGCCAACGCAGGGTGTCTTTTCGCCTCCTGGGGTGTTGCCCCGAAGAGTAGTTTTATTGTGACCCAAGCGGCTTTTCTTCGGGCGAGGTCAATGATGGCGGTGTCCACGGGAGTTGTTAAATGGCGCCTGCAGTGGTGAAATGCTGGAGGCACTCGTGGGGGCCGGAGAAAAGATGGCACCTGCAGGGGGTGGAGTGAAGATGGTACTCACGAGGGTGTTATGAAGTGGTACCTGCGAGGGGTGTAATGAAGATGGTACCCGAGGAGGGTGGTATGAAGTGGTAGCCATGGGGGGTAGAATGAAGGTGGCACCCACGGGGGGGTGGAATGAAGATGGCACCCGCGGGGGGTGGAAAGAAGATGGTACCTGCGGGGGGTGGTATGAAGTGGTACCCGTGGGGGGTGGAATGAAGATGGTACTTGCAGGGGGTGGTATGAAGTGGTACCCATTAGGGGTGAAATGAAAATGGTACCTGCGGGAGGCAGAGTGAAGAGTTGCCCTGAGGGAAGCATGCTTAGAGAGGCAGCATTCAATTGACGCGGCACCTGCATTCTGCGGTTAGGTTAGATGGAGTGTGCCACGTGGATGGCGGTGCCTTGCACGAGATCCTTTTGCATGATCTACTGATGACGTCCGACTGGCAGTATGGTGGTGTGAGATTTGACCGTGCCGCTTCGTGAGTAACGCTAGACAGGTGAGGCGTGAGAAGGTTTAAATGTCCCAATCAATGAGGCATCGTTGTGGTGACACGTGGCCGAGCAGCTGGGCGGCATGGTGCTCAGGATGCAAGAAGCTTTGATGAGCCTACATCCTTTAAAAAGGGGTTGGGGAAGAGAGCTTGAGGGCAGCTTTTCCCTTTTGTGATGAAGTTCCTGTTCTTGATGCTCCTTGGTGTGGAGGCAGCGTAGAGACTTCATTTTCTTTGAAGAACTTGGCCGATGAGCGATGCCCGCTGTGGGGACTGACTGCTTGACACTGGCCTTTGGGGTGTGCAAGGGCATTGGGCGTCCTTGTGAAGCTATTCACCCATGCGGAAGCGACGATGGACCCATGACAGAGGGCGAGCTTGTTACTCCGGAGCTCCATTGTTTGTGCGGGACCCATGGCATGAGGGCCGCGACCGTGTATAAAACGCTGAGGGCTGTCAACCTCATCGATGGATGAGTTGAAGGAGGGGGCGCTCTCTGCCCTCTTCAAGCCTTACTTGAAGAGATGGACGCAACCTCTTTGAGGGCACCACCGCCGTAAGAAGGCGGTGGGACTCTTGAAGAAAAGGGATCGACTTCAGAACAGATGTATGCATTTTTTTTGTGTTATGGATTGTATTGTAACAATAAACATGTAACCCTTTTTTGTGAATGAAATCCCCCTTTGTGTTGAATTCTCCTTCTTTGCCATGCACCAATATTTGCTGCTCCGTTTTTCTTGGGCGGGTGTAGTCCTTATCCCTGATGATGATGGGGATAAGGAATGGTCGTTGGAATGCCCATTGTGCCCATGGGGAGATTGGTGCTTGCTGTGTGATGGTTGGGATGCCCTTGCGAGTTTTCATCCCAACCCTTGGGAAATGCGTCATTGCTGATTTTCGCAAGTCCCCGCATCATCATCGTTGTTTTTTTCTTTCTTTCGTTTTTTTTTTTTGGGACCGTAAGGGGTCCTGTATGTGGGTGAGACAAGGAATGAGGTTCGCTTGCCTACGAAGGAGAGTGGTGCAAGGGCACGCCCCAGGTGCTCTGAGCCGGCCCATGTTGTAGGCATGCTGGGAGGGGTTGAATTGCATGCTTGAGCGACAGTATGCGTGCCGTTCGCGATGGGCCGCATTATGCATGCACATCAGTTAATGCTAGGTGAGAGAAGTGGCGTTGATGTCGTACGACGGTCCAATTACGTGCCCTTAGTACTTCCTCGAGACTGAGCGTAATCTTCCGCATGTGTGGTACATTGCTTCACGTGTTGTTCGTAATACCGTACCTTCGAGGTGCGTGATGCTTACTCGTGTGATGTTTCGATTTGCACATCAGCGTTGCTTCGGTTGGCTGCTTTCGATGCTTCTCTTCGCATGCCACTAATGTTCCTCTATTATCGGAGGGCAGGTCGCCTGTTGATTGGCTCTTTTTCTGCCGGGCTTTATAAAAGGAGGAGTGGTTACTTTTTGCTCCCACCCAGGGTCTACATCCCAAGTAAGAGCAAACACCCTTTGTGCCTTCTACTCAAGCCTCCTTTCCTTTTTGATGTTCACCTCTTTCTGATGCAGCACTTTTGAGCAGGGATCATGGATGGCAGCAGTCCGTCTCCTCCGCCAGGTAATGCTGCTCATTTGGGTTTGGGCACATGAATGGTGTGCTATTTTTGACCTGGCCCCTTTCTTTTTGCGGCCAAGCATATGAAGGCGGAGGCTCTTTGCTCGGCATCACAGTTGTTCGACGTCGAAAGTCAGTATGAGGTTGGTGAGCCCTCGTTTGTGCCTCTTGAATCTTTAGTCGCCGGGGGTGGGAGGGGAGATCCCAACACACCCCCACCGGTTTCCCTAAGTTCCCCAGTTTTAACTTCGTCGAGGTCAGATTCTAGGGCGTCGACCATAAGGCACATGCTCCAGATAGGCCTTCAATGGCTGAAGGAATGCCCAATCTCGAAACTTCGAGAAGGGATCGAGAGTGTTGAAGCCTGTGCAACCAGTTTGCAAGTCGTGGATCCAAACGCAGAGGCCTTTAGCCGATTGAAAGAGCTTCTGCAGCACCTCGCGGATTGGGAAACCGAGGCCCTTTCATGCGGACCTCAGTGCGGGCATCCCATGAGGCACGCCTGGCCACTTTGAGGACAAGCCTGGTTGCTTAACAATCTCTTGTGCAAGATCATGAGGAAAAGAAGAAACAGATTGCCTCCCGCTATGCCCAGCTTGTGAGGGAGGAGGCGGAGGTGTTCCAGGAGATTCGGACGTTCGAGGACAAGATCGTTTGGCATGAGACCCGTCTAGCCGATTTGAGCTAGCATCGCCAGCGCTACCGGGAGGTGATGACCATGCACTCTCGACGTTTGGAGGATTTGAACTCAGAGGTAATGGCAGTTGCTTCTTTCTTCATGTCGGTTGCCTCGGACATTGCTCGTAGCGACCAGGAGATGTGAATCTCCCTAAGGGGGGTGGAAGATCTAAAGACAAGGATGCGGGAGATGCTCGACCGCTTTTGACATCTCCTACCTTCCCCCTTTTTTTTTGTAGGGTCGATGGCCCATTCAGACGTTGTAAACTCATTTTTTCTTGAATAAAACATCCATTTCTTTCTTGCGCTTGATTTTTCTTCTTTTCGCGTCTTTTATTCTGAATGTACCGTTTCCCCTTTTCTTGGAAAGGGGAAGTAATGCTGAGAATTCAGATGCTTACAGGGAGGGCGTCTGAATACTTTTCCGGGGTGCTGCTGACTTCTACTGATGTGCGGTTGTGTTTTTAGGAGGTAACTTTAGAGTCGTATCCCTGCGGCTGCTTTAAGGCTTGTTTAAAGTCCTGCCCTTAGGACTGGTACTAGCATGTGGCTTTAGCACCTCACGCCCGCATTGGGAGAACCCTGAGTGGCTCTCCCAACGGTGCACTGACTTCCCTCGACAAAAAGGACTTGCGTTGGGCTTGAGGGGGTAAGAACTCCACCTGGTTCAAGTGTGTGGGAGATTGGGCGTTCTGAGCCAACGTGACCTCGGTCTCTCGATTGTGCCTCCGTGCTCCGAGCGGGCAGAGCTCTTATGTATGGGGCGCAAGTGTCATGTCTGTGCGGTGAGCCGCATTGCTACAAGTGCTCTTCGGCCTTCGGCGCCCATGATACACCAGCCGTGGTGCCGCAATGCTAAAGCCAGAAGACTCGAAAGTGTTGGTAATAAGGCCCCGAGCCTGCTCTGCTCCCGAATGAGGGTGAGGAAATTGATGGGGTGTTCTACCCCAAGACGGAGTTTGTTCATCAATCAAGGCTATCCATCCATCTTGAATGTATCCTTGAAGGATGTTCAAGAACTCGTAGCAGTGGCACAGGTCATGACCACTCAGCTGGTGGTAGCGACACCACGAGCCTTGGCTTTCGCCGACCGCTCGTCCATGTTTCTTGGGGGCACAGGGCACAATCATTTCGTGCTGCACCATCACGTCGAAAAGAGTAGGGAGCCAGCAGTGCGGAGGCTCCGTCTCAAGGACTTCATCATCCCGCTCTTCGTGGATTGTTACCACATGATGACTTCGGGTGTCTCGAAATCCTTCTTAAGGTCCACCAAATTGATTTGCCCCTTTTTTATCAGGGCATCGATGTAGCCCTTGTGCTGCAAACAGTCTTCCACAAGGTGTCCCAGCATTTGGTGGAACGTGTAGTAGTTGGGATGATTAATAAATTCAGTGTGGTGCGGTTTTTTGCTAGGCTGGAGGGTCACCATGTCTTGCTTAATCAACATCGTGAGGATGGTCAGCACCCCTGCCCTACTGAAACTGTATTGCTGTTTGAGCTTACGCTTGAACTCTTCTGTTCGTTGGTAGCTTTTGCGATGAAGGCAGTAGTCCTGCTTTTGGGGTGGCTGCTGTTGTGCCGATCCCTGAATTCGTGATTACAAACCTCGGGAGGTGTCCAACATCCGTAAGGGAGCTTTATTGGGTATGGGTTGGGAAGCAGTCGTAATCTCCATGCTGATCAGATTCTTGGATTGACTGGTGCGGGGGTTAGCCCTGCTGCCTCGAAATTGGCTCCCTACTGAGGTCTGGGTCAACTCTCCACCATGATGCTTCATCAAGCTTTCGATCTTAGCTGCCTTAGTTATCATTTCGGAGAAGGTGGTGGGATTGGAAGCTTCAACATGCAGGGAGATTTCTCTCCTCATGTTTCTGACGCATGTCTGTACAGCCTTCACCTCAACCATGGGGTTGCTTTGGCACATGGTGAGGTCTCTCCACCGCTAAGTATATTGGCCCACCGATTCGTCAGGGTTTTGGGCCATGGTGAGGAGCTCTATGGCCTGCACATCCAGCTCTGCTTCGTAGAAGGGTTTGTAGAAGAGTTGTTCCATCTCCTGTCAGGAATGGGCAGAGTTGGGTGGTAGGCGGGCGTACCATTTGAAAGCAGGCCTAACTAGGGTCTCCACGAATTGTCGAGGCAGTAACTTGGAGTCTGAGGCCGAGTCTTGGTAGGCAGACATGAAGTGGGCTATGTGCTGTTGAGGCGAGCCCGTGCCAACAGAGTTTGGTAACCTTATTTTTTCATACCTGACAAGGAAGGGAACCTGAACAATGAAAGGCGAATAAGGCTTTTTGTATGGGACGTTGTCTCATGTCCTTGGCACCTGCAGCTCTTGGATGCTTCTTTTGACCATCTGTTGTGCGTCCTCCTACGTAAATATCGACGGTGTCGCTTGACGGGCTATGTCGGGTCGGACTTCGGGAGAGGAGGGAGGATTTTGAGGCCTCAATGCTAATGTCGACAAGGGAGGCTAAGGCCTTTCTTCCTCCCGCGTGGCAGTTCAAGGGGAAAGTTGGTCTCTTAGTGGGAGGAGACCGCTGGCAATACTCCCTAGAGCCCTTTGAGCTTGTCTATGATGTTGTTCAAGAGATTCTCGAAGCGGGCCGTCGAGTTTTCAGACTCCTCTCCATATTGGCTTACTATCATGACCTTGACAGGTCGGTCTGAGTCAGGAAGTTCAGAGGGAGGGGTGACCCTAGTCCTCTTCATGCTCCTGTCGAGAACCCCGAAGAGCAGAGGCTGGGCTTGGGCTTGCTTGAGGGCCCAAGGGGTATGGGCTCAGGCAGACCTAGAGGACGGCTAATTATTGGGCTTGACACTTGAATGCCTTGGGGCCCTCCTCATCCACCGGCTCTTGATGGCCTTGGACCCGAAGGTATGATGAAGCAGGGTCACCTTCTTGTGCTCTGACAACGTTGGAGTGGGTGACACTGCCGTCTTCGGGCTCCTCTGTGTCTCATAGAAGGTGAAACCGGTTCTGGTTGGCGAGGCCCTTCGTGGTAAAAGAGGCATTTTTCGGTGATCGAAATCCAATTTTCACAATTCGGCAAATGGCGATTCGGGTATCAAATCAAGCCATTCTTGTCTCCAAACGATCGTGATAACTTCCTCATCATTCCACGATAAAATGATCGATAATAAACGACAAAAACGGCCAATATTCGAGATCTAAGATTGTACATTTCTCATCTTTTCACGAATCTTGCCAAGAGCTCAATACTTCGATTCGAGGATAAAAAGATATACCAAAACAATTGCGTCGTCGACATTGTCATGTTTACAATATTCCTTTCACCGGAAAGTTCCCGAAAAGGCCTGAAACGAACCCTGAAAGATCATCATGGTTCATTGTCACTTTTTAGAGACCATATTGTCCTTTGAAAGATTGTGGGTACGGGAAAAATGATGATTTTGCCCCAAAAATGGGAATCAAATTCAATTCATAAAAATTATATTTTTTAACAATGTTAGTTAAACTTGAGTAGCCACCATTCTTTCAAGGGGAGCTCTATATAAGAATTTGTAGCCCTAAGTCAAAAAGAGGAGAAATTAATGAAAATTGTCCCTTAAGCTTAGGATTTCCAATTTGAGTTTCGATTGTTTTGCAATATTTTTCCCTACCCCTTTTCCAATACAAGAGAGGAGAGAGACAACTTTACCCATAAGCCGTTGCCCTCACTCGAGACTCCACACTTTTGACCTAACCATCGGTCCGGTTCAAGGGCTCGACTAGGTATTCTCTCTCTTTCTCTCTCTTTCCCTTTCTCTTACACTTTCTCTCTGCTCTCTTACATGCATTTCTCTATCGATCGGGTCGACACCCTTTTCACCTTCTCTCTCTTCAGTCAGACCGGCGGCTAAGCCACTGGTCCAATACCTCTCGCTCTTTCTCTCTTCTCTTCTCCCGCCTTCTCTCTCTAGTCAGACCGACGGCTAAGCCACCTGCCCATTGCCTCTCTCCCTTCATCTCTTCTCTTCTCTCTTTCTCTCTCTCTCTCTCTCTTTTCTTTTCCTTCTTCTGTTCTTTCTCTCTCATCTAACCAGTCAGATAGGTGGCTAAGCCGCTGGCGCAATTGCTCTCTCTCCTCTCCTCTTCTCCCTCTCTCTCTTTCTCTTCACTTCTCTCTCTCCGATCCAACACCTCTGTCCCTTCATCTCTTCTCTTCTCTTCTCTTCTCTTCTCTCTCTCCCTTCTCTCTCTTTCTTTTTCCTTCTTTTTTCTCTCTTTCTCTTTCTCCATTCGAATCGGTGGTTAAGCCACCAACCCCACCTCTCTCTCTCTCATTCCCTCTTAATTCTCTTCTTTCTTTCTTCTCTTCTTTCTCTCTTTCTTTCTTCTTCTTCTTCTTCTCTCTCTCCAATTGGATGGGTGGCTAAACTGCCGGCCCATCTCCTTTCTCCCTTTCTCTATTCTCTTCTCTTCTCTCTTTCTCTCTTTATCTCTCTCTTCTTCTCCTTCTTCTCTTCTTTCTCTCCGTTCCAGCCAGTCAGACCGGTGGCTAAGCCACCGACCCAACCGCTCTCTCTCTCCTCTCCTCTTCTCCATCTCTCTTTCCCTTCTTTCTCTCTCTTTCTCTTCCCTTCTCTCTCTCCGACACAATCCCTTTCCCTCTTTCTCTCTTCTTTGCTATTCTCTCTCTTTCTCTCTTTCATATCTCTCCATCTCTTTCTTCTCTTTGTTGAATGAATCAAACTGTCGGATCTCTCATCTTCTTCTTTTCTCTTCTCTCCTTCTTCTCTCTCTCCCACTTCTCCCTCTCTTTCTCTTCCCTTCTCTCTCTTTGGCCCAACACATCTCTCTTTTTCTGCTCTTCTCCTCTTTCTCTCTTTCTCTCTTTTCTCCCTTTCTCTCTTCTTCTTTTTCTTCTTTTCTCCTCTTTCTCTCTTTCTCTCTTTTCTCCCTTTCTCTGTTCTTCTTTTTTTTCTCTTATTTCTCTTTCTCTCTCTCTAGTTGGACTGATGGCTAAACTGCCAACCTAACCTCTCTCTTTATCTTTCCTCTTCTCTTCTCTCTCTCCTTTGTCTTTCACTCTTCGTCTTTTTCCTCTCTTTCTTTCTCTCTCTCCATTCAGACTAGCGGCCAAGCCACAAGACTAAACTCTCTCTCTCTTTCCCTCTTCTCTTATCTTGTTTCTTTCTTCTCTTCTCTTCTCTCTTTCCCTCTTCTCTTCTCTTCTCTCGTTTTTCTCTTCTCTTCTCTCTTTTATCTTTTTCTTCTTCTTCTCCTTCTTCTCTTTCTCTTCAGTCGGACCAGTGGCTAAGTTGTCATCCCATCCCCTCTCTCCCCTTCTCTCATCTCTTCTCTCTTTCTCTCTTTCCCTCTTTTTTCTCTCTCTCTTCTTCTCCTTCTCTTCTTTCTCTTCCTTCCAGTCAGACGAATCGACGATTAAGTCGCTGACCCAATCCCTCTTCTTCTTCCTTCCTCTATCCGGCTCCCTCTTCTTTCCTTCTCTCTCTTTCCTCCCTCTCTCTCTTTCCTTTTTTTCTCTCTCTCTTTCTCTCTCATCTGACTTAATCGAGCCGACGATTAAGCCGCCAGCTCATTCTCTTTCTCTCTTTTCCTCTTCTTCTCTCTTCTTTCTTTCCTCTCTATCTCTTCCCTCTCTTCTCTTTCAATCGAGCTGACGGTTAAGCCGTCTCTTCCGTCTCTTCTTTCCCTCACTCTCGCTCGAACGAGTCGACAGCTAAGCCGCTGCTCTCCTCCTTCATCTCTCTTTCTCCATTCTTCGTCTCTCTCGCGCTCATTTTCTATTCCTCCCCCTCTCTCTCTTTTCCTTATCTTCTCTCTCCCTCTCTTTCTCCTCGCACTCTCTCCTCTCTTTTTCTCTATTTCTCCCTTTCTCTTTCACTCTCTTTTTCACCCTCTCTCTCCCCCTCTTTCTTTTCTCTCTTTCCTCTCCTCCAGTCTTTTTCTTTTCTCTTTCTTCTCCTTTCTCTTCTCTCTTTCTCTCTCACAGTCAGTAGGATCGGGGCTAAGCTGCATACCTAATCTCTCCTCTCTCTTACTCTCTCTTTCTCCCTTTCTCTTTCACTCCCATTTTCACCCTCTCTCCCAACCTTTTTCTTCTCTCTCCTCTCCTCCTCTCTTTTCTCTTCTCTCTCTTCTCTTTTATCTTCTTCCTCTCTCCTTCTCTCTCACAATTCTCCTCTCTCTTTCCCTCTCTCCCTTTCTCTCCCTTTCTCTCTTCTTCCCTCTCACTCTCTCTTACTTCCCCAATCTTTTTCTCTCTCTTACTCTTTCTTTCTTCCTCTTTCTTCCCTCTTACTCTCTTTCCATTTCTCTCTCTCTTACTCTCTTTTTCTCTCTCTCTTCCTTTCTTTTTCTCACTCGATCTCTTTTCTCCCTCTCCTTCTCTCTCCCTTCTTCTCTCTCTCACTCTCTCTTATTCTCTCTTCATCTATCCCTTTCTCTCTCCGTCTTTCTAGATCTGTCTCTAGTACTCTTTCTTCCTCTCTTTCTCCCTTTCTCTTTCACTCTTTTACTCTCTCTCTCCCGTCCTTTGACCTTCTCTCTCTCGCTCTCTCTCTTATTTCTCTCTCTCTCTTGCACTCTCTTATTCTCTCTTCCTCTCTCGCTCTCTCTCTCTCTCTTCCTCTTTCTCGATCTTTCTCTCTCTTATTCTCCCTTTCCCTCTTTCTCCCATTCTCCCTCTATCTCTTACTCTCTCTCTCCCTCTCCCTCTCCCTCTCTTACTCTCTCTATCCCTCTCCCTCCCTTACTATCTCTCTCTTTCTCTCTCCTACTCTCTCTCGCTCTCTCTTTACTCTCTCTTCCTCTCTCTCTCTCCCCCCGCTTTCTCGGTTTCTCTCTTTTTCTTACTTTTTCTTCCTCTCTTTTTGCCTTTGTCTTTCAGTCTCTTACTCTCCCTCTCATTCCTTTCTCTCTCTCCTTCTCTCTTACTTGCTCCCTCTTTTACTGCTCTCTCTCTCTCTCTATTTCTCACCCACCTTTTCTCTTCTTTGGCCATTACACTATCACCATCAGTCCTTTATTAAGATGACACCATAAGATCGCCAAATTGATAATGAACACCACGGTACCATCACCCCCTTTTACCTTCACCCATTTATACATATACTCATCTAATGACAAGTCAGGGTATTCTGGCCCACTTGTCTAAACATCTTACATGTGTGTGTGCCTGCAGGAACGTAGAAAACAAGTTAAGAGAGTTGACACCAAACCATCTTCAGACATGGGGGGCTTTCTTCGTGATCTAAAAGGGCACCCATGCAAAATGCCCAAGCTTATCATGACCCCAACATGAGGTAAGTCCCGCCTCACACTACACAATCCTCTCTCACTAGTTGGTGCCCTGTCGCACATGCACCACGCGCACCACGGTCTCGAGAGAGTGATCTCAAGCAAGGCCCAAATCCACGTCCCTGTGCAGTCTCACGACCCGACTAGATCGACGCACACAACCACGTGTGTCATCACAAGGGTGCCGCCATTTAAGTCTTCGGACGCCTCACCTCCCAGGTGCCAATATCGAAGCATCATCGATCAAATCCACAGCCACTTTGCCTCTCAAGCGTTATCATCAATAGAGCACAAGACGTATCACCCACCGCCTCGCCTCCCCGCCGTCACCTTCTTCAGTCACACATCACTCCACGAACGCTTCGTCATCATAGCACCATGTTGGCGCATTAATTCCTAAATAAACATGCTTCTCGGGTACTACATTCAAGAGACATGCAGGACTATCGTCCGCATGACCCACTTTCCTAATGTCAAGGGACCTTCAGACGGATTCATTCTGCTTACTCTAAAGGCCGTTCGTAGAAGGCCGTCAATGGCAAGCTCTCCGCATGCCTACAACGAATGCAGAATAGAGCCACGCTCACCTCCTCCAACACATCATCCACGAGGACCGCTGGTCTAGTAAGCCTCCTCAAAAAAAAGCCGGGCACGATGAAAACCATCGTGAATAAAAGAAAAAGAGCTTTTGATACATAGCCATCAAGGCTATGAGTAAAATCGTTGAAAACAAGAGAAATGAGCACGGTAAAACCCCGCGAGGGCGCCATGAGTAAAAATGACAGGTGGGCATGACGATGATGCCATGAGTAAAAGTGTTTTGAAAACAAGAAATTCAGGCATGACGAAAACCCGTAAGGGTGTCATGAGTAAAAAGGAAATCAACAAGCGGACGTGACCTTGAAGTCACGGGTAAAAATGCCTCAGTAAAAGGACTTAGTGAAAATCACCCTCGTGAAACCACTTCCACCTGGTTCAAGTGAAAACTTGCAAAGACATTTGACCCAACACAAAAATTCCAGTCCCAATGCCAACAAAAAATTCTGGCCAAAAGGTCAACACAATTTTCGACAAAAAGGCCAAACACAAACCCCGGCTAAAAGGCCAAAACAAACTCCGACTTCAGTCTCAACACAAATTCCTGCCCCAGTGCTGACACAAATTCTGACCAAAAGGCTAACAAAAACCTCTAGTCCTAGTGTCAAAACAAACTCCGAGCCCAATGCCGACACAAATTCCTGCCCTAGTGCCAACACAAATTCTAGCCAAAATGCCAAAAAGAAACTCCCGCCAGTGCCAACAAAAATTTCGGCAAAAAGGAAAAAAAATAACTCCCACCAAAAGGCCAAACATAGACTTCGACCCCAGTGCCAACACACACTCCGGCCAAAAGGCCAAACACAAACTCTGGCCCCAATGCCAAAAACAATTTCGACTAAAAGGCCAAACACAAACTCCGCCTAAAAGGCCAAACACAGACACCGACCCCAATGCCGACACAAATTCCAGTCCCAGTGTAACACAAACTCTTGCCAAAAGTCCAACACAAATTTCGGCCCTTGTTCCAACTCAAACTCCAACCCCAGTGCCAACTCAAACCCCAGCCAAATGGCCAAACACAAATTTCGGCCTCAGTGCCAACAAAAATTATGGCCAAAAGGCCAACACAAATTTCGGCCCCAGTGTCCAAACAAACTTCGGCCCCAGTGCCAAACACAAATTCTGGCCCCAGTCCAACACAAACTCCGGCCAAAGGGCCAAAATAAATTCTCTCTTCTTACCAACTAAATTGGAAGGGTGCCCGCTTGCTGAGACGTCAATAGATTCTGCTGGTATGGAATGGTATGCCCTCCACAAGGCAGTCAATCAGCCCACTCTCCCAAAAAAATGGACTACAGTAGGACTTGGATAAAGCCCTCAAGCGGGGCCCCAGTCCCCTAGAGACTACTTTGATTACCCCTCAAGGAAAAGCTATTAAGATCTACCCCTCAAGGATAGCGCAGGCGCAAGTGACCAAGAAGAAATAAAATATGTTGAAAGGCAAGAAACACGCCTTCGTGAGGATTCAAAAGATGAACTTCGATGATAAAGTTCTCAATCCGAATGTTGCACTTCTTGCTTCTCTCGAAATGCAACATCTGTCGGGGCAAGTTGTTATACGTGATTTTTGACGTACTTACATCTCACATGCAAATAAGGAGAGAGTCGCTAACAACTTGGTCCTGCTGATACTCAAAACACTGACGAACCAAAGTGGTGCCGCGAAATAAGTCTTGACCCAAGCAACCTAGGAGGAATGCTATCGCACCAAAGAGAGATGTTACAACTATAACCCTATGTTAGAGGGTCCAGAACAGTACCAGACCACTTCCATAGTACTCAGAATGTCGAAAAACCCCCGAGGACCAAATTTGGGCTCAATCGGACCACCCAAAAGGGATCTATGCCCAAAACGGGTAGGTTGTATACTATCGCGGTGCGACTTCACTAAACTAGTCCCCAAACACGGAGACTGCAACATCACATCTCGAGATGGACTTCAAATAACCCACTGCACCTTCACCTAAAACAATAAAAAGTTCAGACTTTGATATGTTCTAGATCACGCCAGCCCAGTCATTTTGACGTAGGGCATCCACTGTGGCGCGACCTAGAGTCAAACTTCTTCTAGAATGAAGGTGACTATAAAACCAAAAAAATCAGGGTTTTTAGAAGAAGACATCTCGATCCTCGTGAAGCACAGCTTGAAATTCGCATATGGGGTGGGGTCATCGCGAGGACGAGTTCAATGCAACCACCTCGCAAAGAGTGTCAAACTAATATAACTATTGTACCTGAACTAATGCCCGATAAGTGCAAATCCCCAGCTTGCTGGAAAAGCAAACCCGCTCAATCGTCGGAATCCCTTTTCCCAATGACCTCCCAAATTAGGAAATGCTACAAATGAAGGCCAAAACAGACCAAACTTGGTGCAAAACGACTGTGACAGTCTCCTCTTTTACATGCAAGTAAAATGAAGACTCAGAGCATCACAGGTCGAAGGGCATTAGCGCCCAAAGTTCACGAATCTGGCTTGACTTCCACTAAGTGGGAAAAGGCTGCCTCAACAAGACTAAAGGGCATCAAAATTCTCAAATCGAATAAGTATTGAGGATATAATAACAAATCGGTTGAACCATCACTACAAGTCAATGATAAAGCTTCCAAGATCTGAAAATGATAAGAGAACCCTCATGCAAGGATAGTTTCGTCATTAGCATAAAAGGTCTTAGGGGCATTTTGGGCATTACACCTAATTTCAAGATTTTATTTTAATTCCTTTAATTATAATTAAGCTTTGTTTCTTAACGTTCATCCCTGTTTAGTGAATCCTCTATATAAGCAAGCTTAAGTCACTTGTAAAAGGACAGACTATTGAGCATTCTTCATCGTTAAAAGCAGAGGCATAACGCTTGTTTTCACTCGTCTTTTGCTTCTGAACCCTTAATCTCATTGAGAGGAGAGAGAAAACTTTTTCAGAGAGAGAAAATACCCCTGAGTGCGTGGTCCTATCCTTATCGGAGCGAGAAAACATCTCCGCTCGCGCAGACACATTCTCTTTCTCTCTCAAGTCGGGTCACATCCTGTGCCCGCTCTCTCTCTCTCTTCTCCTCTACACGCCATCTGCCCCTGGCAGTAACTCATGCCCGCCAGTGATGCGCGGTCATGAGCACGCCTGTGAGTTCCGATCCTCAGTTTCTCCCACACCTTCCTAAGCCAGCCAGCCAGTGCCCCTCCAAGAGGGAACCATCGCGAAAGGGGGGTAATCGAGCCCCATTTCATTTCTACGAGAGAGAGAGAGAGAGAGAGAGATAGATAGATAGAGAGATGAAAGACCTTTTGACTTGAAGAGAGTCCCCATCCAAACCATGCCGGTAGACAACCGGAGGGCTTCGTGATTATTCTAAGAGGGCAAATCGCCCGGGAGTGTCTCACGAACCGCAAGCGGAGAGGCAAGAGCCCAAACGCACCTCCCCCCTCATAAAAATCTCTCTCGTTGTTGGTTTCTATCCCCGGACAGGAGAGCCCGCGAGCCTGCGCACCCACAGGTGCCTAGCACATGCGGATCCCCCACGGTTGTTTGAGAGAGGGTCTTCCACCCCGCATGTGCACCACACCTGCCCACGCAAGGACCGGAGTGAACACCAGACCCTGACCACCCTCTTAATGACCAAAAATACTATTGCTAAAAAAATGCTCTATGTATAAAACAATGGTATATACGTGCCCAACATTTATGAGTACAATTATAAAATGCTCCATTGTGTGAGCACCCCAACATAACACTACATGGGTTATGTTTCATGGATTACGAAG